>VUYV01000404.1:214659-336822 GCA_008711295.1 Anarhynchus alexandrinus
TTCTCTCTAACTCAAGCTATATCTCTTGCAGTTCAAATACAGATATTTGTACCTCCTCTTGTTAAGACACCTTCTTGATGGAAAGGCATACATCTCCATTCCAGCACAAAAGGTACACTGTATCAATATTTTCAAAAGCCCCAAAACTATCACTATGCAAAATTCATAGTATTCCAGTGAAAAAGCTGTTTCTAAACAAACTTTTTTGCAATGCGTGGAACCTTAACATGATAAGGTTGTAAGTCTCAGAGAGACTGACCATCAATAAAAAAAAAAGGCTGCATTATTTTCATTTTTCTAGCTAAGGAGTTAAAAAACAACACAGAATTAAAAAAAAATAAAAAGGACAGATTATTTCAAGATGGTCTTTTTCAAATAGCTGAAATAGAAATACCACACGTTCAAAGTAATTGCACTTTTTCAAATGACTTGCTGATTTTCACTGTTAAATCATATTTATGGTATCAGCTTATAAAACTTAAGGAGGGAAGGGGGAAAAGGGGGAAAAAAGAAGAAGGAAAGGACCTTTTTTTTAAAGTTATCTTCTACAAACACAAACTAAGAGGTTTCACTAACTTTTAAATGCTTATTCAAACTAAGCACTCAATATAAATTTCAAAATTTAATTTCTCTTGCATTTCATTTGAACATCTGCAATTTTGCTTTTTCCAGTGAGTTCTTGGGACTCTTCTGGGACATGGCGCTTGGGCTGGTAGCCCTTTCTTGGTCCCGTGAATTTCTAGTCAAACATAAATGAATGACGAGGTGGTTTATATATCCAATTCTTTTCTCACAAATGCATCATGGACATTTTAGCAACATGCAACAAAAAGGGATACAAATTTTTATGACTAGATTCCACAAATGTTTAGCGACAGTAGTAACATGACATTCAGAACTGGAAAATAAAAGATTGCAAGACCACGTTCCTTCTGTGACCCTTGGGATGGCAGTGGATGCTAGATTGTGGTCACCTTTGCTTATAGCAGGATTTCACGCCTTCTCTGAGGTAATACAACCAACTTAGTGAGTCCCAAGGTCAAATTGCAAAAGTCTGTTCAGGCTGAATTTGGGCACAGAGGAACACACAATACACAGAGGTACATTCTATGCTATACATAAATCCTTATGTAAAACAAAATATTTACATGATTTATAAACACACATGAAAACAGTCATATCAGATGACACCTTTCAGTTGAAACTTTAATTTTACACATGCACTTGTCTATAGATTTTAATCATACTGGGCATGGAGTTACTAAGTAGGGAGCTAATGAGGTATAGCCATGAAGATGTCACTGGTAAAAGCATTTTGGTGGCATAGTTCACCAATGACATGTTGCCCCTCGTTCTCAGGTGGAGTGGCTGCATCTACCTTTCAATGACCTTATTCTCCTGCTCCTCCACATCAGAAATACTATGCTTCATTCACTGCATCCACATACAACACTGAGAAAAACCCTAGAACTGAAAAAGCAGCAGCAGCAATTGTAACCTGAGTATTTCATTCCTTTTCGAACTTAAACTGCACTGGTTTAATAGGTTCTTTAATACCCTATGCTTAAAGAAGAAGGGAATACTGCTTAAAGGGGCAGACTTTCATTCTTAAATATTAGATTGATATTCCTTTAAGAGTCACTTTGTTAACGCTGTTTACATACTCTAATGTTACATTACCCTTTCATGGGTAGAAAGTGTAGATAAGTTAAACAAAACAAACAAACAAAAAAACCCAGCTCCACTATGTGTGGAAATCTATGGTAAAAACCAAGTTATCCACTACACTGGCAACTGCATCATATCAGTGGAATCAGAAAATCCAAATATGTTTCTTTAATTAAAAAGATACTGCGGTAAGGAATATGTGCTCCCCAGTGGGTTTTCCCTGTACAATGAACCATTAATCAGTGAGAGCGTTCATTATAAAAGTGTAAGTCATGCTGTCTTACTGCACAGCAATCAAATTTGGCTTGTTGCTGAGCTAATCTGGAGAACCATGAATGGCACTGAAGTAGTCTTGGATAAGAACCAAAAATAAACCAATATGCAACTATGCATCTAGAAATTTTTTTTGCTTCCTTTCCTCTACCTTAGATGTTCTGTACAGAGATTACAGGATGACCACCATTTAATAATATGCATTTCTATTGTTCCTATTAAAGCTGCTCTTACTTTTTTTGCTATTGTTTCAAAACTATGGGAACTTACTGTAAAATGAAAATATTTGAATACTTTTTTTAGCTTAGAACTGCATGTTTATGGCTACACTTAAATTTACTCTTCATAATTTCAGTAACTCATCAAGATTTCAGAAGCAAGGACTAATGCTGATCCTGTTTCTAGCTGGTTTTAATTAAAAAATAAATACATGAAATATCCCAATGTTTTTCAATATAATAATTGCATGATTGCTACAGGGAACCTCTATTTCTCCCTGCATATATGAACAACAGTTGTTATTTGAAAGCACACACTAGCTTCTAACAACTGTGGTGAGCAAAAAAGAAGACATAGGTTTGGCACTGTATCTATGAACATGAAAACCACCAGCTTTCATGGCATTCACGGAGTCATTCTGATAAGCTAAGAATTCAGTCATCGTAAGTTAGGAGCCAGAACAATATGGAATACAATAGCCCTGGCAGTTCTTGCAAATTATCACCTATATCAACAAGTCATATTTGGTGCAGATATGGAGGAAAAAATACCCCAAATAATAATTTTCATTATTACATATTGTAAAGACAATTCAAACATTATCACATACATATGACTGTTAGACTAACCAAGATGTTTACAGTATGTTTCTGGAACAAAATCCCAACTGGAAGAAGTAGAAATTGGCACTGCTTCAGAATTTAGACATGCAAGGAATCAGCATCAGCAGAAAGACGACCTATTGCATTCCTTTGGTAATGTCAAACTACGGATGGGATTGAAGGCTGAGACAGCATTGGCTCTAGACAGCAGAATACATATTTACTAATGCTGCATTAAACATTTCTACAAGAAAGCTGCATCCTTCAGCTGTGCAACAGTGAAACAGAGTAGAAAGTCTGTAAAGATGAGCCCTCCCTTCTCCTGCACACATAACCATTGAAATTGTAGAATTCCTTTATTGTCCTATCTTTGCTGACAGTTTGATATAATTTGTGGCTGCATAAGTATTCTTAAAAATAGGTTGATAATCTCTTGAGTCAAGGGGAAGATAAGAAAATCTGCCAGACCCTGCCAAATACCTCAAAGAGGAAAATTTCTTCTGATTGCCTAAGTAGTTATCACAACAACCTACAGCATATATCTTCTACGTTTAAATTACTAGATGGGAAACAGATTAGTTAAAGGAGACGTGATATCTTAAAGACCTTTGCAAAAGCTTAAGCTCAATTAGGGGTCAGGGATATGAGGGATCAAGTCAGCAGTCGTCTTATTCTAGCTAACCCATCACAGGGGCTTTCCAAAGAGGAAGGGTTTTGTTTTCTTTCTGGGATTGTTCTTTGTCTGTAGATCCACCCAGTTGCCCATTCACTAAGACAGGCAACCTTGTCTCTTGTCTTCTTTTGTTATTTTATCCATACTATTTAGGTATTTACAGCTTCTAAACGGATAAAAAAGAATCCTTTGGGTTTAAATTTTAGAAAAAGTCCAGGTTTAGTAAACCATAACATGTCCCCCCTTTTTTTTTTCCTCCTGCTCTTTGCAAAAGTGTGATAGAAGATGTAAAAGAACCTGTCACAGTAAAGGATAAAAACAACTACATTCTAAAATGCGACTGAAGAGAAGTTCTATAGGCAAATGTGCCCCAACACTTGCCTTGACTTATCCTACCCTGAAGTCCTACAGATAAATATGTAATACCTAAAATGGAAACCACAAATGTTGGCATATACACAACCAGTGCATATGAAACTTTCTTTTCCCTTCTCTTCCACAGATGCCTGACTGAGAAAGGCATTTGCTGAAACAATCCCAAGACTACAGCTCAACAGAAAAAAAGTTTCTTCTTCAGGGACTCTCTACTCCTGCCCTGAGTCTGATGAAAGCATCTCTATTTCCCTGTTCTCCAGAGACGAAGCAAAATGAAGGGTCTTATCCACAGAGTGGCCAATATGAGGTCTCTGCAGGCTGCATCAAATATTTTCCTATCATTATCTGCATTAAGCAGTGTCAGAATGCTGGAAGCTGTACGAAACCTTAAGTCTTGCCTAGAGCTTAAGCCATCTGCAACGCCAACGCGTCCAAACTTTTTAGTTCAATGTGGTCCTGCTAAGCCAAGTGATATGTTATAAAACAAGGCAGTTTTGCTTTTTTCTATTATAGTTAAAATTTCAAGTACTTTGAATTACTATACAGCCTTCCTCCTTTCAATCAAACAAAAAAAATCCTAAAACATTCCCAGTGATTTTAGCAGCATAACTCAGAAGAAGTGCTTATGAGAGAAAAGCTACGGCATTTGGCCCAAAGGGCTCTGAAAAAAAGGCAAGAGAAAGATGAAAGATAGCCCAGTAGTACATCCCTTTTTTCTCTCGAACCTGAGTCAGCACCAATGCTGGGTGCACAAAGATTTAAAGATGAGACCAAAACCACAAAGACAGCACCATGTCAGTTAACTGCCCCCAGCCCCCTTCTCTGTCAATACATTATAGCACCTGAATAAGCGATTAAGCACGACAGATAAACCACATGCTGGCTTAAAACATGTTCTTACTTCATTGGTACTGAAACCACCTACCTAATCTGTAAGAATTTACCCTAACCAGCTAGCACGCACCATCTGATAACTGAGCAACCTCCTAAAATTCTTCTGAAAACATTTCACAGCTGGAGTCAGCAACACGATCACAAAGAGAAACCAACATAAAAATTCATACTCCTGCCAATATTTTAGAGATCTCAGCATGAGGATTTACAATAATTGATTTCAGTTTTTCTGAAAAGTCTATTCATAAATCAAGCAAAATTGTTCCATTCATGGAATCCAATAAGAAAATATTGTTTGCTGGTGTTACCGAGGGAACAGGAGTTCTTATTTCAGTGACAATGCCAATATCCTCAAGCATACAGAGCAAAATGCACATCTACAAACAAAAGCCAGAAGCACTCCTACAGTGAATTCTTAAAATCTTGTATGACCTAGATACCATAAGAGTAGGAGACTCTAACACAATATGGAGTGTTCCTTTGTATTTTTTTTTCTCGTTTATTGGTCATCTATTGACTAGGAGTGACTTGAAAATTTAAGTGACATCATGTTCTGGGTCTGGTTGGGATAAAGTTAATTTTCTTTATAGAAGCTTATACAGTGGTGCTGTGGTTTAGATTTGTGACCAAAATAGGGTTCCAGCTACTGCTCAGTGGTGCTTGCACAGCACCCAGGTCTTCTCTGTTTCTCACTCTGACACCCCAGCATGGTTAGGAGGGGGCACAGCTGGGACAGCTGGCCCCAAATGACCAAGGGGATACTCCATACCATGTAACATCATACTCAGCAATAAAACTGGGGGGCAGTTTCTCCAAAGTACTTGTTGCTTGGGGACTGGCTGAGCATCATTCTGCTGGTGGTGAGGGAGTGCTTTTGCACTACTTCTTACTTTTTCTTTTCTTTTTCTTTCACTTATTAAATTGTCTTTATCTAGACCCATTGGGTTTTTTCCCCTCACTTTTGCCTGTCCAATTCTCTCCTCCATCCCGCCATGGGGGGTTAACAAGCAAGAGAGTGAGGGCTTAGCAGCTGGCCAGGGTCAACCCACCACACACCATGACTAAATAATTCCCCCCCAACACCACCAACAGCAATAAGAGAAAAAAAATTTTCTAGTGCAACAGAAGGGGTCAACGGCAGCAACACCTGAGGACACATGTTCATTACAAAGAACAGAAACAGCAAGGCAAAAGCACCGCCTTTTGAGTCTCAGGCATGTAATCCACTAAGGTTCTGTGCCAGAATAGACTGTTTATTACTACTACTTTAAATTTAAATTGCAGGCTGATTCATCCTGACTACTCGTAATGTTTCCCATGGCTCTGAACCTGAAGTAGGATAGACAGTTCTGGTATTGGTGTAATCTTAGGACTAATCTACTTCCTCACTAATTCCTGCAGTTAAGGAGCTTACTTATCTATATCATACTGAATTGCACAGATCCTCTTTGCCTCACGTCTCACTTTTATTAGAGCCAGACAGCAGAATGCATACTTCAAACCCCCATACAACACCGTGTGCAATGTACCTCCAGACTAACCTTCAGAGACGCAACCAACATCTGGCAGTTAGACTGCACAAGGGAACCAACGCAGCAGTCACGCTGAGTCTCCTTAGATAGAGGGCCAGTAGAATAGCATGAGGTCTCCTCACTTGTTCACTCCATGCTGAAGTAGGAACCTGCTGGAGTAAGGATGTCTTCTCTTTTAAATGTCTGGATCCACCTCCCCCAGCCCAAGATGAGCATGACAATCAAACACTTCCTCAGCATTTGCCTGAAGAGCCGAGGTGTGTCTGCAGACAGGGTGACTGCCTTGCTTTTCTCTCTCTCCACATATAGTAACCTGCTGGTGTGATATTGGCAGAGCTGTCTGGTGGACAGCCAGAGTCCTGAGCAGTACTCCCGATGGGAATTGTGGCTGCTCGTCTCCTCCCTCCTTTTGACATGGGGTTATTGAATAAAGCCCAAGCCCACAAAAAGTACCAAATCCCACACCAGATTCCTGTGTGGTAAAATGAGCTCAGAATCCATCATTTTATAGGTGAAATTGGGATGTTGTACTCTTCTTCTTCTCCATAAGTGTATCATTTTACATTTATCCACATGAATTTTCATCATCTGTTATTTTGATTTTTTTTTTGGCTTCATAAACTCTTTACAATATTTTGAGGCCCTAAGGCAATCCCGCAAAGAACAGCTGCAGCATGGTAAGCTCCCTGAATGCACTTCATGGCCAAGAAAGGTGAAAAAAAAACCCCTTAGTTTTTCTTCACTCTCTGTAGCAGTTAGCATGAGTTACGTCTAGACAGGATAGCTGTTAGCATAAGCAAGTAAATGTTAACCAGCTCTTTACTGTGGCAAAAGCAGATGAAATATAGTCAAACACAAATATAGTCTAGTCCCGAAGACCAGAATAGGTTTTGTGTGCTAAAGAAAACAGGTAGCCAAACTATGCAAACAGCCTGTTGATCATCAAAAAATGTAAACATGTCCAGAAGTATCTGGAACAAGCAGATAGTGAGCAGCAACAGCAGCAATTGCAAATGAGACAAGCGCACCATCTGAAAGGACTAATCACCAACACAGTTTTCCCTACCCAATCCTGTAACTAAGGATACTCAATATTGTGGGAAACCAGAGTACAAAAGAGAGAGGGCAGAACCTCATGACCTTGCACCGGAATTTGAGAACATCTCACCAACGCTCAGAGGACCTGAAAGCACCAGAGAGCACCCAGAGTCCCCATGACCTCACACCAGGACTGCGCACAGCCCAGCCAGAAACATTGTGCCGACCCACCTGACTTCTCCCCTGGACTGTGCTCTGTCCCCCATGGAAAAGAGAAGGTGTGAGAGGAAACACTACCCTAACCTGCCCAGTTTTTCTTCTGGACCAAGTCCTCTTTCCCATGGAACAGAGAAGACATGTAATTCGTAAAACTGCATACATGTGTGATAAAAGTGTTTTGGTATCCAAATCCATTTAGCCTCCATACTGCCATTTGGTCTTAAATGGCAACAACCTCTAACTGCCCCTATTCACTGCTAGCCCTACATACGCACTGCCAAGCTTCTTGCTCCAGACATTAGAAAGTTTTCATTAACTTTTTAGGCCTTTTCTTGTTTCTTAAGCTTTTTCTAATCTGCTTATTATGTTTTCACAGTTATCCTGCCAAAGTACAAAATCCCTTCTACTTCTTACATTGGAACTTGATTCTGCTGGATACCCACGCCAGCTTTCTTCTGCTTTCTTGCAGTACTCAGTTGTTCATCACTCCAAAGTCATGTAATTTAAGTAATCTCTATGCCTCCTTCAAAGAATTAGTTTTGTTACTGACCACTTTTAGGTTCACAGAATCATAGAATTGTCTAGGTTGGAAGAGACCCTTGGGATCATCGAGTCCAATCATCTACCCTACTCTACAAAGTTCTCCCCTACACCATATCCCCCAACACCACATCTAAACGGCTCTTAAACACATCCAGGGATGGTGACTCAACCACCTCCCTGGGCAGCCTATTCCAGTGCCCGACCACTCTTTCTGTGAAAAATTCTTTCCTAACGTTCAGTCTAAATCTACCCTGTTGGAGCTTGAAGCCATTCCCCCTTGTTCTGTCATTAATTACCTGTGAGAATTACCTGTGAGACCAGCACCAACCTCTCTCCAGTGTCCTTTCAAATAGTTGTAGAGAGTGATGAGGTCTCCCCTCAGCCTCCTCTTCCTCAAACTAAACAGTCCCAGCTCCTTCAACCGCTCTTCATATGATTTGTTTACTAGGCCCTTCACCAGCTTCGTTGCCCTCCTCTGCACTCGCTCCAGCACCTCGATATCTCTCTTGTATTGAGGTGCCCAAATCTGGACACAATACTCGAGGTGTGGCCTCACCAGTGCTGAGTACAGGGGCACAATCACCTCCCTACTTCTGCTGGCCACGCTATTTCTAATACAAGCCAGGATGCCGTTGGCTTTCTTGGCCACCTGGGCACACTGCTGGCTCGTATTCAGCCGACTGTCCACCAACACCCCCAGGTCCTTTTCTGCCAGGCAGCTTTCCAGCCACTCTTCCCCAAGCCTGTAGCACTGCATGGGGTTATTGTGGCCCAAGTGCCGGACCTGGCACTTGCCCTTGTTGAAACTCATACCATTGATGTTGGCCCAATGATCCAATCTATCTAAGTCTCTCAAGTTCCTTGAGAAATGTTCTTTCCACATGATCTCCTAGAGTTGCGCTCTGTATGGAAGATACTTTGGCTCTGCAAATTTCATCATCAGTGGAAAAATCAGAATACAAGCAGGCTAGTACCCGCTTTACTAACAATAGGTTTCGAACATATATACTTTTAAAACTGAAGGGTTTATTGTTCCCAATATACTGCTTCTAAAATCATACCTGTACAGCTCTTTACATTTTCTGTGCATGGTATAAGTCCAGTTCACTTTCTCTCTCTCTCACCTAATCAACAGGTTAATAAATAGTTATACTTGAGCAGTCGTGAGTGAAGATGTTTTAGTTAAAGCCTGTAAGAAAAATTAATTTTCTTTTTATATAAATAAATATAAATTTATATACATTTTCTTTTCCTATAAATAAAGTTTTCTTTTATTATAAGAAACAAATACAGCTTTTTGATCAGAGGACAAATGAAATGTTCATATGAAAGCAACAGTAAGTATAATACTATGAAGTTTGAGAGAAAGCAAAGTAGCATGTTATCCACACAGTTCTGCTTTAGGATATACATAGACTTAATACCAATCCCATAGTTTTCCTTGTATGCATGATTGCTCATAAAACTGTAACTCCGAAAGAGGTGACAAGAGAAAGCTAATGTATAGCTGAAATGACAAGTTTACAGAAACACAAAGGAGAAAATAAAAACTTCTCCATGTGAAAAATAAGCTTCTGTTACCAAACAAAACAAAACAAAACACCACCATTAATATGAGATGGCAGATTTGTAAGGATCTGCCTAGTTTTTCCACAAAATTGAATAGCATTCCTGACACTATGTGCACCTGAGATAACAGAAAACTTTCTTTAAGTAATTTATATGCCCTACCTCATTATTTTGAAGTGGGGAAGTATAAGGAGTGTTACTATATCAGCCATCTCAGCACTCTTGAGAAAAGAAAACTCCACTATTCCCTTTTTACAGAGTGCAGAGGCACAAAGAGGCCAAGTATCTCACCTAAGATACAACGGAAACATCAACTAATAAAGTACATTAGAAACACAATGTTAAAAAAAGCCAGTAGAGTAGAAAATTGAATCTGGATCTCTGCCTGCCAGAAAGCAGAACTCCTTGCATTAACACATATTTTTTTACAAAATATACTTTACATACACAAATGAATTTTGTGAGTTTGGATTTAACTGGAATACTCTTAAATCAACGATGACACTCATGAGAATGTGATGACAACTCTTTTCTAAATCTGTTTGCTTGAAAACCTATGGCCAGATGTTGTGGAATTAACTGAGCAATTTACAGTAAAGTACCTAAGAGGCCATATGTCTACATACAAGTAGACATATAACCTGTATCTCTTGTGATACAGAGAGAACAGTCATTTGCATTTTCTTTTCATTTAGTCTGTTTGAAAGTTTGGAAATTACTAATCCCCTCACATAGTTATTCAACTGTACCCAGTGTCCCTACACAGTGCATACTTTCTATTTTTGTTTCTTTCTAGCCAAAAAATGATATTATCTGTGACATAGCTAATTGACAGGAAAGAATAAAAATATGTATGTTTAAGTTGTGTAAGCCTGTAATTAGTCTCATAGTTTCAGTCTTCACGCTGTCACACTAAAAGGGTATCAATTTACAGTGTTATCTTTATACACATGTTGAGCACATTCTTAAAATATATTGGCTAGGAACACATCACTTGCAAGACTTATAATAGACTGGCTATATTAAGACTTTCTTCTTCCTGTTTTCAATACATCAAGCTGGATAATCTGTTAAATGATAGTAAAAATTGCTGGGGGGAAAAATACAGGCAATCCTAAATCTTTGCATAACTCCCTCAGAGCCAACTGTTTTAAGGGTCATTTAAGAATCCCTGCCCACCTTCACTGCCAGCTTGGAACTTCTCATCCTCTTATCCTACCAGATAGGGGACTTTAAAACTTTGGTTTAGGAAACTAATTGTTCTGGAATGTAAAAAGTAAAGTCTAATGAATGTGCTAATACTTCGAAAGACTGTAAAGCGTACATAAGACCAAAGAGTGCAACACAGCATGCAGCATCTCAAATATCGACAGGGACACTTAGGTTGGCACATGGAAATAGCAGAGAGAAGTTACTAACTATAAGCAAGCGGTAGTCACAACTTGCAAGGTAGGAAGTGCAGAAAACGTTCACTGAAATATTTTTGCTGCTAAGAGATAAAAGATGGGAACCAGTCTAACACAAGGATTCTGCTGTTGCCTAAGAAGAGGACATACAACATTTCTCCAAACACAAGCTGAATAGACTTAAGTGCGAGGGAGACTCAGACTGATGGTTTAAACTGTATTTGTGAAGAATATCCATCATGTCTTGCTTATCCACAGCCACTTGGCCTACAAGACCACAAGTGAAAAAAGTAAAAAGTAACCTCACCTGGCATCAGCTGACTCATCAAGCAATTCTGATAACAGTGAAGTGCCACAGTCACTCACCTAAATGAACGGTCCCACGGCACTATCTGAAGGTCAATCAAATTTCTTACTTTAATGTCAGGGATATGTTGCCTAAGAGCCACAAACTTTCCTAGAAAGGAGATACCAGACCCTTTTTTCAATGATAAGGATAAATAGTTCAACTAACATAGCAACATTACATTGGCCTTCAATCTAAGGATGATTACTTTTTTATTACACCTGCAAGTATTCCAGGCAAGTGAATTTGCAATAATTTTCTCAAAAAGCCTAAAACTAGGGTTTTCTTTTACAATACTCAAATATCACCAACTTGTCTTAAGGGCCTGTTTACTTTGACAGGACTTAGCAAGAACATACAGCAGTGCAGAATCCGGTTCCTAAACAATAGGCCCATTAGCATTAAAGGATATGCTAAGACAACAGAAACAATAATGAAGTTGTAGTGGCAACTAGGCATAAGCAGCAAGTCAGCGCTCCCCTCAGTAACTTGGGTTTAAACCCGCTAGTTGCACAGAACTGAAAATTGCCTGTGATTTGTCTGTTCTAGAATTTTATATTACACTGTGTAACTCTATTTTCCTAAACCAAAGTTATTAGTGGTAACAGAAGAGAAATCAATATATTCAATTCAGTACATATCCTCCAGCATCTACTTCTTCCATTTATCGTAGCCCTACAAAGATACACTACTCCCTTTATTTTTTTTTAAACCCTCTTTCATGGACCGACTGCTTCTGTAGCATTCTATCCCAGTCTCCATGCAGATCGACTTAACCATTCTGTCTTTTCAGATTATTATTTTCAAACAAGATGCATTGGCCAAATCTTCAACAGAATTAATGCCAAATTACTGAAGTGTTTAAGTCCTTAAAATTGCTTTGCTGCCTATTGTTGAATATAATACAGGGTAAACTGGAGCACCATAACAACCGCTGTCCCCCATTTTCATTGTGAGGTTGGTTTAAAACGCCATTGAATTCTTTTGCACTTCCAAGTGGCCGGAACGGCAGCAATATCCACCCAAAGCAGATATATTTCACTGCACATGCAAAAACACACACGCAATTGTCTGAAAGTTATAGTACTTTCCCAATGTCTGTTTTGGCTGTCTACATTACCTACTTTTAACCAACTATATACCCACTATATGAATGTATTTACAGGATGCTCTAACATACTTATATCTACAGACTCTAAATTGTATTTATAATTTTTATTTACAAGCTCATCCTGTCAAATTATACGTCATAGCAGAAAATCCAGTTTCTCTATTTTAAAAAAGTTTGCACAAGTTAAGCAAATGTCGCATTCAGGGATGTACTGCCAGAGATAGATACACCCAATGAATGATACTGAAGAGGAGTCCAAGGACAAGGGCAGGAAGCCAAGAAGGAAGGTGCCGCTCCTCCCGGTGCCTCCTCTTCCCTCTCTCACCCTCCACCACAGTGAGAGCGGCGCTGCCTCCCAAATCTGAGCTGATGCAGAGGGGAAAAGGTGCGCAGCGCAGACCTGAGACATCACAGCTTCTAAACAAAGCAGTCAGCAACAGCAGGGAGTCCAGTTTGCTGGAAGCAGTTTTTGAAAACGGCCCCGGTGGAATTCACTTATTTCACGATGTAAAGCTGGTGAGGAACTTTCACAATTTTCTCTCTAGCTTTCTCTTCTAGTTACAGGCAGAGCTAGCAGTGCTTAGCGCTTCTCATTTTAACATCCTCTTTTGAGCCACTTACAATTTTCACAAGCTCATTATTTGGGCTGAAATACTCCATCCAAGCAGCTGTCTCATAATTAATCGCTCGCGCGCACACACCCCAGTCTTAAACAGTTAAGGCATTTCCAAGAACTGTATCTCTGGAAAGTATCTTTTACTATTTGCATTATAAAAAAATCTGTCAAAATGTGGAAGCTCTGGAAGTGTTTATGTTCTACGGGGCATAGCAGCAAAATTATTATTTGTATTATAGGAGCATCTGGAGCCTTCAATTGCAACTGAGGATCCACTGGCCTAAGGACTACACAAATTAAGAAAAGACAAGGCAAAAATATCATGAAAACATAATACATAGATCTCTACGGAATTCAATATGCCCAATCAAACAAGCACAGAATTTAACATATGCAATTATTTTCTGACTATAAAATAAATTATTCAAAAGGATTATTCATAAGTTATTTGATACTGTTATTTGATAAGAGACTTGAGGCTTGTTAGTCCAAACATGCACAGGAAAAAGAAATTCAACTGGAAGTTTACTAGCCTGCAATAAAGCCAGCTAGGAGGAGCAGAGGATATTCACGGTTCTGAGCCCCCTCATACACTTTACAGGGACTTAAAGCTGAAGCAGCGCAAACTTCATGATCTCTTTATGGCCACTTATTAATGAAGATTGTTTTTCCCCTCACCCTTACCTTTCAAAAAGGAAAAAAAATCAAAAAAAAACACCTCCACAACTCTTTAAAATCTTTAAAGAAGCATTTAAAATAGGCAGCAAATCATTAATTGGTTTATGATCTGCAAATATCTGCAAGATTTACCAAATGAAAATACTAGACACAAAGACTGTACAAAGCTAGAAATAGCTATTCATTTTCTGTATTCATGATTATCCATTTCCTTTATTAATGGTATTAGCATTTGCTAGAGATAGTTGAATATACAACACTTATTCTAATGAGTCCTTTTGACTTAACATTTATTACGCTATTGCCCACCAAAGATTCACCTTAACAACACAGATGGCTGTTTTCTGTCCTATCCCTTAAATCATCAGACACATTCTATATATTGAGCTGATCTGGTATTGCTTTCATTGTTCAGCTACAGGCCGTGTCTGAACGCTACGCATTATTACTATCACCTTTAGCCCATGAGTTCAAGTTGGGCTTTTAGAGGTGCTTATGAACTACGTAAGTTTTCCATGAAGTATGCTCAATTCCGTTGCTAGAAGAAAGTACTTGCTTTCAATTACTTTCTGAAAGAAAAGAAGGAAGTAATATTTCAGATTTCATCTGATTTCATCTGAAGTGGATACAAACTCATGTATCTGACTTGTCCTGAAGAGCATTCACATATTGCCAAGAAGAGGCGAGGCACGTATCCAACGTCAATCTGATTGCTCTAGATACTATTCACAAAAAAAGAAGCAAAAGAAAAGGAAATTCCAGAACACATTCAGAGACTTATCTCACACACATCATTTCTACAGTTTCCACAGAGTCTCCCAATGATACCCATCCTGCTTAAACATATCTCTGGCCCATGAAGTAGAGATATTGCATGTGAATGTAAGCCTATGTTTCTAACCATTGATTAGAAAACAAAAGACAGAAGTAAGCTTAATAAAAGTATGAGCACTTCCTGTGGGAATTTAGCTCTTCGTATATTGGAAAACTCCTGTGGCCCAAGGTGAAACGTTGCTTCACTGTCTGTTGTTGACAACTCTGAGGTTGCCACTAGACTCCAGTACTGAAGTAAGAAGGGAAGTCATGTCTCTGGTGAGATATCGAGACAAGGGGAAGATTAAAAAACACACACACACACTAACGCACAAAAAAAAAAAAACAACCCCAAAATCAAGCATCACCGCTCCACCAGCTCCTGCAAACAACACACTCTGTATATCTAAAAATAGACAGAGAATTCTGTTATTGAGTTCACATTTCCAACAAGTCATCACACCAGGTATGTATCTGCACTTCGGACTCCAGCTGGGATACATTCCAAAATGCTCCGCAGAAATGGAAATTTACATCAGCTACCAACAGCCCTAAAACGGATTTAAGGAGTTTAAGATAAACTTTTTTTTTTTTTCAGTTGGCTTCACTTCTGTTCCTCCAAGGTGTTCCAGTGATGTTTGGGAAGAGAAACACAATACAGAATGAGTCTGGATGTAGAGATTTCCAAAGTAAGCACAAAAAACAGTTGTCCTGTAAGAGCCAGCTGCCTGTAGTCTCCTCCTAGTTAGTAGGGTAAAACAGGTACTTCGGCAGAGTGATTAATTCTATCACAAGACAAGCCTCTAAGGCAGACAGGATGACTCATGTTTGGGGAGAGGAGGAATCATCTCTATTACCTGTAGCGGATGCCTAGGCAACTATTTTAAACTCAATGACTACCTTTTCAGGTAGCTAAAATTAGGTAAGATGAATTACATCTGAGATGCAGAATAAATATACCAACAAACAACCTCATCAGGGAAATGCTATATAATCAAAAGGTTATTCAAAACTTCTTCTGGAAATATGAGTATAAATATCCAGTACTAGAAATTGTCCCTGACAGGAAAACATCCAAGCTTTTCTTATACACTTTCTGTTTCATACACAGAATTAAGTATCATGGGAGATTTTTTCATACATTAGTTTTCAACAGAAATATATGTGCATGCAAATTCAGTACAAAAATAATTATGCAAAGCATGCAGCATTTATGATAGAGTTGATTGTTTTTTTCCTTTTGAAAAGGAGATGATATAATACTCCTCCAGTGCAGAGGAGGAGGATTTATTCCTAACTAGAATCCCTTACAAAAAATGACATTATTTTTACCTGTTCTTTACTTAAGTCTGTGTATCAAAAATATAAGAACTCAGTCAAGTGAGTGCTGAATGACAATATGAACAAATCTATTCTCTACAATTATTTTTTAAAAAACATTATTTTGTTTTTAGCTAAGAAGTTGGATATTAATAAACATGCAAGTAAGAAGGTGGATATTAATAAATATGCAAGTATAAAATGAACAATGATCATACAGAATTAATTATCCACGTCAGAAGGGACCTCAGCAGGTTTTCTTATCCAACTTCCTGATCAGAGAAGATCAGGATGATCTGCTTCAGCCAGATGATCAACCTTCAGACCGGGTTGTTCTGGGTTTTGTCCAGTTGGCTCTTGAAACACCCAACAATAAAGATCCCAAAGCATCTCCAGGCAAACTCTTCCACTGCTTAGTGAATTTCTTTTTCCCCTTTAAGTCACGTCAAAAATATCTCCTCTCAGTTAATAAGTCAACTTCCAGTCATATACCTTAGCAAAAGAGCCTGCCTCGGTCTTCTTGATAACTCCCTCGCAGATAGAAGAAGGTGGCTGCCTGGACCCCCTAAGCCATCGCTTTTCCAGGCTGAACAAGCCTCATTTCTCAGCCTCTCCCCACAGAGCAAGTGCTCCTGTGACTGACCAGCATGGGGGCCCTCTGCTGAATTTGCCCCAGTTAATCAATACCTTTCCTGCCCTGGGGTGTCCCCCAGACCTGTGCGTAGTAGTCTAGATGTAGTCTGTTTCAGCAGAGCTGCTCCCAAGCCAGTGAGCGCCCAGGATGTACCGATGACCGGAGTTTGTCCATCCCAGGCTCGAGGCTAAGTTATTTGCCCTTGAGAGTTTCACAAGGTCACTACCAGCCCTCTCCTCAAGCTTGTGCAGGTTCTTCTGAATCGCAGCCAGGCCCCTGAGTGCTTTGACTGCACCTCACAATTTGTTGTCATCCACAGACTTGACAAGAGTGCCTTGCATCTCCTCCTCCATGTCACTGATGAAGAATTAAACAAGACAAGGGCATAGGACACACCCCTGGCCTGATGACCCAGCCAGTTTTTCATCTATTTAGTAGACCGCTCATCTGGGATGTAATGTCCCAATCTGGATACAAGGATGCTGCGGCAGCCTGTGCCAGAGCTTTTCTAAAGTCCTTCATAGAAAGTTTTTGGGTAAACTAGAGAGACATCACATAGGATGGAAGGTCCCCACTTGAGTGACTAATTACATGAGAGAACAAACAAATGTAAAGAGAGAGTAAGCTCTTTCCATAGAGAGAACTGATAGATTCCCGGAGTCCGGAGAGTTGCAAGCCGGGGTGTTTAACTGTTCATACTGCTCATTCCCATTCTTGGATCACAGGAGGCAATGAAAGTTGCCAATGATACTAAATTGAAAGTATCACAGAAAATGGCTAATTAGGGAGAACTGCAGAGGACCTTATAAGACTGAATGAGTGGGCGATAAACAGCAATTGCTCACCTGCATCTTGAATCGTGTGAGCAGCTCTGGTTCCCCTTTCATTAAAAGGATACAGCAGAATTGGAAAGGCAGAGAAGGGCAACAGAGACAACCAGAGGCACAGAACGGCCCCCACGCAGGGAACAACGAAGCATGCCAGAACTCTTTGATCCAGAAAAGACAGGGCTGAGGGGGAGAATGAGAAAGCTCTCTAAAATCCTGGGCAGCGCAGGCAGGGTGAATAGAGGGTTAGAACGAGCAAGGGCAGCAGACGAAGCGAGCGAGTGGTAAGTTCCACGCAGACAAAAGGAAGGGGGTCTTTGTATGTCACTGAGCTGTTGAAGTCCTCGTGAAATGATCCTGCACTTGCGACACATGTACACGGTTTCACGTGAGAAATATGCACTGAGATAACTAAATAAACAGACAGAGCCACAGTTTCTGAAAAGTCCTTTGAGGCTGATACTGTGCTAAAAAGATACGTAATGTGCACTTGCCTCGTTCAGTTCTTCTTTACTGATCATCTGTCTTTGGCCACTGTTAGGGACAGGATAGTGGGCTAAACGGACCCCCAGTCTGATCCAATACAGCCATTCTTAATTTTTTTATGTTGACTTCTCACAATGCTCAATTCAAAAATAACTACACTAAAGCTAACCATGGGTGTCTACTGTTGTTTGAGAGGCCTTTGGGTAATCCTGCCTGGACTCCAGGAGTCTCTTGTAGGTCCTGTATCCTATCCGCTACGCCCAACCGCAAATACTAGGGGCGACTCAAATGGCATTAGGCATCTGTGTCGAGGCAACTGAACTGAGCCCTCCATTCCTAAAACATAGGGAAACAAGAGAAAAATGCCATATAGAGAGCTTAATACAGGGAAAAAATACATATTTTTCACAGAAAACCACTGTTTTCACAGTGCATGCCTAAATCAGAGAAAATTTATTACACCAGAGCTTGCTATGGGAACACAACATTTATTTTTATTCCATGCTACGGAGATATGGAATGGACATAGCACATAAGCAAAGGAGCACTGCAACCCCTCAGTGACTGCCAAGTTATGTGAGATTTAAGCAATGAACTATGGAAAGCTGCAAAGGCTTATTATTATTAACTAAATGGACAAAAACTGTATGAGCTCATGAACAGAAGTCAAATTGAGCAACATTGAATATGAAAAAATAGAAAAAGCAACCTTGACACTGGCCAGCATCTTGACTAACTTCAGGACTATGCCATAGATAAACTGATCTGTCGTGAGCAAGGAGGCAAAACAATTTCTATGGAAATAAATTCAGACTTCTATCCCTCCTTTTTAAAAGGGTCTGACAGGGAATTTGAATATAATTTTGGAAACATCCCACACAGTTATACAGTTTGCTAGATTACTACTTTAGAATTACTTTTTAGACAAACCATGCTATTTAAACAAAACAAGAATATTTGTAAATTCAAGAGTACTTGGAAAAATACTGTTTCAAAATTGTGCTTCACTTCCTAAGTTATTTTACTAAACCTCTACAACTTAAAAAGCACCATTTAAAACTTTCACGCCATCATTTTGTTAAAACAAATTGTTTTTTCCCTTTCCTATATAGGCATGCAATATTGCCAGCATACACAAGCAGATCCATGATCTACTAAAAATGCTAGGTGTTGCAAATACACAAAAAGGAAGCAAAAAAATTCCCAAACACTCCATGCCCCAAGAATTTCAGAAGTGGCCAGCAAAATACTCAGAATTACTAGCAGGAATCAATGGTGCCTGGCCAGAGCACATGCTGAGTGAATCAAAGTTGTCTTCTTCAGAAGGGCTGGTGTTCAGGAGTTACACAGCAAAATGCCATTAGTCTGTCACATTAGACAAGCACACCAACTGGAACAATCGCACATTATTAAGCTCTGTTTGAGCTGGTGGATGTGAACTGAGCTCTTTCTGTACAACAAATCCTTCACATAACTTGCTGTTCAATATTTCATTTTTGTGTTCAGGCGCAACTGCTTTTGAGACACATATTGCAGGATGATTTATACAATTTTTTAAATATCAATCTTTGAAATTAGGACTGGATACCTTGAAACTAAGATCCAAAAAAAGAAATCTGCAGCAAAAGGAAATGTAACTAATTTCATAATACTTAAAATTCTACTTTTACATTGCACATTCAGGGTAAGTAAAGTTATACGTACACGGACTACAAATAACCAACTGATTATACCATGTTATTGACAATACAGATTTAAATTGGTAGTTGCAATGCCAAAGGTTTCCTCAGAACCGAGGTTTTGCTTGTCTATTTACATGAAGAATTTTTATACTAAAAATAATAATTCACTGAGCACGAAGATAATTGAGCACACTTAACTTACACAACAGAAAATCAGCCTCCTCATCATTTCTCTTTAAAACTCTAGCTGCATTACAAAGCTTCTGCCTGAGACAGCCCAGTACACCCAGTACAAAGGAAGAAGCCATGTTCAATGAGCAAGAAGACAGTTCTGTCTACAGTCAGTGAACCTGTGGCCTCTTGAACAAGATAGTAAGAGAGGTGCATCAGGATCAACAGTGGTGCACAATCTGCTGCCTGCTCTGTATTGTCCTGCAGATACATTCATCATCTGCCAACCGATAAACAACGGTCAGCTAGATCCAAACTGCTGAACTGAAAATAAAAGAGCACTCCCATTTTCAGAGCTTTGAATTATTCTTTTTCTTATGAAATTCTCCGCCTGCTCACGTCAGACATCTCAGTATAAGAAAAAAAGAAATCATTTATCGAAGAGAGGTGATACTTCAATGATTTACAGAGTTATGGAATTGGTAGTGTATGAATTCTCTCTTCTGGAACTAAATATCTCACTCATGAACAGTCTGAAGTCTGAAAACAGGTACATCAAGAGACGTATACCAAAGATGATGCATAACAAAGGTGAGTACATGCAATGAAGCCTTATTTTAAAGCTAAGCTTTACAAAAGCCTATGTAAACTTTTGTATTACAGATACGTAGTATTATTATTTTTCTTAATTGAATACAATTTGCAATGCAACACCACAATGTGCTGCTTCAAAACACTTTCCCTTTTTTTTGGTGACGTCGTTAAGAAAAAGAGAAAACAAAACCCAGTCATTTCACCGTGCTTATTATTTATTTACTTATTGGCATTGACAGTGCTACCTTACCCTTTACAACTACAAACCTTGAGATCAGCTGGTTGGGCTGACTACATTGAACAGAAAAGAGAATTTCAGCAAAGCACACATAAAAATTGGTATAATGGAAAAAAGGTGAGTGATTTTGGAATGTCTTCTCTAATACTGACCTCTGAAATCAACAAGAGGGAGTTACCTTAGAAAAATATAAATACCACACAGTACTGCAAATTGAGCAAAAGTCTTCTAAAGAAAGATTCTTCCACAGATATCAGAATTTACTCTAAAACTTATTATACACTTTTATTTTAAATAGTGAATTCTCTGTTTCTGTGAACTGACAAAGCACCACATAAGTTTACAAGCTTCATATACATTTTTTTTAAAAAATACCCTTTGTTAGTAAACGTGCAGCTGTATGGAGCAGCAATTTTTCCAGTCCAGGTAAAGAACGTTTCTGTTACATGCAGAGTTAAGGTTTGTACAAATATTGCCTGAACTTCAAACTTGATTTTTCTGCACCGGTTTTAAAGTGTGCGTTATATTTAATAGCACATAATGATCCAGTAAACATTGGTGTTCACAGCCATAAGAATAAAGCTAATCTCCAACATGAATAACAGCGACTACATATGAGGGAAACATGTCAGAAAAAACAGTGTTATTAGAGATGAAGAGAAACAATACAAAGCTCACTTGAAAAGAACTAACTAATATACAATTAGCAAAGATCAGGAGAATAGCTAATGAAGTCTAGGATGTCAAGAGTTATACACGAATGTCTTCATCAGATATTAAGATAAAAACATTAATGGACAGAAATCCGTATCCTTCTGTATGCTGAAATTGTACTTCAAGAGCCTAAAGGAAGTGCTTACAAAGTCAATTTTTGGCAAAAATCAATCAGTCCAGCAACTGTAGAACTGTAAAGGAGTCCACCTGGGAAGTCTGTCAAGTCTGCTTGGAAACCATACACCAAATAAACCATTTACTGAAGTAACGCGGTACTTATTACTGCCGTGAGGTGACTTGCACTTAGTGCGATCAACAGATTGTCACAAGACAGAGAGAAATAATTAAATTACTACTGACAGCAGCCAGTCATTTTGAAAGTGGCTAATGAGACCAGGCAGAGAGCGGGACTGATTAGACCAATAAACAATGGAAGATTTCCACCAGAGCTGACACACAGAGGCCCAGAAATGTGCCTTCTTACTGAGGACAGAGCTTAAGCAGGATGCTGTTGAGGAAATCAGCATCCGAAAACAATTTCTAGACTGTTAACCAAGAGACCGACAGACAAATCAGAGAAGGAACAGAAAGCCATAGAAGATCATCTTGGCACATTGGCTTATATCCTTTCACTGCAAAGGATCCACACCCATTCAAGTTGGAGAAAACCACTGAAGAACAGGGATTTGTCTGTGTCTCTTCAATGCTGAACAAGACCCGCTTCTACAAAAGCTTTGGGATTTGTTTTGATTCTAAAATGTTCATTATGCTGAATATTTTCTTAGGAAAATGATGAGCTGTGGTATGTTGGGTGGCCATCCACCATTATCATTCACTGTGCAGTGAAAATCTCACTCACCTTTACTAGAAACATGCTAGTTTTCATGCAGTCATCTGCAAGGAATATTTAATCTCCAAGTATCTTCTCAATGAAAATAATTAACAACTGCAAAGCCTACTACTTCGATTAAACATTTTTGAAACGTTGAGCACTTTCACACAGTTGTGAGGCAGATCTGATGAAATACAGTATATAATAATGCTATTTCAGCTACCAAAAGGAAATCACTTTTCTGGCTTGTTTAGTGCAATTCTAGTATTTCCCTTTTCTCCATTACTGAGACTGATATAAAGAAGTCATTTTCTTTCTCCACCCTCTTTCACACCCTGGGGACACAGATGAGTCATGTAATTTGCGCAAAATCCCATTTTCCAAGGTACCTTGTACATACCTTACTAGTAAGAAGCTTGGCTGGGAAAGAAATACTTCCTGCTTTTGTTTTGGTGTTTTGTTTGTTTTGTTTTTTTTTTAAATTACCACAAAATTATACCTCCGTCCTATAGCTAGAATGAAATAAGATTCACTGATGCTTTATTTTATACTTTACAAGAATAATGTCTTCTTTTCACAAAAGGCTTCTCTATTATTACTTCATGGTTGGTATTTATAAAGCTTGTTTGGCTTTTGTTTGTTTTGTTTCTCCTTCCTCCTTTTCTTCAGATAAATGCATTTCTTTCTGCTTTTAACTGGCAATTCCTTATTCTATGGTGATCCCACATTTTGCCTGTTACAAGCCTATGTTTGTGAACTGCAGCCATATTTTTACTTTCTCATGATTTTGCTGTACCAATGTCAACAGGTAATTTGCTTTATGAAGAAGCCATTATCACCTTGTAGGCTAATAGTCCCTAATTAGTTGCATGATACCCTTTTGTGATCTCCCTTGCCTTGGCTGTTAGCTCGTGCATTGTGCCTTGCCCTCAAATCTGATGTATTTTCCTCCTTGGCTAAAATGACACAAACATTTAAAGTACAGAGTTGTCCTTAACACAAAGAGTTAATCTGGTCTCTTTTAATTAGTCATTTGTCAGATGCTTTAGAGACATCTCAGACTCAAGACAGAGAACAAGAAAGATCCTCAAAGGCTTTCAGCAAAAGCTTCTTTTTAAGTTTTTCACCCACGGGGATATCCGAGCCTACTTAGACCTTCACCATAGCAAGTTCAACTACCCTGTCCCAAGTCCCTGCAAGCGTAGGGAGTTGGGGCTGCCTTTTAGATCTGCTTCACAGCATCACTATAATCTGTCATTTGCTTTTCATTTCAACAAAAGAGAGTTTAAACATAGACCTGCCTATCGCATCTTCCTTTTTCCATATCTGATGTTTACCTTTCTCATCCTCCTATGTTTAGTTCAGAATACTTCTGAAGCGTGGAGGATATGCATCCCCTTTCTAAATGGCTTAAGTTACTTCATTATGCCTCTCTCACACTCATAATTTTTGTTTACCTTATTCAAAGGCCCACGTACATTTGCCTTTCCTTTATACCTTCCCACAGAATTCTCATCATTTCTACATCAGCAATTAATGCCTCTCCCTTCACCTTTGTACCATCTTCTACATCGTCCCTCTTCATGCATAAGCTCATCTAACATCTGTAAGTTCATCAAACATCCATAAGCAAAGTCACACCCCGTGACAGCAAGACATAAAAATGATTGCTAAAAAAAGATTCACACATTTTTTACTTATCCCAAGAAATAAGTTTCTGCATTATTAAAATTAATTCAGAGAGCCTGTCTCATTTTTCTCCTGTGAAGCTCAAAAGCAAGTATCATACTGTTCATTTGGTTAGGAATGGCACAAGCAAAGTTACAAAATCATTTCTAGTTTGACTTTAATATTTTCTAAAATTTTTCACTCATGTTATATGTAATACTATGATGGATCTCTGCCTGTGGGTGGCTTTAAAATTTCTCTGGCACTACTCTCTTATCCTTGTCCTTTGTCAATAAGTGAACAAGAGAATATATGCTATCCACATTTTATATAACTATAGATACTTTTATAGGCCTATCAAAAACCACCAATTATGTGGCTCTCAATATACCCAGTACTATCACTGATATTTAAAGGGCAGTGTCTGACATAGAATGGATAGCAATGCTCCCTTTCAGAGGCATATGCAAAGGGGGGGGGAAATCTTTCTTTGGACATAATCTCAATAGAAGTAGAATACGTCAGAGATTTTGCTTTCATTTTCTGCTCTGTGCAACTCCAAGTCTTTTTACTGCCCTTGTCCAAACTCCAATGAACATTATGTTTTGATTTCTGCATAATTTCTTATTTCTATGCAAATTCTCAAATAATCAGATACATAATTTGGTTCTCTGATGTACAAGATGTTCTGTTTCCAGCAGAAACCCCAAAATTCACTTCACTAAGCTAGTTTGAATAAATTTGTATTTCAGCTTTTACAAAACTGTCTGTGAATTTATTCCATGAGATTAGAAATCCTGTACTCAGTGCATAACAGCCTATACCAGTTCTGGTAGAGGATAAAAGTCTTATGAAATTACAGGTAAAAGAAAAAATGTTAGCACATGATAATGCTACATACAGAAACGCTTTCTTAATAATGCTGCATTCAAGACCCTGCGCAAGTAATTTGAACTGCATGTTTGAAGTACTCACACACTTGCAATTTAATTTTTGTCCAAATTAAAATAATAAATGCCTAATCTCTGCTGAAGGGTACACAATCTTCCCTTCTGTTTTCCTTCTGCATTTCTGCTTTCTTCATATGCTCGTGAGGCAGAGGTACCAACAGTATTTCCTTCTCTCTTTTTTCATTCCCCTGCTCTCCATCTGCCCCCAGCCCTGTACCTGTTCCGACAGAGCAGCCACCACGCCAGCAGGAACCCAGCCAGCTGGTGCTATAGAGTCGAGATGATGCGCTGCGGGTACACATTCTCGTTCTCAACAGAACAGGTACCTATCAACCTCCATTTCTGAGGGTGGCTTTGACTGCTTATTTAATGCGTGATTACAAAAAAAGGCTTTCCAATGCTGTTACTCAAAGCACGGTGAGGCAGGTGCCTGTCAAGCTGAAGTATGTTGACATCAAGAGAACTACCTGAGCGCTGGTTAAGTAGCGCTGGTTAAGATCTTCACCATCTACAAGACCATGGTGAAGATCACCTTCAAACAATGCAAGGTTATGACACTTCAGGCAGATAAAGTAATAATTTTCTTCAGCTGATGTGAAACAGCACCTACACTAGGCACTGATTTTTACCATTCACTTGCAGAATAAACTTTTCCACAGTTTTTCTGCAACAGATCGGGGCAGACGGAATTGTAGTTGTAGAAATTATATTTTAAAAGAATGCTATGAAGCACAAATGAAGAAAAATATTCTTGAATACTCCTGCCCTAAGTTCAAAAGAAACCACTGAAAATCCAGTACCCAAACAGAATACATCTCAAGTGAAAACTGGAAAGGGGGGAAACCAGAGAAAGAAGAACAAAAAAAGTTTGGAACTTCAAAAGATTGGTCGTATCTATTGCATCCAACTGAGACAAATGATCAAACGATGAACCCAAAACTTACAAAAGAATTAGCACAATATGTCTTTTCTGCAAATTCAAAAGTATACCTTAAGGTGTTGCACAGAATTCTAACAAATAAAAAGCAAACATCATCAGATTTTAGTATGTCTCAAGAACAATTTGCTTTATGTAAATTTCTGCAGCAGTGTGAGGAGAGATGTAGCTACCAACACTGGACAAACAAATCGTTCTTATCACAAGAGTAGCCAAACTGGGTTCTTAAAGCTGTCTGTCACTTGGATATTACACAAAGGTGCAAGACATAGCCACATTTTCTCCAGGGAAAATAACAGAAACTAGCACCACAGCAGCATTTAGAAACAAAACAAAAAATCCCCCAGCAATCAGGTTTCCTTTCTCATGAAAGCAATTTTTAGGCTCTGTACCACTGTGCAAGCTGGTAACATCTGCCACCAGCGCCCATACAAGGTACACAGTTCACAGGCTGTTAAAATACACTTACGCCCTGGACTACATGGACAGTGTCACAAAGGCATCTCGTTCCAGTAACATTAAATATTAGTGGACATGCTGAGAGTTGACCACCAGTTTATGTTTCTCCGGTTTATCTTCTTTTAATAGATAGGCTCAACACAGATGAAGAAACTCATCTCCATGCTGACATAAAGTAGAAGGAAGGGTGATGTAGAAGTTCCAGGAGGATGGCTATCAGTAATTGAAGAGGAGGGAAAACACACCTATAATCTAAATAAAGTGATTAATGGAAGGTATCGCTAGCAACATTTTTTTAAACTAACTCTACGTAAGTCAGTCAATAAGGACCCTAACTGATACAGCTACTTTGCACCAATTGCTGACTGGTAATATAAGAAAAGCAGTACTCAGTGACAGAGGATGTTGAGTTAAAATCATCAGTTCTAATGAAGAAGCTTCAGATTTACAATGGCACTATTAAAGGCAGAACAACAGAATTTAAAATCCAGATCTTGAATTCAAAAGCTCAATCCTGAACCAGAAGTGCGTACAGAAGGGCATATTCACGTTCGTCACTTTTGAAAGGGNGGGGTATTAAGAGTAAGATTCTTTAATTTCATATATTCTGTTGGTTTAAATGTCATCATGATTTTTCAAGCTTGCACAAAAAGAATAACTGTCACAGGACATGCACTTCAATGCAAAACAAATGGAGGCATCTTAGGAAACTGCCTCTCAAAGAAAATTCTTTTGAATGAGATCCATGCTTTTCACCTAGCATATATTTACAGAACATAAAAAGATAAACAAACTGGGCACATGCAGGTTTTTTTGCCTCCTTTTAGACAGGATACAGTGGCATAAAGCAATGAACCAAAACATACTGTTCCCCTGGCTTTGCCACCTAAGCTGACATTTTCAGTATGCATATGCAGTACTAATAAGATAAAAGAATCACACATGCATCATTAATTCATAAAAGCATCACTATAAACAAAAAAAGTGGAAAAAGGAGGGAAATTGTGTCAAAGTAGTTTATGATCCCAGTCTGATTAGAATTTGGCAGCGATCCCCCCGCCCCCCAATTCTACTTCAGTTATATCTGCTTCAGTAAATCTGCAATATTTCAACCAACCAAGCCAGTTAGACAAGAAACAGACATCCCTCTTTGCAATTACTTCCACAGAGTTTGAATAACTTTGAGGGAAAAAAAAAAAAAATTTTGAAACCCGGGGTACCTAATGTTAACAAACTGTTTGGGGAGAAAAAGAAAGTCTCAAACACACTTTTTTCTCCTGTTTTGACCAGCGGGAAAGTTCTCAGCTACATAAATGCTACCACAGCAGGCACCTAGCGCGAAGCCCAGCATGGCCACCATGCACAATGGGCAACGGGCTTCACTTAATGTTCAGGCTTCACTTGGCTTTCTATTATTTTCTTACATTACTTTGTCTGCTAATATTCATTCTTCAACTGCCAAAGTCCATGGTTACATTCAGCAATACCACCAGGATGGCTTGCTAAGAGGAAGGGATTTTATTATGATGTAGAGCATAATGTTTTGACCCTGTTTCACTTTTCCACCAGCAAAAATAATTCAGATCATCAGATTTCATTCTGATCACATCATCAGCTTTCATTCTGACCACAGCTACTGTGCTTAATATCATCAATAAATTAGTAGCAAGTCATTGGCTTATATTTTTTTGAAAAAAATATTTACAGCATACTACTAAGTATTTGTTTTCTCCTTCCAGGCTTTTCTGTTAACAGTATAAATTAAAAAGTTAGATTAGCTTTGCAGTTCTTTACAAATATGTACTTACTTCAAATAATTAGTTTTTAAAAGAAAGATCACCCGCTGATATTATTCCAATTCATCATTTGGAAAATACATTTTTATATGTAAAAATATATGATACTTTAATTTAAATAAATGTATATTTAAATTATGTGGGATTGTAGATTTTGTAGCTATAATTATTTTAAAGAGGAAATTAAACTCGGTACGGTTGATCAGTCTATTTCATTCACTATTTGAGGGGAAAAAAAAAAATCATTCTCCAAAATTGTTACACGTGCAAAATTTGACAAACATTGTTATAATAAACACCTCACCAAGGAAGAAAGGCTGAGAGAGTTGGTGTGATTCAGTCTGGAGAAGAGAAGGCTCCGGGAAAATTTAAATACATAAAGGAGGCGTATAAGAAAGAAGGAGGGAGACTTTTTAGCAGGGCCTGCAGTGACAGGATAAGGGACGACAGTTTTAGACCAAGAGCAGATTTAGATTGAACAGAAGGAAATAATTCTTTACTGTGAGGGTGGTGAGGCACTGGAACAGGTTGCCCAGGGAAGTTGTGCATGCCCCATCATCCCTGGAAATGTTCAAGGCCAGGCTGGATGGGGCTTGGAGCAACCTGGGCTGGTGGGAGGTGTCCCTGCCCATGGCAGGGGGTTGGAACTGGATGGTCTTTAAAGGTCTTTTCCAACCCAAACCAGTCTATGATTCTATGACAACATGACCCTGTTCATTCTCTGAGCTATGACCTTGGCAGTACGAAAAACCCAAATTATGGACTTGCAGCTTTTCACAGGGGCTAGTATTTTTCCTAGTTTTGTATTTCGTGTGTGTGTATATATATATGTATGTATGAATGAATGAACGTATAAACACTCTCAAGTGCAGACTCATTCTGACAGCCTCATTAGTTCTGACTTCAGCTCTCCAACCTTTGGCTCTGAAAGCCCTCTAAAAGAAGAAGATACCCCTGAGACTTGCCTCATTTTTCCTAGCAGCCCTCAGGAGGAATAAAAAAAAAAAAGGTGACAAAATCGTGAACCCCTCAACCCACAATGATTTCTGGGTTGGATCAATACCTTCAGGTAGCAGACGAGCACTCCAAACTTCGTCCCCTCTAGTAATTTTTTTTCTTAAAATTGGAAATTAAGCAGCCCATGCTTTGGAAACAGACACCTTCTGAAACTCTCTCATTCCTGCTCCTGTGTTTCAGTAGAGACAAGGGATGGAAAGGCGGCAGTTCTTCCTGCTCTTCTTGGCATCTATGCAGCAGGAGCATAAGATTTTCACCACCTTACAAATCTAATGATGGTTGGCAATGGCTTTCTGCCTCCTCCCATTATTTGGTCTTTCCAGTACTCCAGAGGAAGTACTTTATATTCTGAATAGTCTGAATGTAGACCGTAGTCTTTTAGGACTCGCAACAACTATCTTGCACCAAATGCAAAATGAATGCCGTACCAACCCGTATGGTCACCGAACAGCGCTAAGAAAGCATGAACAGAAGAACATATTTTTCTCATTTGATGCATATATTCTAACTCGATGCAATAAATCTAACCAAAAAAATTTACAAGCCCATCTGAGCCGAATATAGGATAAAATTCAGATACATAATTCAAATGTGTCCTGTTTACTGAAAGAGCACAACACTGATAACGGTCTTTGAATTTTTTATCATAATGTCAAGAAATTTAAGTTCCATTTATCATGCGCTATTCAGAGCCTCCTTAAGTACGGGAGCACCAGATATGTTGTTTTTTAATCTAAATTATAACTACCGTTTAATAAATAACTCAGGTTCTATTCAGGAAGATAACATTTCTATGACAAAATAAGAAACAACAATACTATTTAAAGTCAACTTAGCAAAGCAGTTATCACTTCCAAATATACTACCAGTTTTGTTACTACGCAGGGTATTTCAGGAAAAGTAGTCCAAACTCATATCCACATATTTTATTAATGTCTAAAATTTTACATTTAGAAATGTTTTATAAAGCATTTTGAATATTGATAAAATACAGACAAATTTACAATAAAAAGCATTGCCCAAACACAACAAAAGCTTAGGAAATATCAAGATATTGATTCACTGCTTTTGAAAGCTTCCACGTACTGCTTTTACACCTGACATTTTTTGCTCTGCTCGCTAAAGCCAAATCTGTCTCCTCTACTTTGGGAAGGAAAGCCAGCAGATGAAAAAGCAAGCGTCACTCCATCCTTGGCAAGTACTCTTCGAGGACCCTGAACTTCACAGCATTCATGATTGATAAGAATGCCTGAGGTTTGTTGTTTGGGGTGATAATACGTTGACAGGAAAACAAATTTGTTCAGCCCAGATCTATAGGTATTTTTTTAAAATGACAAAATGTGAAAAGACTGCATGATATCTGCAAGTCGGGGATGGGTTTGTTTGTTTGCATTTTTAATGCACACAAAAGTCAGTGAAATATGACTTCTGATGTTCTAGCCTAGGATTTTGCTGTAAAAACTATATCATGCTATCTATAATAAGGTACGCGTGGGAGGTAAAATTGCTGTGCTGCTGCTCTGTGACAGCTGGCGGTACACGTTCTATGTGAAATACCCAGTGCTGGGCAGTCAATACAACCGCAAATTGCCTGGATGGAACGTCTTTTCGAAGACCAACTGTCTACCCTTCTCTAACTCAGCCACACAAAGCGTTTGACGGGTTCCACAGATTGTATTTTCCGCAGCCAGGAGGGGGGAATTCTTGGCAGATGATACATATCTCTGGGATTTGCTACTGGCAAAAACTAATTCAAGAGCAAACTTGGCTATAATCGGAACGAATTACAAGACTTCTCTTTGCCGGGTTTCCTTCTGACTACAGGCTGTGACATCCTGCAGCTATATTCACTGGCCAGATGCTATTCGTGTCCTGATCTTTCAAGTCGTAGCCAATGGGGGCAGTATCTTGATTTTCTCTTTTACTCGGAAGCATTAACACTTCAAATTTATACTACTGAGAGGTATCCACAAATAGCGTGGCGATTGTCATTTTCTAAACATACCGAATACATATCACCTCATGAAATATTAACTCTTATGAAACGTCTCCCAAAGATCCAATTATCTACTTACACTTTACATCATAAATTGAAAAGGTTTAGAAGCATGGCCACTTCCAGAAAATTATTTTGCCTGAATTAACTATTGCCTCCAAGGAAAAACATAATTTTTTGGTAACACTACAATACCACTATTTTAGAAAAACAAAAACATCACTCAAACCAAAACACCAAACAAAAAAAAAGAAAAAACCAAACACCCCCCATGCCTCCCCTAGATCCACACCAAAGTCAAAAACAGCTAAACTGGATGCTAAACTAGTTTTATCTTTTTCTTGTTTTGAATAAGCCAAGATGATTAAAGCAGTTACTTGTGACTTTTGTTTAAAAGGAGACAAAGAGATTTAAAAAACAAGCTCAGGGTACCCTTCAAAACTGAATTTTATATAGCAATATCATCCAACAAAAGCTCATGGAAATCAAAGATCTACTATATCTTGTCAATCATAATTCTTTTAAAACAGAGATCAACAATGCTGCAAACTAAGTCCTGTAAAATATTCATACATACATCATTCTTACATAGTGGCCTGGAAAACTCTTAACATTCTTTTTTTTGAAGTTTACTTGAAACTGCATGAAGGTTATCTCTGAAAACACAGAAGTGAACTAACAGGAAATAAAGCTGTTTGGCTGGGAAGACAATCCCTGTCTAAAAATGTCTTATCTATAACATGGACAGGGCCTTAAAAGTATTTAAGTCACATTATGAAGAAAGCTTTTCTCTCCCCCCCACCCTTAACTCAAATTTATCAGATTATGAAATTACCAGAATTAATCCACTATTTTTTTTTCAACCAAGACAGCCAGTTCTGTACTGCTATTATTTCAAACAGTACTTTGTAATGCATATTAATTGTGAAATATCATCACAGAGATTCACAAAGCACAAGCTACCAACTTTTAATCAGACCTCTTGACCTTCATGAAAACTGTTGACCATGCACTATCGTTCCGTTTTCTTCCCGGCTCGGCTGCCAGCAGAGGATGTCATCTCTTATGGAAGACACATACTTTTATGATAGGTAAGCCTTTTGCTACATTTACACTGCATTTTGAGCATGACTGTGAGCCGACATACATTTCCAAATTCTCCCGTCATATGTGTATTGTCAATACAAGGTTGCACTGGGTCTAGCAACCACACAACTTCAGTCCGTGCTCTTTAATCATGAAGGCAAAAAGAGAAATTAACTCTCCTAAGTAACCATCGTCTTAACGTGCTTACTGCAAAAATAAGCACCTTCCACACTCATGAAAAAATAATTTATTGGATCAATATGCACATCAGCTGAGGCCTGACATTTGTTTTTGAAAAATCTCTCATCCTCTAATGACATTTATCTGGCAGCATCATTATCTACAGTAGCATCTATATCAAGCAGAAATCATTACGCTGTTACAACTTTCTATTTCACTGGTCAACATTTTAATGAAAGAAAATTACCAGTCATGAGTTTTATATCCTTGGAATTTAAGTGTTTATTAAGGGGTTGTTTTAATTTAGGTGGAGATAGATACAAGACTGCAACAGCTAAAATGACATCAGAAATTAGCTGAGAGGACCCTCAAAAGAAAAATCATGGGTGAAGAGATGTTATGTCAGCCAAAACCAGATTATTTTTTTTTACAGGACTCTGATTTACAGGACTTTCCATAACGTCATTACAAGGAGGATTCTGCCCAAAGATGACAGAGACATAACCCATAACATGTAGAATGCTACACCACCCTCCAAATCAGTATCCATTTTATTTATTTATTTTTAACCAGGGACTGCCACGTGGATTACACCAGTTCTACTTCACTAAACTGAAGTATACATTTCTTCACTACTCCTAAAGGAAGGAGAATGGGAAAAGGATGAGAAGAAGATATCTGTGAGATGCCAATAATTGTCTACTTTTATGCTTCACAGAAAACAAAGTGAAAGCAAATTAAGGACAGTGCTTCAAGAAAACCAGCTTAAAATATCTAAGCACTCCAATAATCAGAATATATTTAATTAGCAAAGGGCTTTTAGTATCAGGAAGAACAGTGCAGCAAACAGCAAGCAATGCTTGGGAACTCATTGCTAAACCCACCACAAAGTTTAACTTTTGCAGAGTCTATTCCCTTAGACACGTGCTTATTATTATCATTAAAGCCTCCTTCACAGTTTCACACCCACTAATAAAATCTGAATCCAGTTTGAACATAAGAGATTGAATTCATTTTAACTGGCTTCTTTTTCTATTCTTGGAAATCTGTTTCTTGCCTCTATTTCTGGTATCAGTAGTCACTCAATCTCAAACAAAAAAAAGCTATTAAAAAGTCTATGAGAGTAACACTTGGCTTACCTGGGCAAAGTATAAATGGGCACGTTCACCACATCATCTAGGACGACAATGAGCATCCGAACAGCATCTTATTCACTGTTCAGAAAGCATTTTCATTTGTTCTTGCAATGAGTTGCAGGACTTTGCAAGATTTCGAGAGTAGTTAGCTATACACTTAATTAGAACTCCTGAGCATGGAAGTGCTTTATAATAGCACAGCTTTGAAGAAAAAAAAAAGACTGATTCCACCCTCCATCCCCCAACACCCCCTCCCCAATATTCTCTCAAGATCTACAACAATTGTCTACTTGACAACCGTGGTGATGTCAGGAGCTCAAAAAAATCCCAATTAAAAGTGAAGACAAAAAGTAGAATAAATGCAAAACCACAATAAATACATGATTATTTCTATTAAGAAAAGCTTGTGGTTTTTTATGCTCTCCCCTATGAAAACAACAAATATTTTCTGTTCTTTATGCTGGTGTCGGAGCAAACATACATCTAATTAATGCATTAAAAGCACTATTTTTGAAGGTACCAGTAGACTTCATAATTTCATTTTCTTCATTTAATTACATAACAATAAGGTGTCATATTCAAAGATTTACAGATTACAAATTTGCTACAAGCTGCAATTACTGGTTTTCAACATTATGACACACACTTACACTGCATCAGCAATAAGATGTCATTATAGTACATACAAAAAGGTAGTACCTTTAAAATTGACTTAAAGAAACTTAACAGGTTCATGTATCAACAAACAGAGAAAGACTAAGCAACTCAAGTACATCTTAGTGATCAGACATTGAATTAAGTATCAAATTATCATTAAGTGACTTTTTCTTTGGGGCCTGTTTCAAACCACATTAGTTTTTACTTGCTACACTTTAAAAATAGACCAAATTTATTACAGGAACAAAAGAAAAAAAAAGTGAAGTGCTGTTAAAAAAAAAAAAAAAAAAGAAAAGGCTGAAAAAAAAAAAAAAAAAAAAAAAAAAGGAAAAGCTACTGAAAGAAATCAAAGGTAACTGCTGCCAGATTTCAAATGAGCATTTTTAGGAAGCCTGGGCAGGGGAGGGGAAGAGCTTGGCAGGTAGACAAAGGCCATTTTTCCCTCCAGCTTTCAAATGAGCAATAAACTAAAAGCTATTCACTTCCATCTCTCACTTAACATAGCCACAGTCAAAGCAATGATTTCTTTGCTCAGATGAAGAGCCCCTTAAGCATGCCCTAGATTTGCAATGAATTCAGTGTGATTTTAGCTATACAGCTTCCACTGACTTAAATGGAAAATGCATGACAAAAAGACCAAGCAATTTTGTATAGCATTTCTTGAAATGATCACTACCCTCATAAGTCAGGTTTTGGAAACCTTAAGGCATCTTTTTTTTCCAGTTCAGACCACCAGCAAATTATAACACATGGCACTCTAAGCACATGCATATAAAGAATTACAGTAACGATACTTAGACTAAAATAAAATATACCCATTTTGATTATTAAATAAGATGGGATACTTCCATTCACTAGCTGAAGAGTTTTCTCAATTTATTACATAATATTAGACACAGAACAAAATTAGCATCCCCTTTTATGTTTAATTATATAGAAATATACAATAAAAATTAAGTATACATTTGTATACTTGCAGTATAGCAGCTGTTTCTTGCGTAGATCCTAAGAGTGCAGCTTTCAAATCCAGCTTAACCAGCTAACGCCATATTGATGAAATGTTTCTATACTAGTTTCTTTATCTGTTTATGCTTTTCAGGAAATGGACTGTGATTACTTCAGCGAAAATATGAAGTTTTAAATAAAGGTAAAGGGGGGAAAAAAAAAGCATGGGTTTGGGGTTGGGTTTTTTTAAATAACACATGTAGGCAAAAGATTTGAAATAAATAATACCATCAGTTTGGTGTTGTTCAGCTGAAATTGCAGAGGACTTTGGCAGCTGAGAAGCACCAATGAAGTCAGGCAAACTACATGCATGAATGAGGGCCGTATCATCAGTCGGCTAAAGTAGCTCCTTTACTCTAATTTTTACATTTTTTAGTCTTTTGTATAAGGTCAAATGCTAATTTTGAATATTTAATAGTTGAAGAAATATTCACATTAAATACTAAATTTATTTTCTGAGCCACTGTTTCAATGAAAGACATTTGATAACAAGTCTTTGGTCACTGCTGAAGCATTAAGAAATTTTAAACTTCTCATAAGTTGCTTATCTTTTACCAAGTTTCCCATCGGAAATGGAAACATTTTAAGACAGAGAGCAAAAACTTAACCATAGATGAATAATAATTTTTCGTAACTATTACATATAGTTATGCGTTCAATGTTATTTTGTCTAGCTTTTATTAAGAGAGTTAGACTGAAAATAACTATAGGGGAAATCAATGGAAAATGAAACAATAGAAAACTAAGATACCACACATCTGCAGGTCAACACCTCAGTCTTGCTGGCATGGCTATCACTCTTACCTTTGAATTTCCAGTGGTAGAAAATCCTAAGGAAAATTTGCACCTAATGTATAAGAAGGAAGCGATTGGAATGTTACTCCCATCTGTTAGAAGATGGAACAACATAATGAGAAATACTTCTGCTTTTACCTTGCTTCAGTTTTGTAGCTATAATATACAGCTTGTCCCTGGAAATACTAGCAAGTGTAAAAATACAATCACTAGGACAGAGAGTGGATAACTAAAAGGGAAACATATGTATTCACCATGCAAGAGGGTTTTAAGTTTAAAAAAATTGCACATATATATGTAAATACACCCTACATATTTTATACATGTTTATATGCACATATGTATGCATACATGTATGCATATTTACTTTGGATACTGACCTACATAGTAATCCGTATCCTGCGAACCTTACATGACGTAGGCTTATGGGATTCCTTCGTTTCAGGCTGCTTCTTTCTGTGGAGTGGACAAATTCAAATAGGTATGTATTAATAAGAGCAAAGACCTTTGAATTTCACCGTTCCACAGCAAGGAGAAGGCTGCAAGAAAGGACTACCAGGAGTCTCCCTCAAATAAGGATCGGCGAGTCATCTCACCTGAGCAACCACAGATGGAGAAGACAGTGGTTTGGGAAACTGCAGTATTGTCATCCCACATCCCACAGGCGGCAGTTTGCCCTTTGAGAAGCTGCAGGACCACACTTGAATTCCTCAGTAAGAAAAGCAGGTCTCCAGGAAAAGAGCCACGAGGGAACGGTTATTGGAGGCTACATCTCTCCCTCCCTCAATACACTAGCAGATTTACTTTCCTCTTGCATCCGCTTTCAGGGTCAAAACACTGTGAAAACCTTAGAGATACTGGTCTCAAAAATAGCAGCTGTGCAAGTTTTTTCAAAAGGCATTGGAGCACAGGTTCTCCGCTAGAACCAAAGAGACGGGGAGAACGCTGCAAGTGTGCTTTTCTCAGCATAGCAATAAATGGCTATATATAATTAAATAAATGGCTCTGTAGAAAATAAATGGCTGTCAGCAGCAAAAGATCAGTGAATTAGAGAGTTAAGACCCGTGCCTATTAAGCCCTTCTCCTGCGGCATGCCTTTTCTCTGGATGCTAAACCCATCTGGATGAATAAATTGCACGTTCTTTGGAGGAAACTTTTTAGACAAAAGAGGGCTGGCATCCCAGGCTTTCTTATTATGAAATATGAAAATTATGAAATAATATTCATATTATCCTACGGCAGACCGGGTCACAGTAAGTTTCTACCTCATTCTCTAATCATGCTGTAGCCAGGTTGTCAGCCTACAACTAGGACTTCATGTTTGTTCCTAGAGAGCAGTGAAGCTGATGAAATCTCTTCCTAAAGGGATCAGCTCAAGTGAAACTAAATGGAAGCCTGAATAAGAGCTCATCCTTCACCTGCATTAATAACTCCCTGTAGTCAGTCTGTGTGAATGCGTTACTGTAAGTCTGCTTCATGCCGAGTACCAAATCCAAACGAGCCCGAATTCTGGAAAATACGGAGAGAGTCCAAAATAATTTTTGCCCTTTTTAAACTACGCAGATTTCTAATTTTTGCACGTTTTCTGACCAGAACAAGAGAGCCCTGTGGCTCCATCCAGGAATCACAGCACAGCTTGTACTTTAAACACAGCTGGAGTCTGCTCAAGACGTGGCTGATGCTCGCAACGCAAACGGAACACAATCAGTGTGCAAGGGTCCTTGTCGGGGAGGGTTAGATTGTTGCATCCAGTGTATCATATGACTTCAGCAGGTTTTACTGTATATGTAAGGAATGCATATCCTCTCTTTAGAGTGAATAACAAAATAAAGAGGGGTAAGATGCTGCTTAAATCAAGCTAACTTGTAAATTCAGAAAGCAGAGGGGGAAAATGCAAAGACAACAAAGAAAAGTGGAGGGGAAGAAAAGAAGACGCAGTTCCTTGAGTCATCTCTTCCTAAAGCACAGTGCTGAAGCAAATGTTAGAAATTCTAAGTGTTTTGGGGGTCGGCTTTTGTTTGTTTGTTTGTTTTTCTTTTTTAAAATCAATGCAGGGTTTATCACAGCCTTGCTTGGGTTTGAACTGCTTGCCCTTCCTTAGTCCCTGGCTCAATTTAGCGGCACTGGAAACTGAAAAGGCCAATTGCTTAGACCCCAGATTACCAAAGACATAAAAGAAATGCCTCGAAACAAGAGCTCTGCAGATAGCACAAGCAGTGAGCAGACGCGGATGAAAGCTGATTCATCCCCTCTAGGAACAGGGAAGGAACTGGCCGGGGATAAGGCATATTGGCGAGACTGCCTAACAAAGATAACGCCGGCTGTGCTCTGTCTCCGGAGAAAAACAAACCAAACCAAAGAAACAAACCAATGCACTTGCAGGACACATCCTCTGTCCTCTACCTCTCAGATGATTCAAGTCAGCTGGAAAAGCCATTTCAAAAGAAATTATGGAGAAAGCTTTAACTTGGGTTCCTTCATAAATTTCCCAGGGACTGCAGCAATTTGAAATACATGAACTTCAGGGCAAAATGTCTGCTTAGTGCCCACCTTGCCATTACCCCCTAGCGCTTGTAGTTTTCCATTACCATTACTTTAAAAAAAAAAATAAATAATGCTGTAGCACAGCTCCTGCTCGTGTTGTGAAAACCTAGTGGACATCAATTAGTCATCCCAACACACCAGCATATGCTGAAAATTTTAAAACACTGTGTAATTAAGAAGACTACTTTAAAATGCTCACATATGGTGCTGTAGATTCTAAAAAAAGTCAACAGTTTTCAACTGGTTGGTTTTAAACAGCCTCCCAAAATTAAATTTTCTCCTCTTCTTCCTTTAAAAGACGCAACCCCCCCCAGAGTCGTACAATTCTCTGAACTGTCTTTAGACCTCTGCTTCTGGATGAAAGGCTGAAACTATAAACTTTATTATGTTTAAACAAAAAACCAAATTAAAAAAAGAACCCAAACAAAAGCACAATATCACATAAAGCCAAATCTGTTACTTATTTCAGTATGATAGTATTTTAGCATCAAAAGAAAGCATCTGAAAACTTATATTTTCTAATTGTCCCAAACGCTAGTTTCCATCAAGTTATGCTTCAGTCACAACATGTATGATTTTCCAAGCTATCAAGTACTCTATTTAAGCAACTTTTTCCCCACAAATAACTGTGTTGGTGTCTTTGGACCCCAGAAACATTCAAGGGGAGATGAGTCATTCAAATGATTTTTATTATTTTATTGTTTTTTTTTAATTTGGAAAGCTTCTTTAGAACACAAATAGCATTTTTATGTTTCAGAGGGGTTCAACAGAAACCAGTGTCCTGAACAATTAAATAAACTGGAATATGAAATTGCATTATGGTTTATAAACAGAATTTAAGGTCCTGCTGAAGGAACTCTGACATCCTTTTCTCATCTCCCTAGTTTCTTAACGACAGCTTAATGAAGCTTAGAGATAGAACTAGTTCTATTTAATTAAAACTAACATTGCTTGAAAGGGAATTTGATTAGGAGTAAGGAAGGTCATATGTCTGGGACTACAGAGATCTGGGTCCTATCACTGCCCTTCCTCATTCACCTTGGGTGAATCATTTTTTCTCTTCCCCTCTCCATTCCCCCATCCATAAACCTGGGAATTAAAACGAAGAAGAAAAAAAAAAAAGGATACTGACCTCTGTCACAAAGTGTCTGAATGCTAAAAATACTTTAGTTTTTAAAACAATGATAAAGCCACAGACATTTCAGACAAGAGGGGTCAGAACAGGTTTGAGATACATCAATTTGCATATCCAACTACTTACATATGCATTAACACATGAATATTTAAATCAACGTTAGCAACAAGCATAGTGCACAGCTGAGTTCACTTCAGACTAAGTCCAAAGTCATTCTAACAATTTTAAAGGACCTCCCCTCATTTCTAGCAGAGACAGTGCTCTGTGCTGCAACCTGCACTATGCATGCCAGTCAAACACAACTTCTTTCCTCTGCAAGGATTTTTTTCTTCAATATGAACACTTTTTTTTAATTGGACGTACACATGGCATTATCCAGAACCTGGGGGAATAAAAAGCACTGGCTTTGGATAGACTGAAGTCCCCTGAAAATAGTGCTTTGTTTACAATGATATTAAACACTGCAAGAAGATACAGATAAATAAATGCATTAAGATGTAGCAACTTTATTGTCATTTAAAAAAACCTCTGATTAGAAAGTAAGTTGCGTTAAAATAGACAGTACTTTTCTGAAGTCATCTAGCAAGGAGGTCCAAACCTCTGCTTTTTTTTTAATTAAAAAATGAAGATACAGGGGAGAATTTATAAGCAACCTTAATTTTTAATAATATGTGCATTCTTTATTTTTTACACAGAGGGCAAAATAGTCTGGAGTGTTAAACCTAATCATTAAAACCACTACAGTGCAAAAATGTCCCTCCTCCAGACAATGAATTCTGCTGTCCTTGCTGTACACAACCACCACAAATCTTGATTCAGATGCGAAAACTGTGCGTTTGGCAGAAACCTAGGCTCTGCACCATGTGAAATCTGACAAGCAAAGTTTGGTTTTAAGCTCTGGAAATCTTACCAGTTGTTTAACCGTACTAATTTGAAAATCATACTTTAAAATAGCGTTTCACTGCCTGACCTAGTAAGTCCCCTGAAATCATCATAGTATGAATGATGGTATAGGCAAAACACTTTTATTAGCAAGTCGCTTAAATGATACTATGTAACTTTATTATATTTATTCGCAGTTTCAAAACCCATGTCTGAGGTATACAATGCATCTTTGCCACTAGTTCAGATGAAAAAGCCTGTTTCATTTAAGGGAGTCGTTACACAGGTAATTCTGAGCTTCATGTCATAAGAATTACAGCAGAGGAGTATTGAAATTTTAAACTTAAAAGCCCTTACACTTACTCTTTAGGGTCACCTTCACAAAAATAGCACAATGGACTTGGTTCAATCCATATCATTTTTCTGTTAAGATTCTGAATTGATTCCATAATCATATAAAAACAAGCTCAATACACAATTAGAGCTAACTGTTGCCCTTGCCACCGAAATGCACAAAGCAATTTGTGAAGAAAAAGAAAAAACAATTTTTCTTTTCTGAGGTTCACTGCTTAAAAAGGTATTTTCCATAGTAAGTGACATTTCTCAGTATAATTCTGAGAACTAATCAGATTGGTTTCAAGAAAATGTCAAGTCATTGCTCCAGGCAATGTTCTGAAAATTAAACTTACATTGCATTCAATTCTAAAGAAATGAATTACTTTTTTCTAATGAATGCTTTTCTGTATATTAAAAATGAGCATATTTGCCATTTAATATCAATATGCCTTCAATTACAATCATCTTTACTGTCTTGAATATCTTCAATATGATAACCAGTAACTTTGATTCTGATGTTCCACATAACAGGCAACAAATGTATTTCTGATATTGTTGCATTTAAAAAAAAAAAAAATGGTCTTTTACTTGATGGACAGTATGTCTGAACTAATTTTCATATGAATGTATATGTTTCCCGCAAATTCTGCACTGTGCTTCTGAAGGACAGGACTGGGGACAAAAAAGTGTATCTCAAGCTCACTAAATAAGCTAAAGTGGCAATATTTTGGAGCAGAGAAGATACAGCAACCCCAAAAAAATTTTTACATTCCCCTTTGAAATCAACATGGCTGTAACTGCAGTGCATTATCAGCACAGAATCAGTGATCCCTCTGCCATCTCACAGCACCATAAAATAAACTAGAGAAACGCGGTGTAGATAAATAAACAAAGGTAAATATAAACTTGCACAGAAAACAATACTGAGAATAGTTGTCAATGGTAATTATCGCAAGAGAAGGATCTTTTGAGTGCAATTCCCATCAATCTGATCTGCTACTACTCCCAACACCTACATTATCGACTGTGGTTATTAAACTTGCAGCTTGCGTGATGGAGCGCAAGCACAACGAAAATGGAGTTAGAATCCAACATGGTGTGGGAAGAAAAAAAGGGACGGGATCAGATCCCATACAGACAACTGCCGGATTCCAGATTGAGAGAGAACTAATTACACGATAATGAACAACCAACAGCAGAAGGGAAAGGAGCCCTGCAGAGGAAGGCCAAGAAGCTACCAGGTGAACCTGCATCATATTCACATGGTTGTGAAAACGCCACACTGACGTGCACAGACAGCAGCACGGCTACCTCCCCTGCCTCTCAGCTTTGTAAACTCTCAACTGGAAACATGAACATCGCCAACACCCTCACCCTGTTCCCTTCTCCAGCAGATCGGGATGAAGGTCCGCTAGTGGGAAGCACACGCTGTGCATCCCTCCAGTAACTGGCCGGAGATACTCAGTCTGCCCAGTAACTCACCCCTGAATGGTCTCGTCTCCAACAACCTCCCACATAGGCACCCCCAACACTCCCCAACCCCACTGTCTCTCTGTCAGGTGTCCTGGACCCTCTGGTCACTCGAGCAGCTGACTCCTTCAGCTGCTCAGCACACACATACCTGGCTCCCAAGGCACTTAAACCTAGTCACCAGCTAGAGCAATCTTGAAATGCACTTCCCTTCAGACCCATAACGTGCCCCATACCCCTCAGCAGTGACGCCCCCCAACACACACACACACTCCGACAGATGCTCCAGAGAGCTTCTCCCATTGACTCACAGCGATGGGCATCAGCCCTAGGCCATGGGGCTGATGTCCTTCCTGGGACAGCCCTGGGATGGGCCAGGGTAAGGGATCCTTTCTCTGAGATACCGGGGCTCCCTGCCTGCCGTCACGCCTCTCTGTTCCTTCATGCATGTGGAGACGTGTCCTTTACCGTATAACTTCACATTTGGAAAGGCAGAGTCACCAAATAAAAAAGTGTAAGCCATGCATGTGAAAAATTGAAGCACGGAATAACAAGGAAATAACCTAAAAACATTGAAATAAGTAACAGGTAAATAATTCAGTTAGAAATACAAGAGAATAGAGAGCAGAGAATTAAGTGACAAAACCCATTAACTCATACTTTGAAAGATATTTTAAAGCCTTGTAATTCACTACTATGAAGTATTCAACATTTAGAACACTTAGTGGTAAAAAAAAAAAAGCAGTTGCACTTCATTCTGTATTTAACAGTTTATAAATATCTAATCTACTGTTTCTTCCAGCGAGTCAGTCTACTGATCTAGGATCCAGATGTTGTTTTCGAGGTTTCCAAGTTCAGATTTGCCAGGTATTAAAGGCATTTCACCCCCCTCTCATTTCCCAGCCCATCCCATTCCAGACTAAGGTATTGGTTGCTCCCATGTACTTGGTTTCTGTCTAGGCTTTTTGTTTGATTTTTTTTTATTCTTTTTTAAAGAAAAAAAAAAGAAAATCCAGAGAGAGTACATTTCCCAGAGGCATGTGTGTTTCTCCAACAGCATCTTCACTTGCTCACTTTTTCAAGGGCTCTAAAGCATGGGTCCATAATATTTTCAAAGACAAATGAGAATGCAGAAAAGAAGGACGAGATGGCTCCTAAGCTGTAGCTTCCTCACCTTTGAATGTCAGGGCCGCATTCACTACCCACAAGGAATGGTTGTAATGGAATGAAGGAGGTTGCAGGTACACAGGAGTGTGCCACTATCCAGCACTTACCTGCAGAAGCAACCAATTAATTTCCAAACAGACTTTAACCATTCACCCACCCCAAACACGTAGACTCAGGGATTCTGCCCATTCAGTTTTAAACACTAAATACTTCTCAACTCACCACAGATAATGCTCATTACATGACTTGGAATTCCACCAACTGAAAGTCAGTCTCTCATTAATGTGCTTTAAGAAAAAAAAACAAACTTGACTTTTCCCACAACTGCTAGGGAAGTCCAGCCAAGGCTCCTGAGACGCATGGGACTGTATCGAATGAGTCAGCTTTTAGAACAAATGTAAGCACGTAAGCACCTTTCCCCGCCCCCCCAACCAGTGGCATTTTATCTCTTCTTAATATGCAATAGAAAACTCTCAAACATCATATATTTTCTCATCTGATCAATGAAAACACTTCATTCAAATTGCAAATTTTAAGATGTTATTTTCTCTCGTCTTGTAAAGGACAGCATGTTAGAGATCATACCAGACATCTCTAACGACTAGACAAGACAGCTCATTACCTTGAGAAGCTAAGTGTAACGCTACACAGTTGCTGAAGTATCTTAGCCTACCTGATCGATCTCACTGCTTCAGGTAGCAAAATATTCTGAAAACCCTCTGGAAGGTATATATTGTACTAAAAATATGAAGGCCCTTTAGAAGCATAGACACAGACTAATACTACGTGGCGAAAGTGAAGCCTGAGTGAAGACTCAGACTAGATGTCAAGACGTCTATAGCACATTTTATTTATCCTCCAGTAACAAAGAGCTTCTCTATGGTAGTTTCATCTATTCAGAAATACAAAGCAGTCTGTTGGCAAACACAGAACTACCTTTACATTCACAAAGCATAGAAGCATCAGAGTTACAGGACGGAGCAAGTCAAGGGGCGACGTACCACCGCGTGCACAGTAGCAGTGGGCATCTCCCATACCGTTAGGAGACAAGACAACAGGACAGCTCTTTTGGGTTATGGGGATTCCTTCTGAGGCCACCCCTCCTACTCACAAAATTCTCCCAGTGCCCCCAACAGCTGTCCAGGGCAGGGAGAAATCAATGTGTCCTTTTCCCCTTCCTGTCGCTCTTTATATACCAGACCAGGGCTACCACAGACACTATAACTAAGAGTAGTAACAACTGCACTAAAAATAAGGGAACAGTGATCAACAACAACAAAAAGTAAAAACCCACAACGAAACCCCTGGGAACTCTTCATTGCCTGTGCCTTAGACATTTAAATAAAAGAAGGTGAAAACCATTCTTAAAGAACTCTCATGCACATTGCCATTCTTGCCAAGTGAAATTAAGTACAGTTTTACACTGTCGTAAATATTCTGTAGCCTGGGCTCCAACCCCTCTCCTGTTTACAAGCGAAATGTTTAGTGTTAGACTGGGTGGCTAATAAAAGTAAACTATAAACATTGCATACAAGCAAAACTAAATGAGAATTGCTAAAAATGATATTCAAAGATCTCAGAAAGTAACTATGCACATCAAGTGAAGAGCAAGTTACTGACTTTCCAGGCCTTTCCTCTTCTCTTGGTTTTCTGGACAGCATTCTGCAGCAAGCTCTTTGAGCTTGGTACAGCAGGTGACCTCATCTGAATTTCACAAAATCAAAGGCTAAATNGTGTTAGACTGGGCACCTAATAAAAGTAAACTATAAACATTGCATACAAGCAAAACTAAATGAGAATTGCTAAAAATGATATTCAAAGATCTCAGAAAGTAACTATGCACATCAAGTGAAGAGCAAGTTACTGACTTTCCAGGCCTTTCCTCTTCTCTTGGTTTTCTGGACAGCATTCTGCAGCAAGCTCTTTGAGCTTGGTACAGCAGGTGACCTCATCTGAATTTCACAAAATCAAAGGCTAAATGAGGTTGGAAGGGGCCTCAGAAAGTCATTCAAGCCAACCTCCTTCTCAAAGCAGGGTCAGTTATGAAATCAGACCAGGTTGCTGAGGGCTTTTATCCATCTGGGTCTTGTAAACTCACAGGGATGGAGGCTGCCCAACCTCTCTAGGCAACCCAATCCACTGCCCAGCTGTTCTCATGGTAAATTTCTTTTTCACCAGAAATAAAATTTTCCTTAAATGTGTAAATTATGCTGGATTCATTATTTGTGGTAACAGCTGTACGATAATAGTTATTTTTCTCAGACAAGAAAGTGAATCTGTAAGTATTCTATATGAAAGTTCTTTGGAATGATTTATTTTAGTTGGTTTCAAACAGTATTTGTTTTAACATTTGGTATTTAAGCTACTTATCTTTCGGTGACCAAAAATAATGCCATGTTTAGAAGCTCTTGTTGAAAAAACTAATCTGTCACTATCACAGGATGATTTTATGGAAAGTTTTAAAAATACCAAATGCAAGGGAAGTTGGATGACAAAGATACATTTTAATAATGCTCTACCACAGGGATCCCACTGTGCCAGCTACCACCATACAAACGAGCTTGAAAAACAGTGTTTAATATACAGTTCACCAAGAACCTCCAACAGCAGCCTAAACCAACCAAAGGCTGGAAAGTCATCAGTAAAAGCTGAAATTGCTACAGCTGTGGAGACAGGGGAAACACTTGGAAAACATCAGTTTAAAAAGCTGCGTCTCACACTTGGAACCATCTGGACTGATAATGTCCGAGAGCAAGAATCTCTTACAGGAGAAAGGAAACTCTGCAAAATTATGTGTGCAGATTGAGAAGGGGACAGCCCTTTAACCAACACACAGGCCTGTTACTCCAGGAGTTATCTGAATGCTTCATTGCTGCCAGCCATATCCAGAAACAAAAACACATATCTCAAATAGGATCTGAATAATCCAAAATACACTAGCTCATCTACTTTGCTAAAAATACATCGCTTCAGTGGCTATCTACTAAATTGTGCACCTAAATGAAAAATGAAGCAAACAAAAAGTTAAGAACACACTTGAAGAGCTAAATCCTTCTCTCTCAAAAAGAAAAAAAAGTTTTCATTAGGTTATCTACTGCAACGAGTAAAAAATAAAAGTCTGAAAGTATTAGGTCATTTACGTTGAGTAATTTATTCACAAGGTCAAACAAAACACTCATCTAGACTAGAATAAGCATGCTTTAAAAATCCCATCAGTAGGAAAATGTTTGTTACTGCATTTATTACTCTTCCCTCATTTCTTTCTAGCAAGGTCAAATGTCACTATCAGGCTGTGGCAGTGATCTCCTCACATTGACTAATTGCTGAGAATGTTTCTACTGCCAAAAGAAAAAAACACTGGTGAATGATCAATGCCTGAAAAAACTTACACATTCATTAGGAAAGAAAAAAAAAAAGTGAAGGAAAAAGGGTACTCCTGGGTTGTTTGGGAGATGCAGAGATTTCAGTGCAGACTACAAATCAGCAACAACATGATTAAAGTCATCTCTGATTTCAAACAGAATTTAAGGGCCTAAGGTTACGGGAATACATACTGTCACCATTTTCTCCACAAAGTGCGTAGGAAAATATACGCTCAAAATACATGCTTCCACCTTAGCTCTGGCTAGCCAGTAAAATGGAATATGCAGTAAAATTCTCTAAGACCTTGATATGATATCTTTCTGGTGTGAACATTTGTCAAAATGAGGGCTCCTCTGATTTAAAAAGGTGGTTCAGGAAAGCTAAGATACATCCAGAAATATGATTCAAAACTGATGACTTGGAATGAGAACATACATATCTGACAGCCTACAAATGCTCTGAAGAAAAATATTTGAAATTTCTTTATTTGAAATTACATTATGCATCCAGTTATGAATAGGTATAGGCTCTGATCTGTGGAAGTATAGATTGTCCTTTCAGTATTATATAATGACTATATTATCTGTCTGACTTATAACTACATAAAATGGGAAATATAGCCTTAAAGAGTTTTGATTTTTTTTCAATCATCTGTGTTTTTACACAGCAATTCAGGATACCGATTGAGACACAGGTTTGGAACTCTGTCAGTTTAAATTACTGGATTAAGCCTTACACCCGCAATTTGATTTCAGCGTTGTCTATAATTTGGATGTCCTCCAGAGTACTGATACATGGACTTTCAAAAATAATTTTGTTATACTTACAAAGAGGGGATTACTTTTCAAACTTATAAAATGTGAATACCGATAACTTCTATTTGCGTAGCAATCCCAGTTTACAAATGAAACACGATACAAAACTCAGGTGTTATTACTTTTACTAAAAATTGTATTGATTTAAACCTTACAGATGTAAGCAGTCAACTTAAATATGTTCAGGACTAAGCTAGATTAAAGGGGGGCGGGGAATGTGCCAGATTTACAGAAGCACTTCCATACCTACAATTACTAGCATGCAAAGAACGATGGATAACTTGAATCCCCCCCAAAGACAGGACAGATAGTCTCACATATTCTTATAGTAAAGGCTGTCTGTCTTCACACCTTGAGGTAATCCTAAATATAGATTTAAATCCCTATCTGCAATTGTAATGCAAAGCAATCTCAGCGCAGCATACCTGTTCTATATAACAGATCAATCAATAAAAACCAAAAATAGCTATATACATTGATATGCACAAGTTAAAATGCCACTTAGAATTTTTCCCTGAACAGCAGATTTAATTTTACTGTGCAAATGAAATTACCGAGAACTGTTCTTAAGATACTAAGTAGACTGAATAAAAAGAATACCTCCTGTAAATGCTCTATTGATAAAATGATAAGAGTAATTATGTGTCTATCAAAATAACATTTTATATTAAAGAAGGAACAGAATACAGAGGGACAATTTTCCTTGGCTGAAAGCAGCAGTAATGTTGCTGTTCGTTTCTAAGGGCACGTGCCTTTATGTCCATTGAAATGTTATGAAAATGGAACTAGAAAGTCACCATGGTACACACTAAATGGATATAAAACTGCCAGGTATATACAGATGTGAAATTTTCTGTTTAATGGGAAAGAACACAGATAACACCTATGAACTGAAATGACAGTGAAAAGACAGTTAATAAATGCAATGCCAAACACATGGTGAATGTGTTAAATTCTGATATCCATAGTACAAAGAAGGTGCACTGAAAGAGAGCCACAGGAACACTTTTAGACCGAAAAAGAAGAAAAGCCTTACTTTTAAAATCAATTATCAATAACCTAGTAGGTTACAGAAAATCTTGATCTCCATAAATACATGGGAACAGATAAACAAGATAGAAATACTTTATCTGCCAGATTAAGAGGTGGACCGCAAGAATAACTAGATTGATATTCTGAATCCATTTCAAGCTTTTAACAAAGATGCCAATCATCCACAGCAACAGTTTAACAAGGATCTTTATTCAGCAGTGGAAATCTTGCTTTAAAGATATAATAATGTCTAAGTCAGAGTATTTCTGAATGTTTCAGGGAAAGACAACTATATGAACTGCATAAACTATATGAACTATATAAACTGTATATGAACTATATAAACTCCCTGTTTCCTGAACCTGTGTCCTGCAAAAGATTTTTCCAGTTTTCTTACTCTGTTGCTGCACTTCAAAAAAGAAGGGGAGTTAAAAAAAATAAATAAGAAAACAGAAGGGGGAAAAAAAAAATCTAGGCTACAAACTTTCTGCTTCATTTACAGATTTTTAGAATAATTTACATTCTGTGAAAACCCCCAAAATGAGGACCAAGTGAGGCTATGCCCAAAGATACAAGAATCTGGGTGTCTGAAGTGTCCTTGGAGGAATTAGAACGTAAGTATCCAACTCTTTTTAAGCAGAAGTCTCAATTCTTGGACAAAATAAATGCATCTTAGTAAAGGACGACACGGTTACTCAAGCTCAAGTTATTTTTCCCCCAAGACATATCAAATAATTTTTTTGTGTAGTAAAAAACATAGGAAAAGTTCCCTCTTTTGTAGTGAGCATTATTATCAGAATTATAATATTTTAGGTTAGTTTGGTTATGGTTTAGCAATAAAATTGAAAATATTATTTCACATAGCCTTAAAAAATCCACAAAATAAAATGAAGTCAAATGATTACATTTAAGTCTATTTTATTCTATGTCTACATGTGCAATATGCTAATATGCTGTGCGGTCCCATGAAGACGCAGTCTTGGAGCAGATCCGAACTGCTGATTAGATGAGATTAAGGATAAATGAGAGGCTAAAAGGTAGGCATTTTGGAAGGTTTTGGTTCAGAGGTTTTCTTGTTGATGCTTTTGAGCTTGTTTGTTTGTTTTTCAAAGCAAACATACATCATATATCTAAATCTGCACTTAGACAATAGAAACAGTAAATAAATATATTCTGGTTTCATCCTTACTTACCATTTGAATGAACAGAACAATCCATTACTCTGAGAACAAGTATTTTGGGATTATTTACCCACGCAAACATACATTAAAATAATTTCTGCACCAGAGAAAGCAGATTATGGAAAAGCATTACATTCTATCATCAAACAGAAGCAAATTTGTGCAACCAGTATTGGGTCTTTTTCAGTCAGGGATCCTTGATTCATTGCAGGTGTTTCAGATATTTACTGATTTAGAATGCACTCTCTGAATAATAATGCAATTCACATTTTATTTCTTCTAAGAAATTACAGTGATCTACTCTGTTTAGCTGGATTCAAGTTCACCAAGTGCAACAACAAACAAGAAATGTCTGTCTCGGAGAAACTGGGGAAAAAATTTGCTTGATTGCCTGTTTTAAGGGGAAAAAAAAGGGTATCTAGTAACATTTTTGTTTCTTTTAACCATAAGTTCCAAGCAAAACCATCTGCAAGGTGCCAGGCAACATCCCAAGGAACACACTAAAGTACAAATCATTGTATTTGCCTTGTACTTGTTGGGCCATGGGCAACTCTGGACATTTAGAACAGATCACAGTCAGATAAGATATTGGTGCTTGTGAACTAGTCTAGTCCTTAATTTTAACCAATAAGTGGAAAAGTCCTAGGTCATCCCCATGAACATTTAATTTCTGAGATTCTGTCAGAGCATGGGTAGATGGCTGAAACTATCGCACGAGTCAACTGGGATCTTTCATAAACCTTTTGACAAGAATCCCCAACATCCCACATGCTTCTCCAAGGATGCCATTCTAGGAAGGCTGCAACAACATCCAAAAATCAGGTTTGCCTGCTCCCCTTCCCCCACCCTTCACCTCAACCCAGACTCTCTGCTGGGTGAATCCTGACATCACTTATTTTCTGTTGACAATCTTTTTACATTTTTTTTTTTCCTTTAAATGCCAGCTAATTACAACGGTGAGGTTTTCATACTGTGTTAAGTCCCAGGTCAGGATAACAAAGTTCCAGACACCTTGTTCTGATACTGATTGCATTCTTGTATCATCCTTTCACTGCTAATATTACACTTCCATTTTTCCCATTCAGTCCATCTAGTCTTAAAAAAGCAAGCAAAAAAAAAAAACCCCATACCCACTATTTGGAATACAGATTGTCTTGTTTTATAGATCATTATGCTGCTGACAGTGAAACCACATATACTCCCTAAAATACATATCCAACACCTGTGTGTACCTACTTATAACAATTAAGAATGAATAATTTTTCTAAGTTAAAATTCTTCTGTGTTTTTAGAGTTGAATACACAATTAGTTTCAGCTGGGGGTGAAGTAGGGGAGAAGGGGGGAAAAAATCCACCTCCTTTCCCATTAATGTTTTAGAACATCATCCTGAAATTAAGACTACACTAAGCATGAATGGTATTCATCCCACTATTGCAAAGAATTGATGGAAGCACTGATTCACGACATGGAACACAGCATTTTCCCCTCATAAACACGTGTCTGATTTAGCATTCATTTTATTGGAACTTGTCACCAATGGGGATGGGGTGTAAAGTTTTGAAACTAAGTCCGCAGTGCAACAGGAGAAGAAATAAGAAGGGAAGGAAATTGTACAAGATGATGTTCACTGTATCAGCAACCTACACTTTGAATTTTAATCTTCCTGACATAAAAGCAAAGTCTGGGAAGTTTTGAAAGTTTTATCTTTAATACAGATTCATTCCTGTCATCTTGTAATTATCCTCCAAGCTGCCTTTATATTTCCAAGTTCCTTCAATTGACATTAGATAGAAATACAGAATTAAATTATCTCCATCATACCCATCCCCAATTCTTTCAACATCCTTTGCTCCCTCTTTCAATAACAGTTCTGAAAACATTGAAGCATTGTCCTGAAAACACTCATACTGAAAGGTTTGCAAAGTCATCCTTCTAAAAATGGAGTCCCTATTCCTTTTTTTCTTGGCCACCCTCACAGCAAAAAAAAATGTCTCCTGGTGTTCAGTGGGAACCTCCTGTGTTTCAGTTTGCGCCCATTGCCTCTGGTCCTGTCCCTGGGCAACACTTGCAAAGAGCCTGGCTCCCTCTTCTTTCTACCCTCCTTTCAGGTATTTATATACGTTGATAAGATCCCCCCAAGCCTTCTCTTCTCCAGGCTGAACAATCCCAGCCCTCAGCCTTTCCTTATAGGAGAGATGCTCCAGTCCCTTCATCATCTTTGTGGCCCTTTGCCAGACTCTCTCCAGTATGTCTATGTACCTCTTGTACCATGCAGCCCTGAACTGGACGCAGCACTCCGAGTGTGGCCTCACCAGTGACAAGCAGAGGAGAAGGATCACCTCCCTCAACCTGCTGGTAACACTCCTCCTAAGGCAGACCAGGATACCATTCACTGCCTTTGCATCACAGGCACGTTGCTGCTCATGTTCAACTTGGTCTCCACCAGAACCCCAGGTCCTCTTCTGCAAAACTGCTTTCCAGCAGTGTGGCCGCCAGCATGTTTTGGTGCTTGGGGATTCCTTTCCCACTTGTCTTTCACAACATCACACAACAGCCTTTTCAAAACATGACTTGAGTTAACTGGAGCAGTTTTCAGGCAATAACTGCAGAGTGGTGAAGCAGAGCTTAAGTTCATTGCACTNGCCAGCATGTTTTGGTGCCAAGGGCTTCCTTTCCCACTTGTGGGTTATGTAGCCAGGAGACTTTCACTATGTCGCACAACAGCCTTTTCAAAACATGACTTGAGTTAACTGGAGCAGTTTTCAGGCAATAACTGCAGAGTGGTGAAGCAGAGCTTAAGTTCATTGCACTTGCTTAACTTCTTAGCTTCTGTTATAGTTCAGCAAGTCCTGCTTCATTTACACCTAATAAATAGCCTGCCTATAGGCATGCAAACTTGGTAGCCCTCCATATGCATTCCTCATGGGTTTGTATCTCTGTTTCTCCTTGCCCTTGCTGCTTTCCTTCTAAGTACTTACCTCCTTCTAACTGCACTCATGCTGACATGTAAGGTAATGTAAAACCAGAAGAATTTTTCTAGACCAACAGTTGGAGAGGGACATGTTACTACTATGAAGCAGGATGTAGAAAAAATAGACACGCCACTAAACCCACAAAAACTATCTGTGGAGAATGCATCAGTGTTCAAAGCAGAGCAGCTTTCCACTTCCCCAAAACAACTCGCAGGATTTGCCACAGCAGATCGCATTGCTGCCCTGTGAAATCTGGCATGCGGCCTCCAGCCAGTACCTGATGCTACACAGAGAAGTGAGTAGCAGCATATTGCACCTGGCTAATCTTGACAGACTTGCTCTTTAATTGCTAAGTGGAGCAGAAAAGAAACGCACTGGAGTTCCTCTTGGGCTATGTAAGTCATTTTGCTTATGTTTAAATTTAGCAACATAGACGCTTCAGGTGACACTGCATTTAATGCAGTCAATTAGAATTAGCTTCTTGCATTTAGCTGATAGAGCCAATTTAGGTAAATGTTCGAGTAGCTACAAATAATATAGCCATGTCTCCCATAAAAGCTATCAGTTACTGATGCGACATCCCTAATCACTAATATATGAACAGGTAACGCTAAGGGGTTTGTTTCATTTTTTTTCCCCTCGGCAGGGGGAAGGGTGCATTCCACAGGCACACAGGACTGCTAAAATTCTGATCTGGGCTTGTACAAAATTACTGTCCTTAACAATAAGGAGGTTAGTGTCCTTCAGAAACTCCGGAATATCCCCATGGAACAGAGTGCAGCAAACAAACAAATCATTAAGAGTTATCACATCTAGTTCTGCAAACTCCCTCTCACCTGTTTATTGTTGTCCCCCCCCATTCCTCCCTTGCCGCCCCTCCCATTGTCCCCAGTCCCTCTTATCTCCTGTTTCTGGCTCTCCCAGAGATAGGTCACAACAGAAAAACTTCCAGAAAAAATATCACTCATTGTATCCTGAAATAATACTTGGACAGAGAAAGGAAACAATGAGGACAGAGGAGCCACATTTTTGTAGTGAATGGTTACAACAACTACCTTTGACAACACGATATGAAAGTCATTTATTCAACCCAACACCAACATAATGATTTTGTGGAAAAAAATGAGAACCCTTCATACATTACTTCTTATGACTAAATTATGCCACATTCAGCTCACATTTTTCTCAAGTTATCTCATTTGCTTTACAGATTGATGATGGTCTTCATGCCCAAGCCTCCATATTCTACAGGATAAACATTTTCAACCCACTCATCAATCTGTCACATTCCTCACGTTTTATGACCCTCTTCAATTTAGTCAAACTACTTCTGTTGGCAGAGCAGGATACGGCGCAACTGGATTTCTCACCATTTGAGATAAACAAGATGGACTTCATCCTTCGTTTCTCAATTCTTTCAAGCAGTTTTGTGCAGATATGGTACTGTATAAGATCTTGGTAGGCTGGGTTTTTCTTCTAAGACTAATTTTGGTAATTTTTAAATGGACAAAGACTGAATTTGAAACCAGAAGGAAACAATTAAGATCTAACACATTTTCAGGTCACTCCCACTAAGTATTTCCTGTTACAATTAGCTTTTCACTATAAACAAATCCATCACGTACCACTTCAGCTTACCAACTAAGTTCCTTAGACTCAGGAAAACAAAATTCAAAGGTCTTCTAATTCTCATAACTGACTTTAGTTTTCTGAAAATGGCATCAGAAGAGGCTACTAGCAAGGAAAAGACTGAGAATGCCTACTAGCTTAAGGCAGTGTTATCTCACTATGACTTACCCCAGTAAGATAGTAGCAGATAGCGTGCATCCAAATAAACAGGGATTATGGTTTAGCATTTGTGGTTTTATTCTCATTTCTGCTAACATTTTCTTAGTTGTCAAACTACTGCCTGCTTTTTTCCCTCATATGTTTCTGAAAAAGCCATTTATTGTTTGGTGTATTAGTCATGTAGTAAACACACACTGTTCAACTCTTTCAGATGTTTGTAATCAACAGAGAACTTGATATCCAGCCCATTACAGAAACAAGAGCTATTTCCAGTTCGGCACTTCTCCCTTCCCATCTCTGCTACCTATTTTGTTTACAAAAGCTCTCATTTCTAAATGCTTTTATCTACTAAATGTTGCAGTAAGAGATAACAAGGTACTTGACTGCACAGAGAAAAACTGAAGAAGTTGCCAGGAACCTCTCACTCATCCTCTCTGATATGGGGAATTTGAAAGGATATGTTCCATAGCCAAATCAGAACATTTTCAATAATCTGGAGCATCTTTAGCTAAGCCATAATGATGGATCTGTATTTAACCTTTAAATGAAGAAGTTGAAAAGTTTCATATTCAGTACATCTAGTGAAATATGAATTACACACAAAAGTTAAGTCAAACTAAGTTGGAAATTACAATGCAACTGGTAAAAGCTAATCCTCACACCTTCACAGATGTGAAGATTTCTTCACAGAAATAGTACACACTGTATTCTTCGCCTCGACAAATTAGTGAATAACAACTGCACACAAGCAAAGATAACTAACTAGCCTTTCCAAGTTCATGTCCACTCAACTTAATTTCAATATGTTTACATGTACAGTACTAGAAAATCAGTAGAATAGCCAAATGTCTAAATGTCTACCTGTGTTTGCAATACTTATTTTTTGGCTGATGCAAATCTCAGATATTATAAACTGATATGAGTAGACAAATTCTTATGCCTGTATAAAATCCACAAGTCTGGTCTGAAAGCTCCATCTTACACACTCCTATGTCATCAGGTAGAAATGGATAGACTTTATCTGTCAGGAGTCTATACAACACCATATTTAGTACATTGACAATTAAAAACACCAAAACACTACGTTTCAGTACTGTGTTCAACATGGCTCAGTCTGGCTTCAACAGAACAGGACCACGAAAGTTACAGCTGTACACTGCTGAAATCCCCCCTTTTCGTCCATTCCCCCAACATCCCAAAAAAAGACATTTCCAGCAAACTCCAGTCCCCACCATCATTGGCGTGCCTCCTGTTTTCCCTTACAGCCACCTCCATCTCCTTAAACTGCTGTTACCAGTTTGGCTGTCAGCACTGATCACGTCAGATACCCTAGTAATGGGTGCATTCAAAAAGAATAAAAAAAAAAATAACATTACAAGGTGGGATACTGAAAGCAAAAGGACTGTATTATGCTTATCTTCTAGAAAACAGAATCCTGAGGGTAAATGTTCAAAAATTGCCTCTGGAACTGTAGTGACTCAGACTGCAAGCAACCTATGTTTGGAAGTGTGAGGGGATCACATTTTATGTGGCATCACTTCATCTCAAGTAGGATCAGCAGTGATAACCAGATGGGAAGCAGACAGCTATCTTGCCTCTGCAGCGGAAAGCCACCAAAGTACAGCACTTTTGAAGGGACGTTCACTTTTTGGATTAAAAAGTTACTTGAGGCCTGAGGCTAATTTCTTTTAACACTTGGAGGGTGGTGGAGGGAATCAAACACAGGCAGCAGTACTTTTTACAGGCTTGACTCCAGGAGGCAGGTTTCATTAAGCTGTTGGAGCCAGGTGACCGATCCAAGATTTACCCCCTTTTTTACAGGGCAAATCTGTACTAGTTTCAGTGGGACTAAGCTATTCACACAGTAAGACCATAGCACAGATAAGACAGTATTATATTTTGCAGCAAAGTGTAATTCATCATGACATTCCAAGAAAAATTTAGAAACACAAAATCCAGTGAAAAATCCCATGCTGCATTTCTTAAAGACCTACAAAGCAAAGAAATATCTGATCAGAGTTATACAAAAGATGAGAAGATACACTTTTTTTATATATCAATTATTTTCCCCATTCTACTGAACTATGTATTTAAAATTGTAGGGACTCCCACACAGCTTTCAAGAAGTTTATTTACTTTCTACTTGCATACTCTAGTTACATTTATTTCTTCGTATATAAGGACAAAGTATACTGACAGAGATCCCCCCAAAAAATGGTCTCTATCCTAACTACTCCTGGCATCAGAAGAGATGGGTATGCCATAGTCTAGCGGCTCTGCAAGTGCACAGTTTCCAAGGAACTGTCACCGCCGCGTGAGCAGCGGCTGCTGCAAGGTGGCTCGCTCTACATTGAGCCAAGGACTGAAGAGGTCTGCGACGCAGATCAGTAACAAAACAACGCTGTAGTTTCCCTATTGCTCCTCATCACCCCCCAGGAGTTCTCAACCTTGGAGGCACCCGCGTTCAGGGCAAGTGGCAGCCAGCCTTCCTCTCCTCCCGTATATATTAAGTGAACAGGATTCAACAACGCACATGGGCAGCTTCTCAGACGACTGCTTCTTAATTTTGCTACCTAGTTCAAACCTTCGTTCTTGAGCTTTGCCTTTCACTTCCAAGCTCCCACCCCGTTTCATTCCTCTTGCATCTTTTCCCATTATAGATTAATTTATAATTTGCCATGCCAGTGTTACTCAGCAATTCAATAGCTCCTTAAAAAGCTAATTTAGGATTAAATACCCCTTCTGTCAAATGTTATATAACTTTTCCTATTTAAAGGCAGTATCAGTGCAAAGTAATTTATGATTTCAGATTATGACACTTCATCATTAAATTCCACACTCATAAGCTTTCTTGATCTCCTTAATAAACATGCTACAGATAACTTGGAGCTCTCTTCTGGGTGGTAGTGGAAGAGAATCCGTTTTCCTCATCTTACATGCATTGTCTTATGCAACTTTTTAGAGGTGTCAGTACTGATACAGTCAAATTTCAAATATTTTGGTGCTACAGGGTCTGACAACACCGATACTATTCACTGAACAGAGTCCACTGGCCAAACTGTAACAGGGAAAACGTACCCATTTTTGTTATTCTTTTTGGGTAAACAAAACTCAAATTGCTCAAGTGAGCAGGTCTATGCTCTGCCATCAGCTTCCACATTAACCTCAGCTGAATAACTTGCTAGATCATAGTAGCAGACCATATGTATCAAGTTCTTTACCCCAAACCAAATCCTATTTCACGACCGCGATACATATTCCTAAATCAAATCAGAGCATGTTCATGCTCATGCCTCTCACCACCACAATTATTTCCACTGGCTGACTGAACTGAACCAGCAAACTCCCCCTGCCGTAGCAGCAGTTACACAGGCTGAGTTGCCCATTTGCCAGCAGAACTCATTCCACAAAGCAATATGAAATCAAGTTTCAGTCTACAGTAGACTGGCCAGCACTGCTCCAATCACATCACAAGGCTTCTTCAGTTTAGGCATATACTTAGGAGCCTTTTTAGCTCAAAAGTCACAATGTTGGCCTCAGAAATAGGTGTCAATAGTTATATTCGAGCCCCTTAGAAACTCTGTACTAAAAAGAACCATCTTCTAAAGGTGGCAGTACACACATCTTGTTCAATGTCTCTCTGTAAAAGCCGTTTCAGTAGAGCTAGCATGCTGACCCTTGCAATATAAATATGCAAAGCGATCCAGCTACCAGCTGAGAAGTCTTAAGGAATCACGGAATCTTCAGAGTTGGAAGGGACCTCTAGAGATCATCTAGTCCAACTCCCCTGCCAAAGCAGGATTGCCTAGAGCACATTACTCAGGACTGCATCCAGGCGGGTCTTGAAAATCTCCAGAGAAGGGGACTCCACAACCTCCCTGGGCAGCCTGTTCCAGTGCTCTGTCACCCTAACTGTAAAGAAGTTTTTCCTTCTGTTTGAATGGAACTTCCTATGTTCCAACTTGTGCCCATTGCCCCTCATCCTGTCACTGGGAACCACTGAAAAGAGTCTGGCTCCATCCTCCTTCAACCCACCCTTTAGATACTTGTACGCAATAGTAAGGTCTCCCCTCAGCCTTCTCCAGGCTAAAGAGTCCCAACTCTCTCAGCCTTTCCTCATAAGGGAGATGCTCCAATCCCTCAATCATCTTTGTTGCCCTACGCTGGACTCTCTCCAGTAGTTCCCTGTCTCTCTTGAACCGGGGAGCCCAAAACTGGACACAGTATTCCAGTTGTGGCCTCACCACTGCAGAGTAGAGGGGGAGAATGACCTCCCTCAACCTACTGGCCACACTCTTCCCTATGCAGCCCAGGATTCCATTGGCCTTCCTGGTGACAAGGGCACATAATTTACTATCTACCAGGACCCCCAAATCCTTCTCCTCAGAACTGCTTCCCAACAGGTCCACCCCAACCTCTATTGGTGCCTAGCATTCTTCCTCCCCAGGTGCAGGACCCTGCACTTGTTGAACCTCATTAGGTTCTTCTCTGCCCAGCTCTCCAGCCTGTCCAGGTCATACTGGATGGCAGCGCGGCCCTCTGGAGTGTCAGCCACCCCTCCCAGTTTGGTATCATCAGCGAACTTGCTGAGGATACACTCTGTCCCCTCATCCAGGTCATTGATGAATATATTGAACAAAATTGGACTGAGTATTGACCCCTGGGGGACACCGCTGGTCACAGGCCTCCAACNAAAAATCTTACTCTCTCCAGACCTTCCCCCTTGCCTCCAGGGTCTGGGATTCGTGAGGGACAGCTTTAGCAGTAAAAAACAAAGAAAAGAATGCATTCAGTAACTCCGCCTCCTCTCTGTCTTCCACCACAGCTCATTCATCAGTGGGCCTACATTTTCCCTAGTCTTCCTTTTCCTGTTGATATACTGAAAGAACCTCTTCTTGTTATCTTTAACCGCAGTGGCCAAGCTGAGTTCTGATTGAGCTTTGGCCCTCCTAATTTTCCCCCTGCATAGCTTCGCTACATCTTGGTAATCCTCATAAGTTGCCAACCCCTTTTTCCAAAGAATGTAAACTTTCCTTTTGTTCCTGAGGTCCAGTCAAAGCTCTCTATTTAGCCAGGCTAGTCTTCTTCCCCATCAGCTCATTTTTTGGGACATGGGGATGGCCTTCTCCTGTGCTTTTAAGAGTGCCTGCTTGAAGTATGACCAGCCTTCCTGAGCACCTTTGCCCTTCAAAACTGCCTCCCAAGGGACACTCTTGACCATGCTCCTAAACAGGCTAAAGTCTGCCCTTTGGAAGTCCAAGGTGGCAGTTCTGCTGGCTCCCCGCCTTGCTTCTTCAAGAATTGAAAACTCTACCATTTCGTGATCACTCTGCCCAAGACAACCTCCAACCTTTACATCCCCCACAAGACCTTCTCTGTTAAAAAACAGTAGGTCCAGTAGGGCACTTTCCCTAGTTGGCTCCTTAACCAGCTGTGTTAGGAAGTTGTCTTCCACGCACTCCAGGAACCTCTGGGACTGTTCCCTCTCTGCTGTGTTATATTCCCAGCAGACATCTGGGAAGTTGAAGTCCCCCATGAGAACAAGGGCAAGTGATCGTGAGACCTCTGCCAGCCACTTACAGAATATTTCATAAGCCTCTATATCCTGATTGGGGGTTCTATAACAAACTCCCACCACGATGTCTCCCCTTAATTCTTATCCATAAACACTCAACGCTGTTATTCACATTGTTAAGTTCTAGGCATTCAAAACTGCCCCTAACATAGGGGGCCACCCCACCACCTGTCCTTCCTTGCCTATCCCTTCTGAAAAGTTGGTAGCCATCGATCACAGCACTCGACTCACGCGAGTCTTCCCACCATGTTTTCTGTGATGGCAACTATATCATAGTTGCTTTGCTGTACAATGGCCTCCAGCTCCTCCTGTTTGCTCCCCATGCTGCATGCATTAGTGTAGATGCACTTCAGCTGGGCTAATTGCCCTGCCACTTTTTTGGAGGGACAAGCCCTGATTCCCACCTGATCATGCTCAGACACTTCTGTAGTTACCAACCTATCACTACCCCTCATGTCTTCACTACCACACGGATCACCATCCCCCACCATCACTGATACAGACTCCAAGACCTTGCTAACACTTTTACCCACAAGCACTGGCATGCTGCTCCCAGGCACCACNCGCGAGTCTTCCCACCATGTTTCTGTGATGGCAACTATATCATAGTTTCCTTGCTGTACAATGGCCTCCAGCTCCTCCTGTTTGTTCCCCATGCTGCATGCATTAGTGTAGATGCACTTCAGCTGGGCTAATTGCCCTGCCACTTTTTTGGAGGGACAAGCCCTGATTCCCACCTGATCATGCTCAGACACTTCTGTAGTTACCAACCTATCACTACCCCTCATGTCTTCACTACCACACGGATCACCATCCCCCACCATCACTGATACAGACTCCAAGACCTTGCTAACACTTTTACCCACAAGCACTGGCATGCTGCTCCCAGGCACCACTTTTGTAATCCTGGTTTCATCCCCATCCCCCTTCAAACCTAGTTTAAAGCCCTATGAATGAGTCCTGCTAATTCATGTCCCAGGATCTTTCTTCCCATTTGGGTTAGGCTTTCCCCACCTGTTGCCAGCATGCCTGGTGTCCTGTAGATCAACCCATGATCAAAGAAACCAAAGTTCTCCCAGTTGCACCAGTCTCGGAGCCAGGAGGTAATTTGCTGGCTCCTCCTGTTTATCCCCTCATCAATCCCTGCAACTGGTGAGATAGAGGAGAACAGTATTTGTGCTCCTGATCCCTTAACCAGCTGTCCCAGGGCTCTAAAGTCGTTCTTCATTGCCCTTAGACTTCTGGTAGCTACCTCATCACCACCTACTTGAAATATCAGTAGTGGGTAGTAATCCGAGGCTGAACCAGGGTAGGGAGTTTTCTCCATATATCCTTAATCCTGGCCCCAGGGAGGCAGCTGACTTCCCTGTGGGATGGGTCTGGTCTACAAATGGGGCCCTCTGTTCCCCTCAGAAGGGAGACACCTACTACAATTACCTTTCTTTTTTTCTTAGTTGAGGAAGTCCTAAGGTGTGGGGATGAGTGACTAGCCCTGAGCGACTCACTGGATGGATCATCCTCTCCATCTCTCCACCTGGCCCTCAATTTCCAAAGCCCCATACCTATTATGCAAGGGAAATTGAGAAGGTGAGGGGGGAAGGTGAGGGGGGCCAGGAGGGGTTTCACTTGCCTCTCTGAGGAGGGACCTGTCTCCACTCCCCCTTGTTCCCCTCCTTCTGCCTGGTGACAGGAGGGAAGGGGATCATCCACTTCTGGTAGGGCCTCTTTCTGCTGTCTTTTCCTCAGGGTACGGCTCCAGCAATCTATTTCGCTTTTGCATCCTCTAATGCTTCTTAACCTCTCTACCTCCTCCCTCCGTTCAACCACCTGCCTGAGCAGATTGTTTATTTGACGGCACCGCACACAGGCGGTGTCTCCGGCTCCCTCTGATACCAGTGCCGGGCTCAGGCATTCATCACAGCCGGAGACCTGCACGGCCACGTGCTTGCACAGGAGCTCGGTCTGAGTTCCCACAGTCTTTCCTGCAGTGGATTTTGGCCGTTTTGCGGCCATGTTCTTCTCTCAAGCCGGGAGGTGATTGATCACCGCTGCCCGCTCCCCGCACGCCCTGAGCACGTGCCCCTGCGCGCTGATGTTCCCCCGCCTGCCCTCGCCCAGCTCATGCCCAGCATAGTCGCGAGGCTTCCAGCGACGCTGCGCCCTGTTCGCCTGCTCCCACCATGGTGACGCCCACGGGCTGCCCGCATGCTGGGACCTCCCGCTTACAACCACCCTCACTGGAGCAGGTCTCCTCAGCGAGTGACCGTTGGTGTGTTTACGGCCCATTTATAACGGCCGTGTGCGGTGCTGGCTCTGCCCCCACGCTGCCAGTCCCGGCACTAGCGACCCACTTTTCCCAGCTTCAAAAAGCCCCAAAAAGAGCCCCTTGCCGGCCTTTTCTGCCTCGATCCCCTTCCCTTCCCTTCCTCAATCAAGGAAGGTTGATGAGAACTACGAATTTCAGTGAGCTGCCACCCAAAGGCAGGTCCCGCCTAAGGCTAACTGGTATCTCCTGATAACGTCCAAACTTAATAATGTCTTTCACAAATGTTTGTGCTGCAAGCCTATGCTGAAATACTTCGAGTTTGTCTCATGCCAAAAATAAATCACTGTTTCTACTCGACGTAAAAGTAAATGAATAAATAATTACACACAGACTATCTTTTGTGCAAGGAATATTTTTTTCCCTGCCTTCTTTTCTCTTTCTTCCTCCTAATATCAGGGCACTACATTTTGAAACTCATGTGAGTTGGTTTGTTTTTGGGTTTTTTTGTTTGTTTGTTTCATTTTGGTTTTCTTTTTAAATAGTGTCTCATTTAAATGAATTTTGCAAATAGCAGAGACAATCCACTGACATATAGCAGAAACCTTTTAGTTGATGGTGGATAACCTGTTCCAGCCTCATGCTTGGGGTGAGGTGAGGAGGTGCAGGGGAAGAAAAAAGGAAAAGAAGACGACTGAAAAGTAGGCTCCACCAGTAACACCAATAATTTAGGAATAAGCACTATCACATGTTTTGATAAGACAATGGTTAAATTCAGTTATGGTTTTGGAATCCTGAGGAGTTTCTGATACTTTAGGGAAACAAGCTGAAAAAAATTATTCACATAAGACTAACCTGTCAAGTGTAAGATTTATGCATAATAAAGGCATATGAAAAGTAGGCAAAGATTCGGAGTTTCTTAAAATACCGTATTTTAAAGGCATTTAAAAGAGTCATTCTGATAACAAATGTCAGGTTCTGACTGGGAAAGAATTTTCCAGCTCATTTACAGATGTTTATTAACCCTCAGAATTAATGCATAATTTCATTTAAAAGTTTTATTTGTTTTGGTTTGGGGTTTTTATTTATTTATTTATTTAATTTAAGCCCCAACCCCTCAGTCCAACCCCAATACTATCCATTACCTCAATCAGGACTGCGTTTTAACCTCTGAAAAATAAGTATCATTTCTAGCTGTCTGTTACTGACCCTTAATTTTCTTCCCCTGACTAAGTGACTGGTGGCAAATACATGTTCCAGACCTACACTTGTATACACAGCCAAAAAAACTCCTAATATACAGCAAGATTTTTTTTTTACGTGATGTTTACAAGCTTTACAAAGGTATGGTATTAGAACAAACTGACTGGGAGGATGCAGACCTCCCTTGGAAGTGTTAGGGCAATCTCGATTTTTCAAGATTCTTGGCATAGAGGAGAAAAATGGACCTGATTCTGTCCGCGTGCTACACAAGGCCATTTTTACATGCCTTGAGGGTGGGAAGTAGATATAAAGAATTATGAAGATTTCAGTGAAGACTTTGAGATTTTAATTTTGAGATTTAAAGAATATTTAAGATTTTCTCACTCTGCCATTTCTGTTTGTTTAAACAGGAAGATTCAACTAAACTGAAAATCTGTCGAGTGCTAGTTAACTAAGGTAATTATTCCACTTGCATAAAGTAATGCAAATACTCTTTAGTTAAGTCTAATTTGGAACATAAACTTGAAAGTTATTCATTTACAAATTTACTGGCTAATTTGTGGTTAAATGGTGAACCAATTAAATAAAGATCCTATATCCTTTTTTCAAAGAGCAGTAGTTCCAAGTCAGAATGATAAAGCAATCTGGGATGGGAGCTAATTAGGTTCAGCATCTTAACAACGCTGGAGTTACTTCTGAAGGAGAAAGTCCAGCTGTTTTCTTGGTTAGAAAATAGGACGGAAATCTACAGGCCATATGTCCTAAATGTCTGCTGTAACTTATTCAAGCTTTTTACACTTAATAAGTGTAAAGTCGCATGGGAAAAGATACCCAGGTATTGGTTAGCAAAGCTGTTGCCTAGCCCAAAAAAACAGCTGAAGCACGCCAAACTCCTTGAAGGGATTTCTGTATTTAAGGTTCAACTACACGTGAATCTTTCCAGAAACTAGAAGACACGGCCTGAGCTTGCATTGGTCACTCATGACTAACAACTCCATAGCTGCTGCAATACATGCCTGGAGCACCACTTAGTCAGATAAGCAAGCCTCAGGAGATCTTCCTGTTGGCTCGTCCAGTTAACTGGTAGTCTACCTATTATCAACATAGGCTTAAGTGATCTACTTCTCTACTTTCTGACTCTAAGTGTCAACATACACTGACTATGATGTTCCGAGACGTATCCCAGCTCGCAGACGGAAAACTACCACCGAAAGTCATGTCACTGCTGTGCTTGCCAAGTGACACATCAATAGAAGAAATCACTCGTTATCAATAAAATGCTGCATTTCCTTGAGAAACGTCGCATCAACTATATGTCCACCTCAGAACTGAGCATAACTTCCGAATGGATTTGTAAAGGCTGCTCAAATGGATTAAAAATGGCAACACCACTTTATAGGTCTCAAGCCTGGAACCAGTAGTCCAGTCTGATCACTATTTGTAAGCTCAAGAGCCCCACCAATGGGCCCTGGGCTTACAGCTGACACAGATAACCCTTGTCCCAAAGAGGTAACACGGTCACTTACTTGAAAACTCTAAAATTAAGAAACAAGATACTTTTGCAGGGAGGACAGAGGCATAGGAGCAATAGCTGCACACCCACCTCATTATACAAGGATTAGCGATTATACAATGTTGAATTGTGCTTACGTTAATCAGCCAGAGATATATCACTCTATCAGGCAGCTCTGCAACAACATCCCGTTACACCTCTCAGTCTCTCATTTTCACAGGCTTCTTGAAAGGGAGAGGGGAAATGTTTTCAACTGGGCCCTTTCCAAACGAAATCTGAAAGTGAGCAGAGTGTAGCTGATACAGACACTTATGCAAACTTTTTAAAGATGGCTTGTGGAAGAGTTACCAGGCAAAAACTGCTTCAGGTATTTCAATGAGAGATGGAGACTGAAAGAAAGATGAGTATAGTATTAAGGAGAGGGGGACATCAATAGAGTCTACTTAGAGGAACCTATATTTAAGACATGTTTGATTAAGGACACCGTCTCATTTTCATACTTCAGCTGGGCAGACTTTTTTTCCCCCAACAATGGAACTGACAGGGCAGGGGGCCGAAGCTTTAACAGGGTTTTCACAAGACTTTAAGAAACTTTAAAGTAGATTATTCTAACAACTTAGAGCTTTAAACTGCTGAACCAAGTTTCCTACACAAGGTTAAGCTGGCAGACATTAAAAAAAAAAAAATAAATCTGTTAATGCCTGAACTACACTTGGTTAGGGAAATAAAGCTTAGATCCAGATTTTGCTCTACTTCCTTTCAGAAATTTAGACTAAATAAAGTTCTCCATATATTTCTCTCAAAGAAGAAATATTAGTCAATATTAAGTCATAGCACTAAGAAACCCTCAAGATTTTTCCTCTACCACATTTGTACAAAGCTGCAATTAAAGACTTACTTAAGCAAAAGATCTTATTAATGGGTTGTTACTCTCTATAAAATCTATTTCAGTTCAGTAGCCCTGATTAAGTTCCAATTTATAAGACTGGAAAGAGGCCAAAATAGGAAATCGGTATAACTCCTTAACAACATAGATTTTACTTATTTATTTTTTTAAGAGAGCTGTTCTGAAATAGATTACAAAGCCTTCTAATGAAAATCAATGGCATTTTAAAGTCAAAGGCTTAAAGCGCAATCAAAGATTTTAAAATGCCAAAAATGGCAACATGTGCTTCAACCTTTGATTTTTCTCTTGTGTGCTCAAATTGGCCTGGTCGGTTCATAAGCTTAAGGCAAAAAAAAAAAGTGACTTTTTGAACTGCTACTACCTCTCCTGGGCTAACGAATGGTCTTCATAAGCCTGCACGTGGAGTGCTAGGTAACATCTTCTGATAGACTGTCCATCGCTGATGTGAAGTCCTGTTTTCCTCGCACCTGCCCTTGGCATCCTCTCCCTGAGCACCTCCTGTCCTTGGCCCACAGGATGCTCACGCCGTGCCCGGCCATGACCTTCCTCTTTGCAGCTGCAGCCCACGGGCAGCTTCACAACTCCCACTCTGGGGCTTCACCAGGGAACGCTTTAAATGGCCACAGCGCTGCAGTAACTGCAAATATTGATAAGGGTCAGGAGGGTTATTTCCTATAGCTGAACACTGACTCTTCAATGACCTATTTTCTGCAGCTTAACAGGAGTTTCCCATACTACAGCTTAATGCTGACTCTGCCGTGATGCGCCTTAACCAGATTGTGATAAAGGCCTAAGTAAAATAAGTAGTCCTCATGCAATTACCCTGTGAGCCATTTAGAAAAGAAAGAGTGGCTCAACAGACTGCAGATATATAAAACCAGCCCCAAACAGACCCGAGACGGGGGGGAAGCTGCCCCCTCGCACAGTCAGTACCGTACCACCGCTGGAGAAGAGCTGAGGATGCCGACATTCCCCTGTCCTGCTGTGCTCGAGGAAGACGAACGCCACTGACCTCAAGACCCAGGGGGATGTTGCACGGTTGAGCACGACACAGAAGGGGCTGATGCAAGGACGTTTGTGAATAACAGCTTTAAGCATATCGTTAATGAGTTTTCTTGAGTTCAAGATAACCTGGTATTATTAGTCCAATTAAAATGACACTTCTTGATTAGACCATTTGTCATGGTTTCAGCTGGGATAGAGAGCTGACGTTCTTACTAACAGCTGGTATAGTGCTATGTTTTGGATTTGGGATGAGAATGGTGTTTTTAGTTATTGCTAAGCTCTCAAGGCCTTTTCTGCTCCTCACCCCACCCCACCAGCGAGCAGGCTGGGGGGAGGGGACACACACAAGACATTGGGAGGGGACACAGCCGGGACAGCTGACCCTAACTGACCAAAGGGTTATTCCATACCATGTGATGTCATGTTCAGTATATAAATCTGGGGAAAGAAAAAGGAAGGGGGGGATGTTCAGAGTGATGGCGTCTTGTCTTCCCAAGTAACCGTTATGCGTGATGGAGCCCTGCTTTTCTGGAGATGGCTGAACACCTGCCTACCCATGGGAGGTAGCGAATGAATTCCACGCTTTGCTTTGCTTGCACCCATGGCTTTTGCTTTAAACTGCCTTTATCTCAGCGCATGTGTTTTTTCACTTTTACCCTTCTGATTCTCCCCCCCATCCCACCGGCGGAAAGTGATCGAGTGGCTGCGTGGTGCTTAGTTGCCGGCTGGGGTTAAACCACAACACTGTTACAGCTACAATTAGACCAAGAATAAGTTCTTGGCTTCACACATAAGGTGTGCTTCTTTGACCTACAAACTACATGGGTTCAGTGCAACACTGTACACTTCTAACCATGATTGCTCAGCTTCTGCTTTCTGTATTCACGGAGACCACGCAGCCCTGTACTTTTGCAACAGTGCTCCCTTTTCCTCCTCTCCCTTTAACATGGTAGAGTAACCGGCACAGTAGCATCACTGTCCCCTCCCTGTACCTGTTTGTCTGTTGGCCAGAAAAACCAACCACCACCAAGACCAACCGCCACCAAAAGCAAAAAACACACACCACCTCCACCACCACCCTTTTTTTCCCATCCCCAGGTAGCATAAGCACTGATCCCAGGGTGCTGCCCAACGAAAATTTACCAGGGAAAGAAGGGATGCACACTGCATTGACGCAGTCCAATGTAACACAGGCATGCAGTCTGTGTAAACAGTATAGATGCTTTCATGCATTCACTGCTCTTGAAAATATGTGTGCACCTGCTCTGGATAAACGTGCTCAATTCATAACATGAGTCTTCATAATCAATAAATGAACACTGAAATGAATACCAAATACTAAGAACACACTGAAAATTAACTTTCAGGAATCACCTTTATCTCAGTATCAGGATTTTTACGCATAGTGCAGTACCTGTCATCCCTTGGAGTTCCCTTTACAGAATTACAAATTTAAGAGATCAAGTAAACTTTACGTTAGCTTAGGAAGACTAATTCCTTCCTCTATTGTAGGAAAACAGTAACGTTAATGTATCAGCCTGCCACACAAGTAGTTTTTATCCTATCAGATCTCCCACCTGCAGAAACAACAAATATTTTTGACACTTGCATCACAGACTGAACTTCAATTAACAAACCGACCCTTCCCTGTATGAGCTAATAATTTCCTTTAAACTGTTTAATGAATAAAAATATGTTATTTTATACACAATGAATGTATCCATTATGAAACAATACCACTTCCACTTGTTCAGCCTGTTCATGCACACACACTTGAACTACTCTGGCCTTAACTACAGGCAGAAAATGAGAGTGGCAAATATTAACATTCTAGGTTTTCCTTGATCTGCTAAATACTAGTTCAAATACAACTATAAAGAAAGGTTTAAAAAAATTTTCCAGTAAAAGTATTTCTCTGATTGGTCATGTTTTGCAGAACAGCCCTCTACCTCCACAGTCAATCTCAGGTAATTTACACGACTGTGTCATCAAGGGGAAAGTTCAGTTTTCAGCTGTGAAAGACAAGTTCATTGCTCTTCCCAATTCTATACATGACAGCAGCATGGATGAAATCCTAAATTAGTATTTAAGGGCAATATTTTGCACAGCATAAAGCAGCACCCCAAAAAATGAGTCACTTATCACAGAATTTTAGAAATAATCTAATTTTTAATATGTTTTAACCCACCAGAGAACTGTCCCCCTACACACTTCCAGTTCTCATTATTCATAACTGGAGATGTATCCATCGTTTTCACTCCCTGCAACAGACGGCCCACTCTGAGAACAGAGAGTTCTTCCAAACTCACTAAACAGACAAATGTTAACCTATAAACACCTATAAATACCCTTCAACCAAATCACACCAATGCCAAAGAGTACACTACATGAAATTTCACCCTCCCAAGATAATCGTTTGGATGTCCATAAAATATTGTAAGTAGGGGCTTACGAAAGAGGTGACAAATTAAATCCTCAGGCACTTTCAAAATAAAGACCCCAAACATCCCTACACCAAGTTCAAATACTCAGAACATCTCCCAGGAGAGACAGAGGCAGCAGAAAGAGCTGGAGAAGGAACTCCACCGAGAACATGAAAGCTTGCAGTAGCACTCACAGTACCTGAGCACCTTCTCCACTAAAAGGAGTGGAACAGAAAGGAACTAAGAGGAACAAGACACAGTCAATGGACTCCGAGATCTGGGTCAAGTGTTTCATCCCTAGCTCTTCTCACTTCACCTCTGCTGCTTTTTTCACCCAGTATCTTCCCAAGCACAGCAGATTAGCAGGATACGACATCTTGTTCTTTATGGGTGACTCGAATTTCCAGCTCAGATTTTTCCATCCAAGATATCTCTTTTGTTAAATCACACCAATGTAATAAAATTAAGTTCATTTGGACAAGGAAGATTTTATTCACAGTATGAGCATAATTCAGAAGAAACAGAAGTACTACCAATTTTAAACAGTACAGGAATTTGTCATGCAAAAGTTGAAGAAACTGCAGTACTGCTCTCCCCCCACCCCAAACCTCTATGACAAAAGTATTTAAATCCTACAGTTTCTCCCCATTTAATTTACAAGATTTATCTTACTTTACTGTTGCAACTGATTAAAAAGCCTGTGTGAGAGAACAAGAAAACAACATGAAGATAATCATATACTATTGCATAGAATGAAACTAACTGAAGCCTACACTGCTTGGATTCCTATTTAAATACATTTTTTTCCTTAAGGAGCAACGAATAATCTTAATAATCTTTTCCTTAGACATAATTTGAGGCAGATTGGTACCTCCTTGTTTCATTTCAAGATGACACCGTAAATACAAATTATCATTTTTTAACATAAATCCATCACTACACTGTGGATCTAGCAGCCCTCTTAATGCCATTGCTGCAAAACCACCTACAGGAGACAAGTCTCTGCGTGAACTGTCCCCGAGGCTGCTCTCACTCCCTAAATTGCTAGGGGGAATGCAGTAGTGACAGCCTTCTGTTGATATCATTCTTGGTGAAAAAGACTGAAGAGAATAACATAAATAGTGACAACAGTTGTCTCCTGGCCATGCTGCTGAATCTCCCAGGAGGAGGGCAACCTCTAGAATTTAGGGACTATTGGCATTCCCAATGCTCCTTTGTATTTTTATTTCTGGCAATAGACATGCACGAAACATTCATATATTTAATGAAGGAGTAGCATGAAAAATGGTGAGAAATATTGTGGTGACCTTAAAAAGTTGTAAACTTCAGCAGTTTGTTTTTCTCTTCTCCCCCCCCCCCAGTTCTGTCTGTTTCTTAATCCCAGCTGTAACAAGGTAAGAAGTCTTACTCTCAAATTCTCCCAGGCAATAATTACCAGGGATGCTACAGTGAATAATTTAATTTAAGGAAGGAAAGAAGGAAGGAAGGAAGGAAGGAGGTCTTTAAAAAAAGTTAAAAAAATAATAATGCATATTTCACAAAACAGAGTAATGAGTGAAAAAACCCATTCCCACTGAAAATCATCTGGAAGGTATTTACCCATTTAAAGCAAACAAAAAACGTAATCAGGTCTGCAGCATATTATAGCTTGATCCTGCTCAAACTATTTCAATAGATCTCTTCCCTTAGGGCACGCAGTTAGGGACAGCCATACCGAGGCGCTGGCACTCCGGCAACACGCTCCAGAACCCCTTGACTTTTCCAAACCCTGAGTCTCTCAACAGGTTTTGCTTCAATTGTTTGTTTGAGTTTTTTCTTCCTTACAACGGGAAAAGAAGTGGATACTTAAACAAAACAGCAAAAGAAAGACAGAAATTACGCATTTTTATCTCAGTAACGAGACTTCCAATAATATCTTATTAAGGAAAATAAATTGAACGTACACATATAAAAATGGTGTGTTCATATAGAAGATAACCCTTCATTTCTCCTACAGAGAAAGCAAATACATCTATCTAAAACTTTGGAAGTCACATTCCATATAATATGGTCTTGGCCACAAAACTAAGCAATTTCAGTGTTTTATATCTGTTTTAAGAATTGATAAATGTAGAGAAGTACAATCTGTTTACTTCTCCTGACAGATCAACCTATTGTTTCTCAGTCTTGATGTGCCTCCATGCATAAAACTAACATTTACAAAAATAATTCTAAAACCAAATGGTTATCCCTGAAGCTCTCCAGTTCTTTCTCCTACTTTCCCTAGCATTCTCCGACTCCTACCCTCACCTCAAGCACATACTGCCAGCCAGAATAAATGTGCCAAGCACCACTCTAATGGTCCATCTCATAAAAAACACACAGGAAGTCTCTGCATGCACGTCTCTTCTGGAGAAGAGTATTTCCCAGCACCAAGGAACACAGAAGAACTGCAAACTCCTAGGGTATTTTTCCCCCAAAATTTCTCCACCAGTTAGAATGGCACAGAGCCATCATGCATATTTGCCTTTTCTCAAAAATATAACCTACTTTAGGTTGAGGAAAAAGCAAAACATTCAGGAAACTCAATTTTTTGGACTTAAACATTTGATAATTAATAGTTTGGTATTTTTTTCTCATGTGTCTCCTTATTAGCAATATCCCTCTTGTTCACCAAATAGGTTACTAAATTAAATGGGAATTTCTCATAAATGCTCAACCTGCCATTTCTGCAGCACTGCTTTTTCTCTACAATTACATTTCACAGAAAAAATGCTTTGTTTTACCATTTAATTTCTATTATAGCGGCAACAGGGAAATGCTAATTATAGATTCACATTGCAGCTATGAAATTTATGCTCTTCCATTCTTTCACAGACAAATGCTCTCGTCTTCAGGTGTAGAAAACACTTTTGAACTGTTTCACAAACTGGTATTACTAGAACAAACGGCTCTGTAATGGCTTTAAAAGAAGAAAAGCAACAGCTCCACTGTCATTGTACAGCTTTCCTTGGGCGCTGGAAAGTTTGAGTCAGCTGAAAAAAAACAAACCCCACCAACAAACCACAGTAATTACTGGAGGATTCCTGAAACTAGGCATTTGCTCAGAAAGATGTAACTTTTTTGCTAACTATACAATCCCTCCCCCCTGCTTATCGTCTCACCATGCCATCTGTCAAACAGACTAAAAAAGTCCTGCTAAACCACAGAGCACTTTTTGTCATACCTGTGCGGTAACTGGCAGCTCAGACTTCTGATCAGATTTAATGATTAATCATTAAATTAATCTTCTTAATCAGATTTCTGATTAAGGCACAAGTAGTATACGTTTCATATATAAAAATGCAAGACATAAGGAAATACCTGATGATCCAGGTACAAGAAACAACTGAAGAACAGAAGTAATCGCTGACAACTGGAATTCTGCCCATTGGAAATGGGCATGTGATGGAAAGCAGACAACAAAGAGAAGTGAATTAGGTTCTGAGTAAAAATTTCCAAGATTTTTCTATATAGTACTACGTAAAGGTCTGTTCCTGCAAGTTTTTCTTACGCCAGCAACCCCACTGATTCTTTTTAATGTTAATTAATCAGTTAATAAAACCAATTCCTCAAATTTGGTTTAACAAAGTAGGAAACAAAGAAACATAAAAACACCACCAAGAGAAACAAAGACAGGAAGAGGGAAACTCACTGCAGCATATAAACTAGATGCAAATGAAGGGAACTAATAAACGTAAACATATATATAGACATAGTTCCCAATTTTAGAAACAAAAGATTCCTGTGAGGTACAGCTATAGAGCTATGCTGATGCCACTGCTTAGGAGAGGTTAGTCTTAGCAGGATGTTATCTTACCACTGAAAAGTAGCCATCAAGATCAGGAAAAGAGTTACAGAAAAAGAGATTAATTTCCAGTTCCCTCGTTATGACAAGTTAAGGATTGTGCAGTTTTGAAGTATTCCTTTAACCATGTTTCCGCAATAGCATCTATAAGTCACAGTTTTCACAGTCATATTTGACATCAAGGAGGAAGCTGAAAAATAAATCGAAGCCCTGATTTGACAGCAGCTTCCGTATGAGGTCAACCATGAATATTCTCATGTGCACGACTTTGAAGTGTCAGGAAGTTACAAAATGAGATATGACCATGTTTAGCACTGAATATCATCTGAATTTTTTTTTTTTAATAATTGTCTTTTTTCAGCCGATGGTTGTACATATCCTAAACCGCATTTGAAGCGGTAACAAAAGTAAAAGAATCTGACCTGGGAAGGATGCTCAACCCCCACCACCTTCAGCTGCAAATCTTTTCCAAAACACCACTAAACACACCCAGTGACTGGTAGAACTTCTGACGGAGGCATGCAAGTAGCACACAGGGTCCTCCTCTCCATGTGACTAACATATCCACTATATTACAAAATAACAACCCACAACTCCAAAGGACTTCAAAATATCTCATCTTTGCTTTGGCCTGCACAGAGGCTCAAAGAACTAGTTCTCAGCGTCATACAATTATAATCGTAAAATCCCTGTAAAATGGACATATCCAGTCAGCTACAAGTATTATGATCATCTGGCAAATTAGTAAATTGGTTTTGAACACAAGCAGATTTTCTCAGAGTCCTTTAGCAACTAATTTCTAAATGCAAAACAAAAAGTATTTAATGAGTCGCAGTACCTACTATTTATCTTTCATTGACACCTTTCCAGAAATTGGTGTTAAAAAAAAAAAAAAAGTGTCACAGGCTTCCAAAATGAAAATTTTCTTCCAGCATAATTGTGACTTTGGCCATGTTATTGAAATTTGTCACGTTTTTGTCAATCAGCACATACAGAATTATTACGCTGACTTCTTAATATCTTCCATAAGCAATTGCTTCACTGTGTCTTTCCTTGCATTCTAGAGCAGCACTTCAGTTATTTAGGGCTACTTTAACATAATTTAATAGACACCGACAACACAACCACATTTGCTTCAGTCAGAAGTCATCTTCCTGTGCACAGTGATGGCATTTTTGATCCTCACTAATAAATTACAGTGAAGATATTTTAGTGGCAGATACACACAAATGTCTCCTGTTGTCTAAATCAACCTGTTAACATACCAGCAACACTCAAGAGTTCAGTAGCTACTTTGCCGTTTAGCACATGTACAGAATATGAACTGGTTCATAAGAATTAGTCACTAAGCACATCTTCATCTGACATTAGCTGTCTGTCATAAACGCCTCATCAGCTCCATCGTTGAGACTATTTCATTATCCTCAGAAATACTTTAAAACAAGCATTTGATCATTCAACAGGAACAGACTTCATACGTGAAAGATGACACTGTTCAGAATACATTTTCTTTCTCCAAATGGTTTCAGAGCATTCCCACAAGTTCCCATTACACCATTACAGGGGGGGGTTGGTGTGTGTTGTGTGTTGTTTTTTGGTTGGTTGTTTTTTGGGGTTTTGTTTTGTTTTTTAGTAAAAGCAATTCTAATTAATGCAGACAAATAAAATAATGACTATCTGAGTTGAACCACATGTAATTACATGTGCATGTTAGGGACCACCAAGAACAATTTAGTGCACAGAAATTGACACTAAACCAGAAAACTATATATGGTATGAAGACCTCCAATAGAGAGACAGATAAAAGTCATCTTAAGTCTTTAACACATTTTCTATATAATGCAGTTGCATAAAGGACGCTAAAATTAGAAATGAGTAGAGTGTTTGCCAGTTGATTATTCACAGCTGAACACAAACCTCTGCGCTTACAGCTTTGGGAAACAATATGTTTATTTTTATTTCTTCTTTTTTTTTTTCTTTTTAAATAAAAGATAGTACAATGTACCTTATACATTTCAGCCTTTCGTTTCATTGCAAGTGTTTTCAAGTAGAAAGCATAAAGTGAACACAATGGAGTAACTGTATTTAGGTGCTCTTAAGTATGTAAGACCAAAACCAGCTGAACAAAGGAGTGTATTTGCTTAACTGCATCACGTCTTTGGTTTTACAATACACACACATAGGCACTCATTTCTTGCAAGTGTTACCTCTTTTGCTTAAAATAAAATTTAAGGTTGCTTTTTGTCATGCCATGTAAAGACTGTACTAACAAGAGCTTTGGGAATAGTTTAAAATATCTATATTTATTCGTCAGCCAATGCCAATGCTGAAATCTGGAAATCCTTTTGATTAAGTATGTTTTCTAGGGATAGCAACCTTGGTAAGACTTCCAAGCTTTCTGTAACACGGTCTCTAAGCATTTATGTGGACAAAGACCACCAACAAGTAAAGTAAAGCCATCCATTAACAGTAGGCATATATGCAGACACTTTCTGGCTTCTCCATAGATAGATCAATGCAAAGGATGCAGCATGTGGGAGACAACCATCTTCCAGCCACAGGCATAATAAGATGACTATTACATTTGTTGTAGCGCTGAAGGGAAGATGAAAACCGTGTGTCAAACACCAACAAAGAGCATGCCAAAACACAGCCTATCTTCACTCAGAAAACTTTTCATGGAATGTAGTCCCTGCTTCAAGTTTTCATTTAAAAAAAAAAAAAATAAAAATGTTCCTGGCAGATGTAGACAGGTCTGTACTTCCTTTCAGTGTCCTCTGCATCCCACCCACACGCCTTCCAAAGGCGGCTGCTGGATGCTATACCCACAGAGCAGATTTAATATCAAATCAGAAGTGGGAAAAAGTGCATAAAGCTCTGGAAGTTCATTAGTATTTCTAGAGCTCTGCTCCTACATCTCAGGCAGTCATCACATATTCGCTATTAACATAAATTTATTCAAATATGAAGAAGCTGTTATAGCAGTTCTCTATCTGCAGTTCTTGAAACATGTTGTGATGATTAAAAATCCCACACACATTGAGAAAAAGTTACAGCGAATAAATTTGTTACAATACCCTCATACCCTATGCTCACTTACAGCGTTCAAAGCGCATTATGTTAAATTACATTCCCTTGATTCTGTACTGGATACTTTCTACAGACTATTAGAAAATGCCACCAACCACACAGGACGAAAGTTTGCTAATTTAAAAAGCTCACTTTTTTGGCATTTGGACTTCAGTTGCCTCCTCAGACTGTCCAGTAAGAGACTGGGACTGTAATATTATTGAATGTGATTAAAGACTGAATACTTTGTATGCAGACATTCACTCACTTATGCCTATGTGTTGTCCAAAGGATAAAGTGGTCCAAGTATAATTTTTTGTAGTCTGAAATAAAGTTTCCTTCTGACCTTATTACACCTAAGTATTGTAATAAAATTACTGAGCTAAATACATATATATATATGATATGCCTACTGACATCTTCAAAGGACTATTTTTTTATTCTTTTATGACCAGAGAAAAATAAGCTTATGAAAGGACGCAAATTCTGGAAAAGAACTGCAAACTGGAGAAGATCCAATGATAAAGCAACTTTTTTTTTTTTTCCCCAGAAGGAACGCTGAACTACTGTTGAAAGTCAACAAAACCAGCAGCAAGGTGGAAACTGCCTCTGTGCCCTCTTCCAGTAAAAAAAACGGCCTTTTGATTTCATGCCTTTATTATCATTCCAGCATCTCAGATCATCTTTAATAATCAATCATCAATCAGTTGTCAGACTGTGACAGCATGTAATTTTAAGGTTTGCAAGTCTGGCAAATTCATGGTAAATACAATTCACATATAGATAGATAATCGACTGATCCTTAAACCAGGACATGTCAGGTCCAATAGTCCTGTCATCCTGAGTGTCATCTTCTGTCTCCAGTAGTAGCCAAAATCAGATGTTTTCGCTCATATACTCTTCCCAAGTCTATGTTAGAGTCCTGTTTAAGAGTCCTCAATTGACTTTTTTTTCTTCCAGTATTTTTTAAAAAAATTTTTTTTAAACACATGAGGATTATTTCTTTATTTAAATGGACAGCTGGAGCAAGCAGTTCCACCTAACTACCTTTATTAGGTGAGAACTATTTCCTTACATTTTTGACCCATTTCTTGGTTACCGCATTGGGTGACCACGTTTGCCCACTAGTGGAAGGGTGGTAAGAGCTCCCAGTTCACATCCTCCATACTTCCTGGGATCTACCCTACATTCATTCAGCTATCTCTTCTCCAGACTGTAGATCCCAACCATCCACCACCCCTCACAGGGAAGCTGTCCCATACTCTGATAACTATTTCCTCCAAAAAACCTATTTCCTCCTTCCAAAAAAGTTGTCTGTACTTTCCTCATCACTACCATACTTTTGGATCACTGTATAATTCTGGTGGTTGAGAGAATGAATCTTTCAGAAACCTGAAATATGGCCTCTTGAAAACTATTTGACATCTTTTTCTCGATCGACAACAAGGATGTAGGCTTACCTTCTATAAACCATGATCTTTGACAGTAAACATTCATTCTCCTGCTTCCCGGGCTCTTCCTTGGTTCATAGAATCACTGTATAGATCATGTTGGAAAGGACTTAGGTGGTCATCTACTCCAACCTCGCACTGAAAGCAAAGTCAACACTGAATTCAGACCACGTACTCAGGGCTTTGCCAGGCAGGACTTGAAAACCTCGAGGACAGAGATTCCAACACATCGCTAGGCAACCTCTTCCAATGCTTAATTATCCTCACAGTGAATGGGCATTTCTACTTCAGTCTGAGCCTCTTATCTTGATTTAAGTATATTGTTTCTCATCTTCCAGCCAAGCACCTCAGAGAAAAGCCTAGCTCTGTTTTCTTGATTGCATCCTTACCTGTACTGGAAGGCTGCCATTAGGTTCTCCCCTCCTTGAAGCACCTCCTCCAGACTGAACAAGCTCCATTCCCTCAGCTTCTCCTCACAGGACATACGCTTCAGCCTTCAACTGTTTCGGTGGCTCTCCACTGAATATATTCCAGTCAATCAATGTCTGCCTTGGACTGGGCTGGGGGGAGGAGGGGAGGTGGTGTCCAAACCTGGACAAGATATTCCAGGTGTGCTCTGATGAATGCCGCCAAAAAGGGGAATTAAACACTTCCGTCGGTATACTGTCTAATATAGCCCAGGATGCTGTTAGCTTTCACTGCTGCCAGGGAACACTGCAAGAACCTATTTTAGCATACTGAACTTGAAACAAGTTTCCTCATCTCTTGCCCACCTCTGACAAGAAGTTTGACAGAGTTCTGTAGAGAGAGGCTGCATTTTTTCTTACGTGTTTGTAACACTGCCCTTGACTAGACTCTCTAGGTGATACTGCAAAATCAATTGCAAAAAATGATTTAAAATTTATCCTTATCTTTACAGCTTAACAACATTTAAATACAGCAGGGAAACATGTAAGTCAGTTTCTCAGTTCAGCTTCCATAACCATACCTGAAGCAGTGGAGAATGGCTCAACTTGATGATTAGGGACAGAGGGTGAAATCACAGGCATTAAAAAAAAAAAAAATCCTGCCTCACCACGGAGCAACCCTCCTGGTTTTCCCTACAGTGATGGAGAAGTAATTCTACTGTTCATGAGACTGAGGAAAATGAGATTGTAGAAATTTGATTCTGGCTCTGACAGGTATTTGATTGGGGAGATTACAGACTCTAAAATGTTTGGAAAAGAGATTGTACTTGAGCACTGCCTATGTTTAGGGAATACATTTGCCAGACAGACAGTAAACAGTGCAGACGAAGAAAATCTCAGCTAAATAGAATAATAATTTAAACAGCAGAGATGCTTGTCTTAAATTTTGTCAAAAATGCAATTGCTTGCTGTAGTCTGACACGTTAGAGGCTAGGTTCTTTTGCTTGAACTGTTCTTGACAGATTTTAATGTTAATTGGTCTGGGGAAGATGCCAGGCAACCTAAAACATTTGCCGCAAAACAAATGTGAAAGAAATATGGCTCAGGGTGGGGAGCCTCACAATTCAGTTACAACTGCAGAGAACAAGCACCATTCTCTACAGGGAATGACAGAGAGCTGAAGGAAAAAAAAAAATATTTTCAGAAGTGGCAAGTAACAAGAAACTGCCACAGGATTTAACTTCCTGTACATTAAGCAGCAATAAAACATTAATTTCGCCATAGTAAAAATGCTGACTATAAACTCCAGCAAGGTCTCAGCAGAAATACAAAGCAGTTGCAGTCAGCAGGATCTTTTCTCTACACAAATTACCATTTATGGCTAGCCAAAAAAAAATACTCAAGAAGGTAAAAGCAACAGAAAACGAGTTATGAAGGAGTCCCTCAGAGAAAAGGCAACAAAGATCGTTTCATCCCACATACTCACTTAAAGCATTCATCCCAACTGCTCATTCCCCACGCCACGTCTGCAAATACTAAGCTAGAACAACATAACCACAGACCATCAGCTTTCGTGTTGGGATCTAGCATCAGTACCTTGACACATTCAACAGGCCTAGAGCAACTACAGTATTTTTGACCAAGTCAGGGCCACCATTTCTGAAGGAAGGGACCTTTGAACAACACCCACATGCAGCACAGCTTGTGTTGGTTGCGGAGCCAGCAGCATTCCAGACTCCTCAGGGAATGCTCAACCAACAGCTCAGCAATTCCAGCAAAACCCCTTCTCACACGAGACAAGCATGTCTTCTACATAGCGAAAGGACTCAGGATCACAATACGAAACGGAAGGTGGGACTTTGAATCACCAAGGATTCTGGTTGCCCAATTCTCATGCATTTTCAGTAGAACTGTGTGTACTTGTCTATTTTAACAGACTCACAAAACGATGAAAAGTTTAAAAAAACATCTTTGAGTAAAGCTGCACAGACATGGAGGTTAGCCAAGGAGATCTTTCTGTCTGCACGGAGACTTGTCTCCCAGACCTGTTAAGGACACATGAGCACACGCAGTCTGCTGCCCATTCTTTGTGTAATGCAAAATTTTAGTTTCATGCAGTCTTTCCATTTACTCTTCTGTCTGCCCCTAAAGACCAGCAAGAATGCACCTTTCTCTTCCTTCAAAATGAAGTGGTGAAATACTTCTGCAACCATAACAGGTGCCAAAAAAAAAAAAAAAAAAGGAGCAGAGGAGAAGGAGTTCATGTTGTACTTTTGACTAACAGTTAAACTAAATTTGCTTCTCCAACGAGGAATCAATATATTAACATTAAGAGGATTCTGGCCAAAAAGAGAATCTCATTTGTGCCATGTGTAGGAGCACAGAGAAAAAATTGGCCCAAGCAATTTAACCCTTCAGAAAGAAGTAGCGAAACACAGACAGAACCAACTACAAAATATCATCCTTCTCTTTACGAACAGCAAATAAGCTACACAGACTATCAGTCTCTCTACCGCTTACAAAATAAAACAGCTATTTATCCAAACACAAAGGCTCAAATGTTAACACAACCCACTGTTTAGCAGACAGAGGAAACAGAGATGACAGAAAAGGAACAAGAATTTTGTAACTGCAGAAAATGAAAACAGAAGCAAAAGGCTTTATTTCTCCTAAATACAACAACTTAGCACCCACAGATCATCAAGGGAATTCTTCCATATACCTAAAAGTTTTTTAAAAACCAAAAACTTTAAGTCTAAATGTTCCAGTATAAATCGCTTATACCAATCAATTGCTGAATTAATTATCTGTGTATACAATTCTTACATTTCTTTGAAAGCTAAAATACATCATTAAAAAGTTACTCGTTTTATATCCTCTGAAGTTATTCCTATCTTTAAAATCAGGGTAATTTTTAAACCATGAGATTAAATTTAAACTTAAATATTAAGTTTTAAAAAAATAATTAGCAATTAAACAGTTTTACATAGAACCTTTAACACCATGCCACCTGTATTTTTAAAAAAAGCGTTTATTTAAGAAACCATACTGATGACTTTCTAAAGTCTGTTACAGGACATTCTTTTGTAATTTATTCTTTTTATAGTACCAACTAAGCATTAATACTTGCCATTATAATGAAATTGTGTCTAAGCATTGTAAGATCATCTTTATCACAGAAAAGAGGTTAAAATATAGCTTACTTCATGAGACTGCTACTAATGAACTATGATGAACTACTGTGAATTCATTAATGCTATTAATTGCCCCTCGACACAGTAGCACAGAGACATACCTGACCTTCCTTCCAGAACTGCATCCTAAGAAAAGGCATCTTCCCTTTAACAGGGAACTACTCCAATGGCCAAATCAAGAAAACACCTGCTCACTCAACCAACATGCTCTTCCAAAATCATCTCCACTCCACTACCACCAGTTTCAGGCTGGTTTGCAGGGATGACATTGAAATGTTAAGCAAGCTTACCTGTGTGACCCAACTACTAAACATAGTGGTTATTTAGCTCTATATTTTCTTTTAAAGAGTATTTCAAAGGAAACAATATCAAACCGAACAAATCATGTCCTCTAGTCGAGATGTAAACAGGATCCATTCTGCTCATGATTTGTCGGTAGAGAGACTGGATAATACTGACATCGGGTTTATGATTTTCTCTTTTCTGGATGCAGTTGTTACACAGCTGCTACAGAAGCTTGTAAAAGGGCTAATAAGTCTCATATACTTGAAGACGTACACACCTATTGTATTACAACAACATACGCCTCTCTGGTCTGCCAAGCGGGGCTGAACAACTGGGCTTCCCAAGTGTTGCCAGGATTGCAAATACGTTTTACAAAATCAGGCTACAAAAACACAGAGCAGCATTTCTAGAATTACCTGGGAGACAGCTGCTTCAGACAGGTCTCTCTGACCAGGCTGGGAAGTCAACCCATTGCCCACGGCATTCTTAATACTCTGGTTAGCGTGCAAGCCACGAAACCCCAGTCGTTCTTTAACCTACGTGGGAGTCTCTCTGAACTAGAGATGCAAGCATGAAAGAAACGAGGCTGCCTCTGGAAGGGCAGGTGGGCAGACCACAGTTTCATCTTCCCACACACAGAGTCTGCAGACCAAGAGAGCCTCCATTAGTGCTGACTGGTCCAGGGACTTAAATCCTGTTATTCGGGATATGACCATGCCTGCATAAGCCTCTTATGCCTTGATCTCCCAGATTCCCTGTCTTGGACAGAGGTTCCGTAATTGATCAGTAGGAAATTCAAGAGCAGAGTTAAGTTTCAAACAAACACCTCACAAGAAATTTTACTGTAATAGGACTACTGTATAGGACAGATTTTTGACAGGCCTGTAAAGTTCCTTTAGCACTAGGCAAGTATGTTACTTAATGAACCATGTTGATATACCATACATTCAGCATCTCAGTAATTGGGACACCCTGCCCAGTAAAGAACCAGTTCAAAGCCCCATTGAAGCCAGGCTCAATGACTCCAATTAGTCTGCATGACATAAATGAGCAATGCTGAATAGCATAAATACTGCATACTGCTTCACTTAACATATATCATTCATAGAGACAGCCATGCCTTTCCATTCAAAGTTATCACACCCTTTTTAAATATAAGATTTTTGTAGAGTTAAGACCTTGATAAATTACATTTCATCAATTATTTCAAAACAGCCAAATGGAGGAATTAGAAAAAGAAGATTCTTAGCATTTGTTGTTTACTTTAGACAGTCAAAGAAAAAGATAATTGCCTTTTTTTTTTTTTTAATACCAACTGTGTTTCAGGCAATTTACAAACATTTGGATTGTTTTAAAATGAAATGACCTAGAAGTTGCCAGATTTCCAGTGTCAGAAAAAAAAAAAGATTATGTGCAAAAAGGTTTGAGAGATTATTAAAGTCTGTGACATTCACAGCATTAAAAGAGCCCAGACAGAGCTCAATGTTTTGCAACATGGCATTAAAGAACAAATGGAAAAAATCTGATACCATGTAGTGATAGAGACACTACTACAGCTTTCCACCTCTGTAAACACAGCAGATATTCAGAGCTTCACAACACCGCTTGACAAAACAGGTAGTCTACAAGAAAGGTAAAACACTAAGAGAGAAAACCTGAAGAGTTTCACATAAACTGTGAGAACAATTCAACTCTCACAGCCACCTGGTATACCCAAACTCAGCAGCCAAGAGCCCAGCAGGTGAAGAAAAGCTCCAGATACAGAAAACAGCACTCGCAAGGCAGTATTCTGTGAAAACACGCGGCTACTGCTCAGTCTTCAGCAGTAATTCCCTGCAGCGTACAAAATAAAGAAGATAATGTATGGAAGAATCACAAGCAAGAGTAGGAGTTAAAGATATCAATGTATATGTCCATAAACACGCATCTGTCATGAACAGATAGGATTTATACATTCTAAACATCAAAAAGACAGGATTTATTTTAAGTAGTATTTGATGCACAGCTCTGCCCCAATTAAAAAGGCCAAAGCTGTTCTTGTCTGGCCAAAGCAAGGCCAAGAACTACATTCCTGTTTGTGGAGCAGTATTCTCCAGAATCCAAAATTTTATGATTGCCAACATATACCTGGGCTTATATGTTACACCTCTCGCAACAGTAATTACAATAAAGAAAACAAAAATGTTTAGTTAATACTACATTAATTAAATTCAAAATTTAACACCCTGTCAGCCCTGTCAAGTAGAAAGCTGAAATTTGGGTGCACAGGATGTTTTCCACAAGATTTGGAACTCATTTTGCACATAATTTGTTAAGCATCACCACACAGTAAACTATTTTTCTCACCTCCAGGTTTTCCTCACTATCATTCAGTGCACAGAGCCAGACATTTGCTTACCGAAAACTTCCCCCATTCCGTACTGAATACAGCTCCACATTCTCCTTAGCACTTCCTTCAGCACCTCTCCTCTCCTATGAGGAGAGGCTGAGAGATTTGGGGGGGTTCAGCCTGGAGAAGAGAAGGCCCTGGGGATACCTTATAGTGGCCTTCCAGCTTTTGAATTTATAATTTCTGCTATGTAAGCATTTCAGGAGAAAAACTTTGTTTATGAAGGAACATAGGACCCCTTATTCTTTGTACTAGTATCTTAGTCACTAGTTTCGATCTTCACTATCAAATTTATTTATTAAACATATTTATATTACAGAAGTATCATGGTTTTGCAGACATAAAATATGAAAAAGCTTAGCATCTTTATCCTGCAATATTGTGTCTAAAGAAAACCAGAAACAATATTCACGAAAAGCAAAATCTTTATCTTCAAGTTTTNATGGCAGGGGGGTTGGAACGCTATGATCTTTAAGGTCCCTTCCAACCTAAACCATTCTATTATTCTATGATCTAAGGCCATGTCTGTCCACTATACCTCCTCCCCCTCAGATAAAATAATGTTATGCCATCTATAGAGGCAGGGAGCTTGAAGTTAAGTCAAGTTTAGTTGCACTGAATGAACCACGGTCTAAAAGCACACGCTCTTCTTTTCAGGAGGAGCAAGCAAAATTGTGAAACTCTTCAGTTAACTTTGTAAACTAAGTTCTATAATACACAATAGTTTTCCAAAGAAAAACAAGGCACTTGTATAAGCATCTACTTGGGCAATGGTTTTTTCCACCTAAACTATAAAGTTTCTCAACTGCTGAAAATGAAAACACTTTTAATTTTGCTCTCAAAGTAAAAACATGAGTTTTTTCTAAACCTGTGAGGAAGCAAGCCTTTGTCACTGCTAAAATGTGGGGAAAAGATAACATTTCATGGGTAGCTGTGGGTTATAAAGCATAAATCAATACTGTTTCAATAGTATATGCACATTAAATGTTTTTTCTATTGAAAGTCATATTGTATAATTATTTGATGGCTATATTTTATAGTTATTTTTATACTTATTTCAAAAATAGCTTTTGAATTTATAATTTCTGCTATGTAAGCATTTCAGGAGAAAAACTTTGTTTATGAAGGAACATAGGACCCCTTATTCTTTGTACTAGTATCTTAGTCACTAGTTTCGATCTTCACTATCAAATTTATTTATTAAACATATTTATATTACAGAAGTATCATGGTTTTGCAGACATAAAATATGAAAAAGCTTAGCATCTTTATCCTGCAATATTGTGTCTAAAGAAAACCAGAAACAATATTCACGAAAAGCAAAATCTTTATCTTCAAGTTTTATGGAAATGTTTTTGCAGTGATTATATTAAAAGAATATTCCAGTCCTTCGAGGTGCAAAATATTGGTTTGTGCTAGAGAAAGCTCACTTTTCAGCAAGAGATACTGAAGATGTGGGAAGCAGCAAAAAACATTTCAACTTTTCATCATGCAAAGAAGAGTTAGCAGGGACACTGGTCTTATTTGACTAGTAGTGACAAGCATGTCATTAGTGCAGTCATCAATGAAAAGTACATAGTCAATGGGATTAAGCTTTTCCAGTATATTTTGAAATAAGTATTTCAGCCTTTACAAGAACAAAGAAATAGATTGGTAATTCTGTGCCATCCTTGAATGTCACTGGCAGATCAGCCAGTCTCCTAGAAAAGCTTTCAGTGAATAAAAGCAAGTTAAAAAGAGACAAACCATGAAATAGCAGTAAATGCAACCAATACCAAAGTTACATGTTTTGTTTCCGGGGTATGGTTTTAAATACGATCTCTTTTACTAGCACTCCTAAAAGTTTGCCAGAGCTCACTAGCCAGTCACATCATTCATGTATTTAAAGTTAGTTTAACACTGCAATGGGAGTCCTCTAAGTATAGGAACAACTGGCAGGAAACCAGCTGAGCAGTAAACTTTTCTATTCAAATGAAAAATGCTATGTCGACTTAACACTAGTTCTGCTTTGTCCCCCCCCATCCTCCTTCAGGATCTATCCAAAATAACACACAGCTTCTTTCAGAATCCTGGTAGAATAATGAATAATTATCCTGATAGAGTAACTCTCTTGGCTGTTGTAGGAAAAGGTATTTTAAAAGAATTTAATGAAAATATGATGCTCATTTGTGGCAAGAAAATAGGAATACCTGGAAGAATAAACCATGAAAGTAAGTAAAGGCTTAGACTTCGTAAGGCTGCCAGTGTGCTAATTATTAATTTACCTTGCAATCTTTACATCTTCATAATAAATGTATTATCGGATGGATTATCCATAATATCTTTCAGACAACTGAATTCGTTCAGCATCATTAGGATGTACTTCCAACAGAACCATTTAAAAAGATCTCTCTCCTACTTAAGAAGATTTCAAGCCTACGCCCCTGGAGCTGAAAGAACAGATGACTAGACTCAGACTAATAAATGATCAGCTCACTGCTGGTGAGAACACATTTAACACTTTTAGGGAATTATCTGGAATCAAATTTTCGAGTTAATTTCCTGACATCAAATCAACATCAATTCATGTAAACAACGGAAAATTTCTCCACTGCCTATTTGCTTAAGTAAATTCTACTCATCCAGACTGATCTATGATGCCAAACAATATTCTGCCTAGGTACAGCAAGGCTTACACACACATCGCAGTGGATCAACTTTTCTAATACTATCACTGTGTTACGGTGTCCGATCGCTCAGATTTCTTTGCTACGCCAACGTGTACGTCCACAGTACACACTTCAGCCGTTTTGGGGAACAGTGCGTATATACCACACCTTTCAGCTGCACGATAGAAAGAAATGTATAATTCCTCATGCTAGGGCTGGAAAGTCTTTACAACCACTTAAGGAAAACAAACTCAGGTAGAACTATGACATTGTCATGACCCCTGTGAAGACCTAAGAAACTCCTGCTACCATGTGTCCACACACGTGTTGGAGCACATAGATGAGAGAACCTGATGAGAGCCCAAGTTAAAGAATAACTAAAAAAAACCCCAAACTTAAAAAGACTTCCCAGAGCCCAAGAGCGATCAGTGACAGAGGCAAGGATTCTACATGCATGAAAAGTAGCTTGTTTGACAGAAAGTAACATGGAAGGGGATGCAAGTCAAACCACCGATTTATTTTTTTTCCCTATTAATTCACTCAACCCATGGCAGGAGACAGAAAAAACAGAGCAAGAAATTAACTGTTACACACTCAATAGACCACAGATGACTGTGAAACGTACAAGATTAAAAATTAAAGCTGGAGATAAGTGATAAAGAAGCATATAGCTATTCAAACAAAAAGAACGGAGTCCTGCAAACCCCGCAAGCCATCCAAAGCTTTTTTTTCAAAACATACAAGGAAGATAAAGCAAAACCTTCTCCTTTCTTCATTTAAAACAAAACAATGAGCAACTTCTGTTATTGCTTTGACCTGATACCTACAGTGTAAGGGTCTGCAGGAAGACACACACCAGTAAAAACCCCTCGCCCTGGCATCCCACCAAGCAGCACCACCCACTCAAGCAGCACTCCAGGACCAAAGCAATGAAGCAGCATAACAACATCTTGGTGATTGAGTTTTTCTGTTTATGATTTGTTTTGGCTTAAGCGTTTTTCCAGCACTTAACTGCTCACAGATGGGATATTTGCGGAGAACACATGCAACACCCCACAAAGATCCCATAAGACTCCCAAAGCTTTAGTTATGTCAGGAGAAATGCACGCAATGGTTCACTGGTGAGCAGATGCTGACTGCTGGCTGTAGGTAGGAAATGTTGCTGGATTATCGCAGCGTTACTGTAGCAAATCTCATAGAAGAGGATGGTGATTTTATCTTAAAACAAAGCTGTCTTCACTCACTCACACTCTCACTTTCACACCCAATATTCACCAACACCAAGAGACATCAGCCTGAGCAGCCTGCCCAGAGGTGAGGCTGCAGGGTCAGTGTGCCGCTGGCATCCATCCAGGGCCACCCTCAATGATTTGGGAGCCAAGGGGCTCCCAGGACGGATCAACCTCCTCTCAGATGGCAGCCACAGGCATCTCTGGGTGGGCCTGTGGCTGCCTTCAGAAGCTGCCAGTGATCAGTCTTTCTGTCCTGAGGGTCAGCAGGGCCTAATCACTGTCCTTTGCCTCTTGACCTGGGTCTCAGGAAAAGCTGCATTTAGAGACTCGTCCATTCCTATAGCCCCTTTTCTTGCAATTCCTTCCTCCTGCTGCTTGCACACCCATAAGTTCATAACCAGATCACTTTTAAGACTGCTACTGCAATCCCCTACGCATGCAATAGGAGGGATCAGAACGCACTGATTTATTCCCGCTCCTTCTCAGTCCATGGCTAGTACAGGAGACTATGGGAGGATATCTCCTGAAAAATAAAACCCATTCTGGGTGAGCATGCAACAAATAGCCTTTTACAGAATTTTCTTCCTAATCCCTTTATACTTTGCAGGCACCCTAAAGTGTAAGGACATATTTTCTGTTTTAATCCCATCTAAGGAAACATTTTCTTGTAGTTACAGTTTTTAAGGCCTGGTAATCTTTTTGCCCTCCAAATCTAATTTTATACACAAGTTTATCACCAGTTACTTATGCCTCATATAAATAGGTTAATCAGCCTTTTTTATAAGAAGAGATAGGACTTAACAACATTTTAACATCCATTATTTTGTTGCAGAAAGATATCAGCCAGGCACAAGGGAGTAGAGACTGCACTTCCACAATCCCATGCACACAAAGATGACTCCCACTGCACTCACTGCTTGCAGCCTACTTATTTCGCTGCTTTTGCTTTTCATCACATGTTCGGGATGTAAAGTGCCAAATGCAGGACAGTCCGTTACACTGGAGGAAGCAGCAGCTTTATATTAAAAGTTTTATCACCATCTGCAAATTTACAATTCCTAACTTTGTAGGTATTTCAGTTTGCTTGATTCTCTTCCAAGCATTCCTTGATGTAATTCAGAATCAGCCTTCCAGCTGAACTGGTTTCTTGTGCAGCTAGCTGATGCATTTATTCATTAGCTTCAGTGAAGCCCTAGGCACAGTGACAGTCTGAATAATATACAAAGTAAAGCCCAACACGCTCAAGAAACACCGTCATTTATTAAGGAAAGTAAATAAGGGGGGGGGGGCTTGCAGCGTTGGAGGTTTTTTTCCCCTTTCCTTTTTTAAGAAGCATGTACAATCTTGATAGAGAGGAAGCTCCTTATTTTTCCCTAGATGCGTGCATATGTGGCCATAAATCAGCTTAAATATGCATGGCATGTTCTATTCAAACACTCCCATAAAACTGCATACACTTTTATTAGTTTAGGTTTACAGAAATAAACTACCTGAATTTTAGTTCTAAAGTTTATTCATTCTCTGATCTCCAATAATTTTGCTCATAAATCATGAAGCAGAGTGGAGGTCACACAAACCCTGACACAACATAATTGGAAGCAACAGCCTGAATTCATTAGTCCTATAAACTTTGAATTTAATACTACAATACAACATAAGCAGTAACAAGTACTCTTATCAAGCTTAAACATCTCTAAATTTTTCAGCCAAATATGTTTTAAGCAGTGTGGCTTACCTTCTACACTAGATAAAAAGAATCCTGACCTACATAATACCTTCTCTACCCCCTCCTCTGTCCCATAAAGAATACTTTATCTAATATTTTTCAGCAAAGTTTAGGTTGTGTGGCTATTCCACTATCATCCTTTCAGTGAGTTCCAGAGTAGGGTTTTTTTGGGGGGTAGGAGAAGGGCTTTCTTTCTAGTGTACTACCATTTAACATTCATTTCAAGAAGAAAAAAAAAAAAAGTTGTCAGCCTGTTTCATCTTTTCTCATTAATGTCTCGACAATAAAAATCAAATAGACACAATCCTTTACTATAAACTAAAAACATATATAAAAAGTTCTGGACATCTATAAAGAAATATACAGCTTTTTTTTTTCTTTTTTTCTTTTAAATTAATGAAGAGAAAGGAGAAAACTGTGTACATAGATCATTTAACATACCAACTAATTCACAGGATATCGTATTTGCTTTATGACTTAAGTTCATTGTAAAATTACACTTAAAATACCACAACATAATTTTTGCTAATTATATTGTGCTATTATTTTAGTCATGAGTGTGTAAATTTCAATTTAAGGAGTGCACAGTGGGGTTAATACACAGCAAAAAAGTTAAGACTCTTGATGACCCCCATATCAGAGTGTTCCACAGGTTTATTTACCATGAGAACCCACCAGCCACAGAAATCACCGGCAAATAAGCAGTACGTTTTCTGAAGTTTACAATGGAAACAGAATACAATCAGAGCACACAGTAGCTGATGAAGCTGATCATTGAATATCATTTCAAAAGATACAGTAGTATTTTTATGCTAGTTTTTAAACATCTGAACATTATATGACCATCTTAATATGCAGACTGCCTTTTCCCCATAATGAATAATGTAATTTTTCTGATTTTTTTAAACATTTACAGACTAAATAGCAACACCCACAATTAAACTGAAGTGCCTAAGATCATTAGGCAGTATATACACAGTCACTCCTCTATTAGCTCTCTCTTTCATTTGAACAATGAAAGATTATTTACAGATGCTAAGTATCATTATCAGCCACTCGTTACTTACTATAAACCAGTGCCATAAAAAGAAATGGACAACTGCCAATGGAAAAAAAGGAAGAGGGAAAGACAGACAAAAAATTCAAGAAACTGGAAAGAATGCAGCAAAAGAAAACAAACACACAACACAAAACTAAAACACCCAGTAAGAACAATATAAGAAATATAACATTTTACAGTGGATTTTAAAAAGTTCGTTCCTTACTTAGCCACCCAATATCTCATCTGAGCTAATCCAGCACTATTAGTTAACATTTAGTAATGACCCCTCAGTCTTTAAGACCCTATACTGAAGATATTCCGACAAACAGTATTTCTTCTGGGATTATAAAATGGAAAGAACTTCCCCAAAATCAGATAGGACCATGCAGTTTGCTGCCGTAACAGCTAAGCCCAGCAATAAGGGCTCTCCCTGCCAGGATACACTTGAACAAAAAAGGTAGTGCTCAGTCCTCCTCTTTTACTCTTGACTTACGTCCATCACTTAAATTTTTAAACCAAAGAAGTGTCTTTCCTCCTAGAAGAACTTCGTGCTTTCTTAATGTAAAAGTCATCCAGTCTTCTCTGAGGACCTTCTGAGACAGGAAGGTCCAAGGAAACACATATCAGAGCTCTGCTGACCTCAGAGCTACATGGTCAACACTGCCACATTCCTTTAATTCCAGGTGTTTTCCTTACTACTTTCATCCTATATGCATTAATAGAGAGCCAAATGTGTCTGGGTTTACTGTAGGTACCAGCATACTCACAGCAGGTGTGATTTACTTTGGGTGTGCCAGAATTGCAGGATTACATGCAGAGACGACTTCCACCATCAGCAAGAACATGGTGCTCACTGGTGCTCCCCAGCGATCAAGATGCTTCCACCTTACACTTGAGCACCACCTGCGGTGGAACAGGACATTCAAGGGTGACAGAAGCCTAAGTACTCCCAAAACCTGGCAGTAGTGTAATACACCAGATGGGTAATTCACAGCTGAGACCACCAGCTCAGGGAAAAGCTCACTTTATCACGTCCTGGAGAGAATACAGACCACTGGTACTTTTGGGGGGAAGGAAGACAAAAGGCACGTTCTCTTTTGTTAAAACACATTGCTATTTTATTTGCAATGCGATAAAAAACACAAAGAATTCAATATACACCAACTATCTGCATCCTTCAACATGACGTTAAAAGAGTTACTAATTTCAGGACACCTTCCGTACTCACAGTGAAATACACCTCAGCCAAGGGGCCCAGCAGAGAGCCTGCGCTTCACGTAAGCCCTTGAAAAGCTTTCAAAATATTAGCGAGTTAGGATTCATACGATCCATAGACTTTCTGCTGAACATATGAAAAGGGCATATTTCACACCTACAGCAGAAACCCAAGCTCCTCACATCAGCAAAAAGCCCAGCAAAACTCAGAAACACAGAGCTCGCCTCTGCTTGCTGACTCCAGCTAAGGCGCCTAACTGCATTGATGGACCATGTAATAGGCTTGCTGCTTTGATGAATATTCATCCTTACAGCCCTCTGCTTCACCTTCTCAAAAAGTTTCCAAAAACGTCACAAGAATTTATTTGCAGCACAGCTCCTCTGCTTGGCCAAAAATTATTTCCTAAGCACTAAAACCGGATTTAATTTTTAGAGTGGGGGAAAATCTGGATCTCAGTAAAACGTCACGTCAAAAAGAGAAGCATAGAATAGAACAATGTTTCAAAGGGATTTTTTCCCCATGTTAAAAACCAAATAATCCATAAAATGCAGTGCCTCTGCTATTGAAACAAAATGTTTAATTTAACTTAACTTTTCTATTTTATCAAAATTTCAGAAACTCCACATCTCAAAAGTTTGCCCCTAAAATAAATTTCCATTCCTTTTCATCACTGGTGATACTTAAGCTTACTAAAATATAAGTTAATATCTGGTAAAGATCATTTCAATTTATGAAAGGTTGAAGGTTGAGAATAAGTGAATTTATTTAAAGGCATACTTGAAAATTTATGTTGACATTTGAACGTGAGTTTACTCTGTGCACACCAAAATAGCTTGGCTCTGTCACCGAGACACCTGAGAAATCACACACTTCTAAATAACAGCAAGCAGATGGAGTAATTTCTATTTTCCAAAAATTAACTGCAGAAGCTTATTAAAACTCTATAGTAACATACAACTTCATGCTCTTCCTCAAACTTCAAGATAAATATGACATTAAATGAAAGGACACATTTTAATTTAACATTTAGGAACTAATTTTGACTAATTTTAACTGACTTCTGAACAGCGTCTGAACTGGATGCAAATGACAAATAGTTGGCGTTTGTCTGCAAGTGTTGTTCCTGCATCACAGATACACTCAACTCAGACTGAAAAAATGCACTCCATCTCTTCATAAAGTGGAAGCAGCTGCAACGACAACTGATTTTTGGCAACATCAGTCCCTATCTACTTGTAGGTACCAGAAGCAGCCTCAATCACATACTAAAACTAATTAACAAACCCAATAAACTACACCATAGCAAATACAAATGCCAGCTTCATCAGCGAGAGCAAATACCTAACTCTCACGCTGCATTTCCACAGCAACTTTGAAAGCATTTTATGGAAGGAGATAAGCAGATCTGTCCGTAGATCTCAGATCCACACATGGATCTTTCACCCCATCTACCACAGTGCGATACTCATTTCGTTGCGAAGGCCGGTAATCTGGGCTCTGGACATTAGACAACGGTGTTAAAACAGGAGCATCACAGCATCAGAAGATCTCACAGTATTGAAAAGAAGATTCCATCTTTAAGCAGTGCTGCAGAACAGGAGATGTATGCATTTTCTTCCATAACTTCATGCCAAGCTGGAGAATTTTCTGCTTTCATGACAGGAGAGCTCGCTGTGATCAAGTCCCCAGAATGGGGGTGGGAAGAGTAAAGTGCTATAAAAGCAGCATTACCAGTAACGCAGGCCACAGTGGGGAACAAAATCCTTTTCATGCCATTGTCTTGCCCTCTATCGAGGTACTTGAGAGGAACTGGGTTGACTATATCCTGGTTCATAAGGGATAAAAAACTACATATCTTCTTTAGAGGGTCTGAAACAGACGAGATCTTGAAATACCTGAAGATGATGATTTTTGGTCAATCATCACAGAGCACTTCAAAAGCATGCTAAAAATGAGGAAGCCACTATACAGTGAGACATCCACTAACAGTGGCAAAAATCCTGCTGAGACTTTTCCTTTTGTACTCTTCTTCCCACTGAGGAGGGAAATACGCTGCAAGAAAAAGCCATGAGATCAGGGCATGGATGCAACATGCCTTGAAACCTTAGAAAGAGTGTGGGAAGCTGGAAAAGGAAGACCTTTTCTAAACTAACAGCAGCAGTTCTGGTGATCCCATACAGAAGAGACCACAGAGTCCACCATACTGCCCAGGACAGAGAAGCAACAGATGGAGTTTCTGCAAGGAGAGACAAAAAAGGCTGCACCCTTTCTCAGCAATAGACTCAGTAAGGACAGCAACTCATGTTCCTTTCTCATGGACCAGCAACAGCACACACAGAGTCATAGAATAGTTTGGGTTGGAGGGGACCTTTAAAGGTCATCTAGTCCAACCCCGCTGCAGTGAGTAGGGACATCTTCAACTAGATCAGGTTGTTCAGAGCCCCGTCCAACCTGACCTTGAATGTTTCCAGGGATGGAGCATCTACCACGTCCCTGGGCAACTTGTTCCAGTGCCTCACCACCCTCACAGTGAAAAATTTATTCCTAATATGTATTCTAAATCTACCTTCTTCCAGTTTGAAACCATTATCTCTCGTCTTATCGCTACATACCCTTGCAAAAAGTCCCTCTCCAGCTTTCTTGTAGGTCCCCTTTAGGTACTGGAAAGCTGCTATAAGGTCTCCCCAAAGCCTTCTCTTCTCCAGACTGAACAACCCCAACTCTCTCAGCCTGTCCTATTAGGAGAGGTGATTCACCCCCCTGATCATTTTTGCGACCTTCCTCTGGACCTGCTCCAACAAGTCCATGTCTTTCCTGAAGTGACATACACTCACTACTTAAAAAAGCAACGTCCATAGGAATGTTTAAATTAAGCAAATGTGGCTCATTTGCAAGACTAGTTTTTTCTTGACTCAAGTCCTACTCAGATTGGGATTATCACCAGCACAGCCACCGTAAGCAGTCATTCTCTTAGTAGGAATGAGACAAAATGCACCGATCAGACTACACAGCACAAAGAGGTTCCTAAAATTACATTTTACTTTGCTAATTATCAAGGGGTAGAGCCTCCCAAAACAAGCCAGGCAGCCCGACAGCTTTCCTGTGCCAAACTATTCCTATAAAATAATAATAAATAATAATAATAATAATAAATCCTACCGCATCATACAATAGTAAACCTAAGCTTCCTAATGCAAAGTGCTGTAATGCTGTCCCAAGTCAGCAGACGGAAAGCTGAATTAATCTCCACCGTTACACCCGGGCTTGTTAAACCGCAGCAGAGTGAAAACAAAAAGACCGTGTTATTATCACTCAGCGCTGCCACTGAGAGCCCAGTGGGGAGCCACGACACCTCGCATGAACCACGCTTATTTCACAGCGCTGCTGTTGGCAAAACCCTGTGAAGAGCATCCGAAACAGGCGGTGCAGTTATTCAGGAGCTAAATGGATGCCAGAAACACTGAGCAGAGGATAAAGGGACAGCGAAAGAAATTTGCACCTCTCTTTTCCTCTGACAGGACTAGTAGGTGGAAGAGACAGATCTGTTACTCTCCATCCTGAGATCTGCATCGACGTGGAGGTTTTGGCCAAACTGGGGAAAGGCTTCTGCGCTCCCTCACATCCACTGTAAAACTGGGCTTGAAAACACAGAAAAGCCTTCTGGCTGCCAGAAGAGAGAAAAGGGAGCTGAGGACTTTTCCTGCGCTTCCACGGATCAATACGCATATCCTCTAAAAGCCGAAACAGAAGCAGCATAAAATGGAGCAAAACCATTTTAGAGGAGATAGATACCCTTACAGCATACACATAGTGAAGAGACTCCCTGTAACAGTGACCTAGACAGATATTAAACTAGCAGGTGTTTAGCATACATCTGGGAGACAGACAAAGCACTATTAATCTCAAAGAAAAATAATGCAGCGTGATAGTGTGACATCTGGCCACGCACAATAAAAACACTGTAAAACATTTATTCTTCCTTATTTGCTAAGTAAGCAATGAATCTTTTAATTATCCACATCAAAACCAGGTTCAAAAGATGACAAGGAAAACATTTGAAACAGCTGGGAGAGAATGTATTTTTTGCTTAGTGAAAAAGGATATTAGTGCTTGTGGACCTGATTCTGTCCATGTTTTTCAAGTTTCCCCCTTGAAGTCAATGGCTATCTGTGCACATTTGCATAGGTAGGATTCTAAAAGTGAAAATAAAGTTCTACCAACGTCATTTCAAATCGTGTTTGAATCTGCCTTTGTTCTTTTGTTCTCTTCTTGAGCATTTCTGTAGCCTTTTTGAGAGTTATTTGCCTGTTCTTAACCCATTCAAAGAACAGGTGGTCTTACCATGTCTTTAATTAAAAAAAAAATAAATCATAAGATGTGATGACTCTTTGCAACTGCACAAGTGCCTATATGGAATTAGGTGTCTTTGGCCACCAAGAACATAAGCATTAATTATTTTGAAGACAGAAGCAATTTTTTGTAGACTAAGCTAAAAAAACCAAACAACCCAAATAAAACAAAACAAACCCCCCACAAAAAGCACCCCAAAACCCCCATCCTAATAAACTGAACTAGTCTGAACTCCACTAATAGCCAAATATTAATGGGTGTTTATTTAGAACTAACAATAGGGTTATTTTAACAGCCTTGAACAGAAGTCAAATTACTGTATAACGTGTTTCTTGCTGAACTTTCTACTGTATTTCTGAATGCTGACAGAATACTGTTGCATGTTTTCCGTAAGTCAATATATTTCACCAGTTTCAAAAAAAAAAACACCACAACCAAAAAAAAACCAACCTCACACCCTCACAAGGGTATTTTTGGAAGATTCATATTTTATTAGTATGAAATTGTTAGACATACCATGTCACTCTGAGGTAAAGCTAGTCTTATAGCACTAGCAGTTAATCACTAAGTCCGCTAACTCTTCTGTTAAAGTTAGAGTGAATTTTAATAGATTTACCATAAGGAAGGATGCAGAAAGCAAACTGTCAGCAAACTGGACTGAATCTTGTCCTGATTACTTCAGCTTGGGGATGTTTCAAGACCCCTTACATAATGCTATTTATTTCACCTGACATTGCAATTGCTCTTTCAAGCATGATTTGTATAAATCGAGAATGCATCTTCAGTTCCCCTTTCTGAAAGCCTTATCTTCAACACAGCAGTTTCCCCCCCCAGAGTGACAGTTCTAGACCCAGACCGAGGTGCAAAGCTGGTCCTTGCACCTTTCAGAAGACACTACTCATTCAGGCCACACAGCCCAACAGCAGAATTAAAAGCCACATCTCTCTCGGCGAAGCCCAAACTGGCTCAAGGAAAGCTACACACCTTTAAATGACTTCTCAATTTATCCACAGCTTAAGAGATAAGCTTTGATGCTTTACACAAAGACCTCAGAGAACAGTGCGAGAGACAACAAGAGCTTGACTGTTTAACTAGCACAGGTCCACCAGCACAGAGCCCTTCAGAAAACAGTGGGAATTACTTCCAGACTTTGAGACTTCACTTCTGCCTGGAGCAAGCAGAAGGAGACCACAGTCATAGTTTCTTCCAAATTCTCTGAAGCAAATACTTCAGTGCATACATTCCCACCAAAAAAAAATTAATCCACAGATAAAGAGTCTATTTCAAGACACCAATGGCTTGACAATTCCAATAGAGTGGTTACAGGACCATGTTAGCATCCCCTGCAAAAAAGATCCTATTAAAAAAAAAAAAGTACCTGAGTAAGCAAAATACAACTGAAGGCAACACCACATCTCTCCAGGCAAATATGGAACACTTATACACCAACACTGTTCACAACATGGAAGAAGTCCAGAGTGAAAATCGACTCAGAAATTTATTCTTGTGATAAACAGCCCAATGTACTTTTTAAAACCCCAGAAGCACTACTGCCTTTAAGCCAGGCTTCTAATTAGCCACACATAATTGAAATATGCAGCTGTTAAAACACTGAGTATAAAAATAAGCACAAGAATAATTTTCTACTTGCACGTGCATTTCTCTCTCAATTAGTTATGAGATGCTCTATTTCTGAACTCCTAGTTCACTGAAGAGCTGTCACTACTGTATTTTATAGTCACTACTATAATTGAGGGAAAAATCCTGAAGCATCATTATTACATGATCCATTTCAATTTACAAGTGTAAATGATTAATAACCACAAAAAAGTGACAGTTTTGGTCATTATGCTCTTACAAGAATTACCTTGTTCTAAACTACATATAACAAATCATTTCTGCATCATTTAAAGGTGTTTAGGTTACATCAGTCATTACTCTTCAGAGAAAACATAATCACCAATTGCCATTATATTTTGGGAGAAACTAGGATTTAAAAGACTAATGCGTGCTGTCTTGGAATGAGCTGGACACAGGCACTCAAAGGGCCCACACATTTACTTTATTTAGGAAACAACAAAGTGCCACACTAGAAGTTACAAAATTATGTTCGTTGACAAGCTCCCCATTATTCATAACGGGTACTATAATTTAAAAAAAAAAAATTTCTAACCACTGAAATTTTAATAAATTCCCACAAATGTTTCCTTTGACAAGGTATTTACTAAAGTAAATCACAAGAAGCTACCTTGTCAAAGGAAACATTTGTGGGGAATGTAGTAAAATTAAAATATCTCCACCTTAATTGTGATAAGAAACTATAAACACTATATATATATTTTATGATAGTATAAACATCAATGTCATACTGCTAATTAAATAATATACTATAAAATAAAATACTAAAAGTAAATAAATAAAATTGGTATAAATTGAGTTCACTACTACAGTCATAATTCAAGTTCTTCAATTTCAATCCCAATGTCAAAACTCCTTAAAAAAAAAAAATCAACAAGAAAAACATAAAAGCCTCACAAGTATTTACCACACACACCCCAATTAAAGTTTATAATTCCAGGATCTTCTTCACTACCTTAGAGAGATTGTTATTCCTCATACACAGGTAAATGACACCATGACGCAGTTATCTGAGGGTAGGACCAGGTGTTTAAGTACCTGCCTCCCTGCCAATAGAAAATAAAAAAGTAACAAGACTCACTCTTGACAAACAAAATAATCACAGCTGGATATAAACACTGGGAAATGGACTAGAAGGTAGATACAAAAATATTATCTATTAATCAGTACTACCAAGAGTAGAATGCCAGGATATAAGGATTTAACGCTAGACTGCTATGGCTGAAATTAATGATAAAAAGAGAGAGCTATCGCTTTCAGTTGCTCCTAAATCTATCTCTGTGTATCAAAATTGATACAAATTACCCTAAATATAATTCTCTATCCTCAAGAAATAAAAATCCAGTGGTATACTATATAAGACACATCAAGGCTCAGAAAAAAACCCCAAACTTAAAACAGAAGGATGAAGGTTTAACCTGTAGGTGTCTGGGTTGTGAAAAACCAAAAGCTACTCACTAGTCTGTAATAGCTGGATTTTATAAAAGTTGTCTGTAATTTTTACTGCAATTTTAGGAAGTGATCTTTATTTCTTAAGTAATGAATTTAGAGAAGAACAAACTAGAAATATCAATCCCTCTTTAAAACATAAACAAACGCTCTCTTGCTCTTCATAATGTAGTTAAGACATTTAAAATTAATAAAGTTTAATTAGCACACCTGAGAAGCCTAAATTAAGTTTCAGAAGTGCCTGTCAGATAAGTAGTCATAGCTGCAGAAGAGACTTGCTTACTCTTAAATTGCAAACCCAAGTATCACCACACTTAAAAGCTGTTCAAAACCCATCTTCCACACAGTCACCCAAGCCTATGCTGTACTGATGCACGGAAGAGCTTAAGCCTCATAACACTAGTTGTTTTTATTATTATTAAGAAACTAAGTGGCACATATCATTTTAAGTATTTGGATACTCAGGTATTGCCAAGTACCAATAGACTTACTAAGCCTGTATTGATTGCAAAGCCACGTTTAGAAACAAGTTCTGAAGTTACGGTGACAGGAAAGCACTATACAGGGTAATCCTGATGCTGAGGTGCAGAGGTGCTTGCACTGCTATCTGAACACAATGACATCATTTTAGGGCTACCTCACCGAAGTAAGTTGCATTATTTTAGGAAGTCATCACAAACATTTATTCCAGAAAAAAAGAAAAACATAATTTGACACCGCGTCTTCCTATGTTCCTCAGTCTTACTTGGTGACACCATACACACACTATGAAGAAATCCACCTCTGTAGCTTAGTGAACAACTCTAGCAGAAACAAAAGTAACCCCAGTTTCAGCAAGTTTCATTACCAGTTACGCTTTTTTCGTCTTCTTTCTAAACAAACTCTTACTACATTCATTATGCAGTAATTCCATCAGCTAAAATTTGGAACAGACATCTATGATCATTAGTATTCTAAGACAGATCTCAAAACATACAGACAAACGAAAGCCCAAAATGGCACATCATCAAAAGCATACTTCCAGTACCTTCTATTGTATATTAGCAAGGAGCCTATTTAAGCCAAACTCTCCCTCACACCCTTAAGAAGTGGACAGAAGTAAACACCTTGAAACAACGAGAAAAGGCAATAAAATGCTATTATTTGCCTTTTTGTGGTAGTTTTGGGGAATATTGAGAAGCAAGATAGAACTCAGATAGTTCTTGAATTTTGGATAGAGAAAGAACCAGGTCCTTAAGCCTGCACATGAGATTTTGTTCATGATTTGAAATTTGACGAGTTTCTTACATTCCAGCATCAAGACATGCAAGAAATTAAAATAGGGTTTACTATATCTATAAATATATTATTCTCCTGGAATCATCCCAGAACCAGCAGTAATATAAGTAATACCATCAATAATGTAACTAGTGGTAATGTAAGTAGAAATAAATTAGCTTCAAGCACTACATTAAGAGAAAGAACAGAATATACAACTAGTACACTAAACACTAGTGAGCAACAGAGAACAATTCAAATAATAACCTCTGAAATGCAGCAGTTCAGTAATGAATTCATGGATATAGGGCCATAAAATACTATCATTTGATCTGATAGCCACAATAGAATAGTTTACCAGTCTATTTATGTATTTTAAATATATATAGCCTTCAAGCAAATACATGAAGACTATTGCCATTTGATAGTTTTATTTCCATGATAAACTACAACCAGTATTAAAAGTCTAAACTCATTTCTAAAAATCAATCTGCTTAACCTCAGCCCCCAACTCTCATTGTTTTATTTGCCACAAAATTGAAAAGCCCTCCATCAGAAATCACTTCCCTGTGAGGTACTAGCACACTGCAATCAATTTACCCCCTTCAGCTGGCAACAGAAGATAGCTTAAGCTTCTTTATCATGTTCTGCAGGTGTGTTTTCTAGATCATGATTCACTCCACTAAGACCCTTCTGAATACACTTGCAGTGTCTCAGCTGATTGCACTGAAGGGTAAGGATCCTTAAACTCACAGTTATTTGAGATCATTCAACCAATTTTTAATCCAACGCATACCATGTGATTTTCTTTGGAACAGACTCATCCCTCCTCCCTTTTTCCTAATCTCCAAGTTTCTGCTCTTTCCTAGAAATGACATCAGAATTTCTCTGCACTCTCAGGACTTGCTGCATAAATAAAACTATCTTAACTTTTTGGTAAAACCCATTGATTCCATTAGCCTTGCCATACTAACAAGTCTATATTTATTGGGACAACCTTTTCTCTTTAGCTAGCCTTCTCTCACCATTTTCACCATGTCTCCCCAGCACTCTATTCAAATTGCACATCACAAGTTAAGAATATATACTAACTTTTTTGGCAAGTTTTTTTCAGGCACTTAATTTTGCAATGTTCTTGAAGTCCTCTTTAGGCAGATCATGTAATTGATTTATACACAATTCAATTTCTATAGACTAAACATTGATCTTGATCATGAGACACTATAAAGGTTCTGTTAATGCATACAAATTATTAAATTCACTAGGAGATTATGTAATCTGGGGCAAATCCCACTGATTTTATTCATGTAAATAGTCCCACTGATGTCAACAGAGTTTTGAGAGTAAATATGAACAGGATTTGATTGTGATGACCAGAATATAAAGTTACAAAGAATTCCCGTACCTTGAGGGGGTGGGGGAAAGAGTCCTAGGTCATATACAAACCCCCCAAACAATCGTATGTTATAGCAGAAACTTCCAAATACCTACAAAACCCCCAAGAACCTTCCTCCACAATTTTTAATGTGTTGATGACTCCAACCTTGATATACGACCTTAATTTTAGACATATCATTACTGTCTACAACCACTTTAAGTCTGGTGAGGTTGCATGCAAAGCTACAGTTGAGCACAATTCCTAGGAATATTTCAAACTACAAATACATGCACATATCCAGGTATTTTTGGCACACCTATATGGAGAAAGACAAGAAACAAAGCAAATTTTGCCCTCTGACAAGGTGCACCAGGAGCAATTACTAGCCCTCTAAAACCTAGTGCTTCTGATAGTGTCCTCATCACCACGAGCTGTGGCTGATTGGCAGCGACACTGCTTCATATAGAGTCCAGCTGGCAACATTTTGGCACATTGTATACGTTTAACTGCTATTAGAGAGTGTTTCTTTAAAAAAATCTGGTCTAGTTTCTCTTGAAATGCGGTTAGATGTCAAGAAGTCAATTAGGAGTAACTATTTAGAGAACCTGTTCCTGGAACTTCTACCCTGTACCTGTCTCCACTATTGAACATCTCCCCTCCCTCCCTTTTTTTTTTTTGTTTTAAATGCAGTGTGTGCCTAAAGCCAGCTGGGGCTTTTGAAAACCTAGTAACAGCGAAGGGCACAATGTTGAGCAAGATTAAGAGTTAGAAAGGAATGGGAAAATCTATGACTTGTAGACCCTGCTGTTAAAGGAAGTCTTGGGTCAAAGAAACAGTATTTCTCTTAGTGTATGCTCTGTGTGACATTAGAAACACCATGTATTCTTCCCATTTGGAGAAATTATGAATAAAGATTAAGTATGTTTAAAAAAAAAAAATAAATCTAAAACCAGTCCTGTCAATCATACAGTTAATGCCTAGTATAAAAAATACAACCTACAAAAAGACTACCATCACAGCGTAGGAAGACTTCAAAACCAAAATTAAAGGAGCAGGCGTTTCTAAGGCACCTGAGCTACCAAGAGCAGGAAGAGCTTTCAGGAACTGAACTTTGACCTGCGCTTCTGACATTAGTAGTACAGGACCTAACAGCTTCTGTAACCAAAACCAGTTTTTTGGCACCCTCTAGAGGTTTCGCTCCCACAGACAAACAACTCAGAAGATAGATAATTATAATTATCATGAAATTTGGGAGAGTTTATGCTCCAGAACCCCAGCCTGTAACCAATGCAGACTGGTACAAAAACATTCATGCAAGAATGCAAAACCAATACGTTAGAGGATCAGTCCTGGTTTCATTCTGTGTGATCAGGTTGCTCACCTGATTCAATTAGCCCAGGACTTCTGGGTCTATAGGAACAAAAACTAGAAAAACACATCACAATTAATACTACCCTGTTAAAAGACAGGGGAATTTAATTTCCACCACATAACTCTGGAGCTTTGTAAAATTTAATGCTTCACTTAATTTATGAGAAAATAAACCAAACCCAAAGACAGCTAGTAAAATAATAGATCATCCACCGATGCAGCACTGTAAAACAATATTCCTAGCCTTCAGTGTCACAGATTTTTTTTAATAAAGTGGAATTTAAATTTTATTCATGTTCCCTAAATAAAAGTAGTATTAATCATCACTTGTCCAGCCACTTCTTCTCCCTTCCCCCCGAACCCTACCCATACAGAGTTAGAAGGGGAAAAGGACTTTCTACCACAAAACCGCTCTACGCCTTCTGACATTTTGACCAAGCTGGTGTTAGGATGCAACTTCCTGTTTTATATAATGAGGAACTACCTGTTCAGACCTCAGTAGATCATGCTCTCCGGGTCCAAGACAAATGTGCTCAAACATTAAGCATTAATTTTCTGCTATCATCACCCCATAAGTCCAAAACCACAGTCTTTCAAGCAGCTGTGCAGATTTAAGCAACTTCCTTTAACCAAAGCAGGAAACAATAGCTCATTTAAGATGCTTCATTATAAAAGAAAAAAAACATTTTAGAATCTGAATATTAAAGAGGCATTTACTATCATCAATAACATCTCAAAAAAAGTAAATTCCAACTGTGAAGTGTTTATTTTTAGGATAGTTTAAAATTGCAAGCCATTAATCCAAAGCTTCCTGACTCCGAGACCACTAGTCTTTTGTCGCAAATATCTCTCCTTGGTTTTGTTGAGAAAGCAAATAAAACCCACATGGATCAGAGTGTCCAGGGCATCCCAGGAGCAACAGAAAAAAGGGAGCGTGTGACATAGACTTCTCCAGTTCCAGTGTCAGAGTAATTTGAGACATACACGCCGCTTTATTCAAAGTAGACTGCCATATCAGTGACTGGCAAAATGAAATGAAGACCAATTGCTAACGAAATCATACAGCATCTGTTTTGGAGAAAACTGTAATGAGACTCTTGAAATATCTTGATGATGGCTCCTCAGGGATCCAGCTCTAGCTACTGTGAATTTGAATTTCAGGAGACTGGCTCTTGAATGTAGAAGAGTTGGTCTCAGGCAAGGCTGAATGCAGACACCCTTACTGCGGGCATACGGGCCCTGCCAGAAGCCCTGCAAAGCTCTGAGCTCCTTTGCATCCTGTTACGTTGAAGTTCTTAGGAAGCATCAGAACATTAATTTGCCATCTGCCTGCCAAGAAATTCCTCCTGCATACTGGACAAGCCACAATACAACTGACATCCTTGGGATGATTAACATATCCCATGTTCAATCTGAAGACCATGTATAGACTCCCATTTGCAGAGAAACCAGTTGCCTACTGTGTCAAAAGCAAGTGTCAGTGGGAACACATCAGGCCCATACCCAAGACTCTTCTGTGGTCCCAAACAACTTCCATTCCCAGTTTAAAGCCTTGTTCCTCATTTGACGTTAAGTAACAGTTAAACTGAGACTACAGCCCACTAATATTTGAATTTCTTTGAGACAATGAGGATGCCAAAGTCGAAGTCAAAGAACGGTGCGCACAGCTCTCCAGACATGGCCTTATCAGGGCTGTGTAGCAGGGAAGAGTCACTTCCCACCACTTTATGGTGATGCCTTTCCTAACGTCTGGCCTTCTTTGCCATGAGAGCACACAGCTGGCTCACATCCAACTTGTCCACCAGGAACACTAGATCTTCTCTGCAAAGCTGCTTTCCAGCCAGTCGGCCCCAGCATGTACTGGTGCAAGAGGTTATTCCAACCCAGGTGCAGAACTTGGCATTTTGCCTTCATTGAACTTCACAAGGTTCCTGTCAGCTCTTTTCTCAAACCTGTTAACATCTCTCTGAATGGCAGCACAATCCTCTGGCATATCTGGAGCCACTCCTCCCAGTTTTGTATCATCTGCAAACTTGCTGAGTGCAAATCTGTCCCATCATCCAGATCACAAACGAAGATGTTAAACAATATAGGACACAGTATCGATCCCTAGGGTACTCCATTAGTGAATGGCCTCCAGCTGGACTTCGTGCTGCTGACTACAACCGTTTGAGCCCAGTCGTTCAGCCAGTTTTCAGTCCACATCACTGTCCATTTATCTAATCCGTACTTCAAGAGCTTTTCTATGAGGACGTAATGGGAGACTGCCAAAAGTCTCCCATAAAGTCATAATAAATGACACTCACTGCTCTCCCTTCATCCATCTTCTTCATCGTAGAAAGCTATCAGGCTGGTCAAGCATGTCTTCTCCTTCATAAATTGATGCTGAGTACTCCCATTCACCTCCTTGTCCTTCATATGGTTGGAAATTATTTCCAGGAGGATTTGCTCCATCACCTTCCCAGGGACTGAGGCGAGGCTGACAGGCCTGTAGTTACCCAGATCATCCTTCTTGAAGGCAGGAATGACGTTCGCTTTCCTCCAGTCCTCAGGAACCTCCCCTGATCGCCATGACCTTTCAAAGATAATTATTAGAGACTTTAAATCTCCCACAACCAGTATAAAAGTAGAATTTTTAATGTAGGTGAGGGGCAGATGCCAGGACAAAGCGGGTCAGTACAAACTCCTCCACTCTTCACTGAGCCAACACACTGTTGCCTACAAGCTAATTGTGAAGCCCAAGTCAGCTGTTTATTAGCATTTGATCAGATACATTCTTGCATGTGTAACAAAGTCTACACCAGAATAAAGGGAAAAGCCCTACTGGAACCACCCTGAGACAGCCGGATAGTCACAGGTGGACAACGAGATGGCCACAGAATTTCATGTTACCACGGCCATGAGGAGTGAGCTCTGGTTCTCTGTCACTAACAACAGCCTCTGCCTCCTTTACGCAGCAAAAAGCAATATCCACAACAAGCCAGCTAGTAGCTGAAAACACAGGTAAGGAAGCCTAGAGCAAAGCTCACGAGAGCAGGAGACTGGGTGATGTCAGGGAAGGGTGCTCAACTGTGGAACAGTCTGTTGGAAGAAGAAAAAAGGAGAAAAAAAAAAAAAGAAAAGAAAAAAGACTCCAAATCTATCCATCCTTTGAGCACATGCACACAAAAAAATTATCTCTACCATGGATAAACGAGATAAGGTACTCTGCTATATCCACGCATAACAGTAAACAAACTTATCTCCTAGAAACTATGTTTTTTTAAACTGAAATTTCTCTCCAGATTATATCTGTAGGAAATACCATTGTCATTCACATTGTATTTACCCTTTTGAGGTGTAAGTGGTTTGTGAACTACACAAAAGTCTTGCTGATTGTAATCTGACAACCTAGAGGAACAATGGATAAGAAAAACAAAGACATACTTTGAGCATCTCCTAGAATAGAAATGTATAAAAACATAAGGAGCAATCACCTTATGTACATGCGTTTACGATACTGATATTTACAATAATTAGAGGGCAGATGTTGTAAAATTCACTATACATTTCAACAGACCATACTATCAAGGCTGACTACAAGTATATAAATGAATCAGAGTTGTGAAAATTAGATTTCTCTGACAAATTAAATTAATTTTGCTCAGCAAAACTTTTTGTAATTACTGTTTCAACTGAAATAGCAGCAGCTACAAAGGCAACAACTAATGTTTCATGGAATTTGTTAGGTTTAACAAATTTTATTTTTCAAATTAATATTGCCTTAAACGTATTTCTGATTGTGTATTACATTACTACCTGCAAATTATTCCAGAACAACAAATACAATCCATAATACGGCCAAAACCAGCATTATACCTTCTTGCCACTGAAATCATTACCTAGAGTTGTTGAGGTATTTTACTTCATTTTAAACATGCAAAATGATAAAGGCAACTTCTACCTTATACACAAAGCACAAAGAAAAGTCTATGGTTACCTTGCCATCCACTGAGTCAAAACCTAGGGTGCAGCCACCTTGGCCCCTTCCCCTTTTGTTTCTTTTGTGTTTTGTTTGTTTGTTTGTTTCCCCTTACAAAATTAATGTCAAGGAAAATGATGCCAAAAAGACCTCTTTTGAGAAATCATCTTAAAAGCTCTGAGGTATTTTTAAGGCAAACAAAAATTAGAATAGCATTTAATGCTTTGTGAGAGCAAATTGCCAAGAGATTGTCCAAATATTCTAGGGCTTACCTATGCTAATTATTTTGCTGAAAGAATCTTTAATTACTTCAACATCAACTTGACCCCTGTTTGAAGAAGACAACCTATGGATATAGGAAATTTAAACATTTGTCCCTCATCTTCCTGCTCTGAGACTGTTTGCTTCTTTTTGCTTGAGAGAAAAAAAGGAAAGGATTGGAAAGAAATTATTACTGGTACCACAAGGCTCAAACAGAAGCTGTCTGTCCAGTTCCCTCTCTTAGTATATGATGAAATAGCAGCAGCAGACTTATGCTCACAAACGAGTTTAATACCATTCCTTATACACTCTGTTAATACAGCAGTATTAATGCTGTAGCAGGGGACCAGCAGCAGGATATTTGCTGATACTTTCTTTGTACAGCTTCATTATTCTTGCAAAAGCAAGTTCTGGTTTTGTTCTTCAACCTTCTCATGGAGAAGGGACCTAGTACAGTTTACCTTTTCCTCTCCTTCCTTTTTCCCTCCTTCCTTTTTCCCCTCCAAATGAGTCCCTTTTTACTTATTTTCATTATTTTAAAGAAGAGACACAAGCTTAGTAATGACACTTTATGTTTTGGAAAAAAGCCTCTTGCATCACATAAAATACGATGCTACCTGCTTGGGAAAACGTCGTATGAAGTCAAGCAAAAGCCAGTTTTATGCCATCCGTGCACTGAGAGCAGTATAACAAGAGACAAGTAATTGCTTATGCAACATAGAAAGGGCTACAAGTTCTAGGAGGCAGAGTACATAGGCAACCAGGATCCTATTTTCATGCTCGTACCTGACCTATTTTCAACCTCTCTAGACTTGCTCTCCCTTCAGCAATTGTGTTAGGTAGGTTTTTGAACTTTTCAGCACAAGGACCATCTGTGAGTATGTTTTGGACAGCACCAGTTCAACAGGGTTGTGATCTAAGTTCAGTTGTCAAAACACCGATGTAGTACAAAATGAAGAGCCACCGCTATGTTTGGTTGCCTAGATGATTGATAAATTAACATTACAGTCTGTTACTCCATCTGCATTCTTGCATATGGTCTTTCATATATGGTACGGTTAATGAATCTCTAGTACACTATTTTCTCAACACGCCCTGGGAGGGAGCTGCTTATATGCCACTCTGCATAGGCAGAGATTGCTGAAACGTAGTCCTGACTGTGGTTCTTGTGGTTGTTACTGCTTGTAAAACGTCACAGGTTAACTCAGGGGCGTTGAGCTCACTCTGTATTTCAAGGTGGGAAACACTGGGATTCTTACAACTGGCTTCAAGCTCCTGTTGTAACTTAGGTCTGAAGTCCAGTTTCACAACAAAATTAGCCTACTGAAATACAGTATCAATAACAAGCGAGTACACTTCTACTCAAACGCTGAGAAGTTTGGTTTCATACAAGTAGAACAATAAGACAGTTTGAAATGAGAGCTGGAGACAGGACGACTGAAGGAATTCCTGGGGCTTCCACCACAAGCTAGCCTGCATCTAGAGGCAGCAGCTTCAGCCCCTTGACAACACATTTTTGCCCCATAAAATTATTTCAGCTATAAAGCAGCATCATAAGCTGCAGAGGGGTGCAATATGTAACGCAGGCACACTTGTTAACAAGTAACAGCACTCACATTCTGTCAGAGAGCAGGAGAGATCCCAGATGTTTAAAACAATTTTAAAAAAATAATGCAACAACAGAATTCACAAGGCAACAAAAACTTCCACGATATTCTATTTAAGCTATTAATGACTGTTTCAAGACAACTGAACAAAAAGTCGTTACAAAAGAGGAAGCCTGACTGACAGAAATAAATAATTAAGAGAGAGGCAGCACTGCTTTATATGTCTTATGTTTTGGGTAATATTTGATTGTCATATTTAGGTATTATTAAAAACTCTGCATATATATTCAAACTTCAAAAGTTTTGGATGTAGAAATGCTCAGACCTTAAATTGCAATCCCCTTTCTATTCTTCTTTTCTACACGTATATGAAGAAGATGAAGATTAATACATCAGAAACATTACACAACGTTCTATAAATTCATTCAGCAGGGCAAGTCACCTTTTTGAAGAAGCTCCAAAGTGATTCATGTGCAAAGAAGAAAAAGCTTTGTGCTGGCCTTCCTTTCTCTGACTGTTCCTGTGAAATGCAGATGTATAGCTGTGCTTCAGAAATACACTTTATATCTAAAACCTGCTATTGTGAAATAAATCACAAGTCTCTAACCCTTTCACATAAACTACCATGAGTTGCACATTGAAGGGAATGGAATACAGAACTAAAATTATTTTAGCTATCCTCAAACTCCACTGAAGTAGTAAAGGATTTTATCGCAGTGATGTTGCCTCCTTTAGCTGATCCAAAACCAAACATACGTCTCAACTCAGACCGTTCCAACAGGCAAGGTTCTTGATGAATTCAGGCAACATCTGAGGTGCCGCAGCTACCGCTTACCGCTGAGGCTGATTTTCCTTCTGAATGGGAGCAGCCTCTGAAAGCCCACACCACACTTCTGCGTAGACATTTCTACCTGTAGCTATCTTACCTCACCTTGAGAGAAAGACATACTTCAGGGTCTGTGTCTTATACAGCCTACTTAATTTAGTTGTACGGTAACTGTTATTAAGTACTGTAGTCTTGTTTCACTGTAAGAAAACAAACATTTTGGCTTTAAAAAACGAACTTAATCTCAGTTTCAGGTGGCTACAACACTTCCTAGCAATAAGAAGGGAAATTTACAGAGCTCAAATTCTCTCTCATTTTTATTTTACATCTTTTATTCAAATAACAATATCCCACATATTAATATATATGTATGCAACAAACATACAAAGAACAGGTATTTCTAAATGTGTTCTCAGTGTCCAAACCTGGCACTTCTATCCTCAGATGAATAGAAAAAGTTGAATCTAAAGTCCAACAGCTTGTTCCAGACCTGAAGACTAAACCACATCATTAAAATGTCAAACAAACTCATTAACCCTATTTTCAGTGTAAACACCAATATAGCTTCTTTTTGTGGTGACAGCATCCTAACATTTACAACACATTTACCAGCACGTGGTTTTGCTGGACAGGTAGGTAAACACAAAAGAAAAGCTGAACCAGAAAGAGCACAAACTACTATCACCTTAAATGTGTGCAGGGGAGGAAACCTGGCACCTACTTCTCTACAGACAAACAGTTTAAGAGACTATACATAGTAAGGATCCACCTGGATCCTTACAGTCCACTGTGTATGACTAATGCATTTCAGAAAGTGGATCAACAGGTAGAACAGTTAAGGAAATACTTTCAACTTTGTAACCTCAAGAGCAATCACTCCTTTCCTTCCCATTCTCCCTCTGATTTCAGTTTTAGGCACTGCTTCACCTTTCCACTTGTCCCATTCCTCCTGGACAGCTCAGATTTTTCATACCAACCACTTATTCTCTTTTGTTAAGCAAAAAAATAGGACTATATTGCATAGCACTACAAATTAGACATTCCTAAATAAAACCATGTGACAAAACCCCTTAATTTTTGGCTAACTGCCCACACTACATAGTTATTAAATCCAAAGTAGAACCAAAAGACCATATTTAAATAAAGATTTATTAGAAAACGATTTGAAAACCATGGATACTTAAATGTTATGATGAGAATATTATGCCCTTCAAAAATCAGGGCCCTTGCTTCTTTATTACAGTCCTGGTATTTTACTGGAGGCATGCTAAATACGTTATGAATAAGTGAATTTAAAAACAGTGGAAGGGGGAGAAATAATTGCTTCATTCCCAAGAACACATACTTCCATAAACTTAGTTACTTGGTTTAGAGGTCTATATGACTTTCTAGAGAGCAATACCATTTACTGACAAGCATACTACAGTATCAGGTAAACAAACCTTATACTTCCAGAACTAAACCATTCTACAGGTCAGGAAGGATATGTCTGTAAGGTAAGTTAGCTAAACAAACTAGCATTCTGATTTTTTCCTTCTCTTTCCCACTCCTCCATCATTTTTCCCCCACCTGGAACTCATATATTGATCAAATCTGGAAAATAATCATTTAACCCAGTACAGCAAAACTTATGAGTTCTACAGTATAAAAATTACAAACTACTACTGAGACTACTCGTCCTGCCCATTTTGTGATAACACTGTAATACCTATAATTTTCTTAAGAAAACAAACAAAAACAAACCACAAAACCAACCAACCAACCAACAAAAAAACCCAACCAACCAACCTTGTGTCATGACAAACACCAGATTGTGGAATTACTGAAGAATCAAGTGAAAGAAGGTTGAATAAAGAGAAAAAAATATTTTTGCTAAGGTACATCTTGTAAAGCACAGGTGTCCCCATGAATCTGTTGGATTTTTGTTACCAAATTCAACAAGAGTACAACTGGGATTTGCCTGGGGGAAAATACAAAATTACACTGCTTTTGAGCTTGATATACAAGTTATTTAACACTCATGCAAGAGAGGAATTTTAACATTTGACACAGGTGCAGCTAATACCATACCTGCTTACAGCATACAAATAGAATACATACATGCATGCATTTCTTAAACATGTTCAAACTGTGTTTTGCTTATCGTATCTGTGCAAGATGTCCTCTTAGAACTGGTATACTTTTGTAAACAACACACTCCTGAAAATGTATTTCTAAAAGTATTTCCTAGGAATCACCAAACTGGCTCAACCACGTATGTTAAAAGACTGAATTAGCATCTTTCCCTTTCATTGACAATACAGCAATTGTGCCTTCCAGTCTGTCTTCCTGCCCCCACCTTCCTCCCCCAGCCTTTTTGGGGTTGCCTTCTCTGCTTTGGACACTAGATAGACAGTAAAAAAAAAAACCAAACCAATCGCAAAAGCAATTTCTACTGCAGAGTCTTTGGCTCCTTGACAAACATCATTGCTCCAAGTCTGTTCTGTCAATAGATCACCAGCAATCTGTCATTTGGGGACCTGAAATATTGTCATCACCACTGATCAAAAGCCAAGTAGCTCCTCGCTGGATATTTTTAGAGGGGAGACCACGCTGAGAGAGTCCCAGACAGAGCGATCCATCAGCAGTGTCAGCCTGAGGACTCCAGTGGGCAGAGCAGTGCTGTAGAGGAAAACCCCGTTTCCCCTCAACGGCCAGTTCTGGTTTGAGTAAATATATTTAGGTAGTTCACACCCAACCAAGAAAATCAGGTTCTCTGAAGTGACACTGCCCAGCACGCTATCCAAGGAAAGGACACCAGCACATTCAGGAGGTCAGAGAGAGATGCCAGATCTCAAAAATCCAAGATGTCCCAAAGTCCTAAAAGTAGGTCAAGTTTCTGTGGCACTTAGCTGGCATTAAGTGTCAGGTACAGCATATTCTTCAAATACTAATGTTGCACGTGCTAAAAAGAAAAAAAAAATATCTTATTTTGGAAATCAAACCAAATTGCTTTACCTAATCTAACTGCGAAGTTTTAGCCATTCTAAGCTAAACTGAAGGTTAAAAACATGATCAAAGTTTAGAACTTTGTGTTTACTACTCAGAAACTGGTGTCTTCCCTGCTCTGTTTAAGTCTTTTTATACTAATACACATGAAACGGAAGAAAACATCATTCCTTGCTACCAAAAATTCACATCCCTTTTCAAAGGGACTGGGGAAAAAAATGACAGCAAGACCTATACATGCACTGTAACTCCTAGACTTAGAGACAGAAAATTAAGAATTACAAAGCTGATTAATCTTGGATACTTTTAATTAAAATGTATTTACAGAGAGGGAACATTTAAGACAACTGGTCAAAACTCAACCTCAGAAAGGCAAAGAAGAGATGTAAAGATTAAGTTTTACCCCATACCTTTGCATTTCATCCACATAAAGTAATTGCTGCACAGACCTATGCTACATAAGGTGACACAGAATATAAGGAAATGTTTGTTTCTTTCTGAAATGAGGGGCATTATCCATCCTTTGAGTGCTCATTATAACAGTCAGCATTGAGAATTAAGTGCAAAGGCTCCCAGTGGAAACACTCAGAGGCTAACGAACTTCCCTAATTTGACCAGAAATGCATGCTTCAGAATTTGTTTTTATTGAAAAAAAAATGTAATGACATATTTAAAAGACCTATTTACCTGAAAGTATTAAACAACTGCTTAACAGAATAGTGCATTAGGCTTCTCAGCTATACTATGGCTTCTGTTCAATGCTCCCACTTATATGAAGAAGATTTCTTGGTATTGTCACTCTGTTTCTAATGCCAGTTCTTAAAACCTGCGATTCTAAATTTACCCTTTGATTAGACGTGCATGTTTCTAATTAAGCTGAACCTGCCCATCCTTCTTTGAAGAGATTAAAGTCAGAGTCCACCAAGACCCTTGAGGCTTTGTGCAATACTTTACTTGTTGTTGGTAAAGACAATAGAAGTCAGGAAAGAAAAATAAGTGCAATAAACTGCCAAGCTTTTCAGAAAAGCTTTCAACCAGAAATACACACTTGTGAACCTACAAAATCTTTAAGGCACCATCATATTTATGCAGGAGAAAAAGAGAAAATGGTGTTGCATATCTCATATGCATTCAACTATAGGATGATGTACGTCATTAGTAAAATAAAAGCATGAGTAGTAGTTAATCCTTAATGAGGTTTGTGCCAGATTACAAATGCCATTTTTCCCCAGACTTAACCAAACTTTACCTTCTAAAAATCATGTAGACATAGCTGAGAGGCATTTGGGAATTCATTTGGTGATCCTGAAGCAGGACTTCCAACCCTCTTACTCAAAATCGTTCTGTTGGGCATAAACGCTATGGATGTGGCTTAATGACAGAAATAAAATAATCAAATGCAAGCATCTTCTGGTTTTTTGGTTGTAATGATAATTTTGAGAATGCATTAGGCCTTCCATATTATTGACACTTATGTAGAAGAGATATTATCACATTTCCAAGTTTTCCGCAGTACCACCAGATGACATACATCAGCACTGCAGTGAAAATCCATATATATGAAGTGCGGTGAGCTGACCCTGGCTGGACGCCCACCAAAGCCACTCTATTGCTCTTCCTGCTCAGCTGGACAGGGGAGAGAAGATATAAGGAAAGGCTCTTGATTTGAGATAAGGACAGGGAGATCACTCAGCAGTTACTGTCATGGACAAAACAGACTTGACTTAGTGAAAATTAATTTAATTTATTACCAATCAAATCAGAGCAGGGTAATGAGAAATAAAACCAAATCTTAAAACACCTTCCCCCCACTCTTCCCTTCTTCCTGGGCTCAACTTCACTCCCAGTTTCTCTCCTCCTCCCCCCAAGCAGTGCAGGGGGACGGGGAATGGGGGTTGTGGTCAGTTCATCACACGTTGTCTCTGCCACTCCTTCCTCCTCAGGGGGAGAACTCCTCACACTCTTCCCCTACTCCAGTGTGGGGTCCCTCCCATGGGAGACAGTTCTCCATGAACTTCTCCAACATGAGTCCTTCCCACAGGCTGCAGTTCTTCACAAACTGCTCCAGCATGGGTCCCTTCCACGGGGTGCAGTCCTTCAGGAACAGACTGCTCCAGCATGGGTCACCCACAGGGTCACAAGTCCTGCCAGCAAACCTGCTCCAGCACGGGCTTCTCTCTCCGTGGGGTCACAGGTCCTGCCAGGAGCCTGCTCCAGCCCAGGCTTCCCACAGGGTCACAGCCTCCTTCAGGCACATCCACCTGCTCCAGTGTGGGGTCCTCCATGGGCTGCAGCGTGGATATCTGCTCTACCAGGGACCTCCATGGGCTGCAGGGGGACAGCCTGCCTCACCAAGGTCTTCACCATGGGCTGCAGGGGAATCTCTGCTCTGGCTCCTGGAGCACCTCCTCCCCCTCCTTCTTCACTGACCCTGGTGTCTGCAGAGCTGTTGCTCTCACATATTCTCACTCCTCTCTTCCACTGTTGCCATGTGTTATTTCTGCCCCCCCCAGCCACCCATCTTAAATATGTTATCACAGTGGTGCTACCACCATTGCTGATAGGCTCAGCCTTTGCCAGCAGCATGTCCATCTTGGAGCTGGCTGGCATTGGCTCTATCAGAGACGGGGGAAGCTTCTAGCAGCTTCTCACAGAAGCCACCCCTGTAGCCCCCCCACTACCAAAAACCTTGCCATGCAAACCCAACACATAAAGTCACATTATTTTTGTAATTCAAGCTTCAAAACCATTTGCAGTAAGAATAGCAAGAACTACGCAATTCATCAATTACTGCCAACCTCCTTCATTAAAGCAGAAACTTTTTAAAAATACCCAATGCTTTTGTGTTCTGTTTACTGCATTTCTAAGCACACTAGGTCAGACAAGGTTAGGCACTGAACTGAAGGTTCAGGTTACCATCATGTGGTGGTCAGGGATACAGGTACTTCATCAGAAATATTCAGAAAGTTTAAAAAATGATTAGTCATATTTGACAATTTGTCAAAATGCTCAGAGACTGACCCAGATTTTGATTCGTAAGAATCCACCAGATTAATCACTCTGTATTTAACATCTACACGGTTTAGGAGCCAACTCCCGCTTTCCATGAGACTACAGCTTCCAGATCACACAGAATCTCACCTGCAGAGGTACCACGCCATTCAGAAACGAGACGATGCCATTAGGCGTGTTCAAAAGCTGTCCTGAAGTTGAATTGTTGTAAGAAAATACAAGTGAGAAAGAGATGGTGTTAAGAACGCCTTCAGGTATCTGAATTTCTCTAAAAATTCTGTCATACAAGACAACATCAGGGTTTGCCCAAGCAGGCTTTCCATGTCTAACCTTGAGCCATTCCCACTGTTGCAAACCTTTAAGCTGTTGTTTCCTTAGGTGACCGTTCTGTGACCTACCCTTCTGCCTTCTCACTCACAATGCTTTTCATTCAATAGAAATCTCCGTATCCAATGCCATGCCATTTTTCATGCCAAAAAAATAAGCATGAAAAGGCTTCAGCCTTCCCATATGCCAAACAGGTAAAGTGACAGTCCACCTCTTGGCAAGAAGAATGATTGTTTTTAAACAAGCAAATTTAACTGGGACAACAACAACCTGCTTTCAAAGCAACCCGATTACTACCCAGCCAAGTACAACATCAGGAGAAAATACCAGAATGCCAGGACTTGATTCACTTAATCGTGTATGTAATTTTCAGAGAACTGCACTCCTTTGTACAAGTTAGACTTTTCACTCAGATAAATCTAAAATAAGGTAAATATTAAAACAAAAATAAATATAGATCAGCTAGCATACCAGAAATACACAGTCACGAGTTTCAGTATTTTGGTACTCTCATGGGAAGCAGGAATTAAAATACAACACATTCCTTGAAATTTATTGTCTGGAGCCTTGAGTTATCCCCGAGACCCCTGCCAGCCACCTTTCCTAAATGCTTGCTGATTGCAATGGAAGGGCTGTACCTTTACAGCATGCAGATTACAAATTTTAATAATCCTAGCGGTACTAAAAGGTACAGCAATTTTCCACCACCATGTTGAAACTTACGTCTAATTATTTCCCCAAACATCTTAGTAATTTAAAATAAATTCAGCTGATAGAAATGAATACGTAAGAGTTAAGTCTCATTCAGTGTGTTTAAAACAATTAAGAAACCCATCAGAATCCTTGTTTATGCTACCTACATAATTTCATTTGGCTCCCTTCAAAAATTCAGCCTTAAAGGGATATTTTGATGTTACTTAATTGAACAATAATTGACTGTGTTAGGACAGAAGGATGTACCTATGGCTGAAAAATGAATATGTTTATGTTACACTAAGCAGAGAAATTTAAGTTTTACTGTCACTTTCCAAAAGTAATTTTCTTGACCAAGAGGAAATTACTATACTGTGAAGATTTTTGGGAGACGAAGAAATTGCAAACTTGTCAGGAAAAAAAAAGGTGGGGAGGGGGAAGGTAGAAGAAACAGGGCGGGAAAACACAAAATCTTCCCCTAGAGAACCTTTTAGGAAAAGCTCCTTTGGCTCTCAGATGTTCTTGATTTTGGATGTTACCACTCAAAGTGGACTCTGCATATTTGTGGGTTCTCAAAATGAATGAAAACAAGTGGAAAAATAACCATTTGTTATACAGTACAATAAACCATAATAAAATGTAACATCAAACATGGTTATTTTATATATGAATTAAAAGAAGTTACCACCTTTTTGGTAGGTCTGAGAAGTATGAAGTTTTAAAGTTTCATTATAAGCCTGTGTTGTTTTTTTTTTCCAGAAACTTAAATAAAATAGGCAGTACCCAAAAGGACAAGATAATACAAACTCTTCCATGTTTTATGTCTCTAGATCGGAAGGCTTATTATTATAATTGAATTTTGTAAAGTAGAACAGGCAGATTAAGAGCCAGTATGATGCACTAGAAGTTAGCATGCCAAGAGCAATTTAAACAAATATTAAATACTTGCTCTCATAGATAATGAGATGTTTCTCTGTTTCTTAGTTTTACACTAAGCTGGCAACTAACGCAAGAAAAAATAAATCTATTAACATGGCTATCAGTTTACATATAAACAGATACCATATTTCCTTTTCAATTTAATTGAACTTAAATTTTGTCCAGCATATTGCCAGAGAATCTGGTCAGGCAATCTGCTTTTACAACCCATTCATGACACCAAGTTAGCACATCCCAAGGGGACAGAAGAAATTGTTTCAGTGTGTCATGCTGCATTCAGAGTTCTTTCCAAGTGAGCCTAATTACAGAAGAGCCATTAGCCAAAGGGTCTTGTGGTTCTGCAGTGCATGAGCAGCAGATTGCATACCTGTCCTGCATGGAGGCTTCCTATTGACATAAGAAAAATAACTTTTCCCATCATGCACCCATCAAAAAANAAAAAAAAAAAAAGAAAAAAGGTCAGAAAAATAATGTTTATGCAGGTGTAATGACTTTTGTCAGGGGAAAAAAAATAATCAATCTCTTATTTAAAAGCAAATGTGGTTTTGTCCTATTTAAGAGCCAGTCCGTCATTTAAAAAATAAACGCACCGTATTTAAAAATGCTGCCTCCATTAAGGTTTACTGTTTACTTGTACGTTATTAATAATTAGACTACTAAATTTAATATTGTGCAGTTAAGTAAGCATCCAAAACTCATTCTGTAATAAGATCTTACTGAAACCTTCAAAGGGGAGGAACAATCAATTTCATTTTTGTCAAACCTCAGCTGTAACTTGAAATATCAAACTCTTCCTGACTTACAAGCGCAATCAATAAGCATCAAAACCGCAGATCCTTATTTAAGTACAGAATACTGTAATAATGTATTTTCCTTATCTTGCTGATACTCCTGAAAACAGTTGCTTCTAGGAATTGTCAAAATGTATGTTTGAAATCCTAACAAAGACATGCTGGAATTTCCACAAGTGATAGGCTCTAAAAATCATATCACACTGAACCATGAAATAGAAAATGTATCTGAAATTTAGTGCAAAATTTAACACTCATGAGTTCTGCTGATTTTGTTATCTGCTCCATTTACATGCCAATCTACAGCCCTACCTAAAAATGCATTTCTTAAAACCCTTAAAATAAGCTGCTCCGGCACTTCCTTTGTAGCATAAGTTGATTTTACACGTGTCTTGAGAAACAAATACTTAACACCGAACCACAGCCATTAAATTGATACCATCCATCAGCAAAGGTAAATTATGCAAATGAGAATTATGCAAACACCTTTTTTTTTTAGTTGCAACTATTTCTATTTTGTGCAGCTGTCTGTCAGAGTTCATTATGTGAGGATGAAATTATTTTAGTAGCATTATTTAAAAAAACACAGCAAAACTCACAAGCTTGTGTCACTGATGAGCTATTTATTGCTTTTAATGTCCCTTAAGGTACCCGACAAACAGAACTGGAGCACCGTAGCTGGAGCTCCCTCCCAAAAGCATCCTTTTTGCAATCCAGAAAAAGTCACGCAACTGACATTCCAAAATAAATACTTTGCTTCCCACCAGCAGCTTTGAGGGGTATCTCCTTCGGTACGTATACACAGCACAGCCCGCTACTCCTTTTTTCAGAGCCTCTCTTATATAACAGACTGCAAAAACCATCTCTGAACAACGTGATCAAGATGCGATCTCCTGTTTCGGTACTACAACATTCCACACAATCACATTCAACGGAGTCCCGAGCCATAAATCAGCTTCTTACTAATGAGGACGATCTATCGCAAGTTCTCTGCAGTTTTGCAGGATGCAGACTGATAGTCAATCAAGGCTCCCAGAGGGTAAAGTCATTCACAGACTGAAAAGAGACAGCTTCACCAACTTGGCTCAGAATTACTCTTACAAGGCTATTTGATCATTGTAGGATGTCTGAGTTTTCTTTATATACCACAGTCTTCCTAGGCGGTGTGTGTATAGGGTTGGGGCTCCTCCCCAGATAACCTGTGTAAAGGTAAACAGGTGCACAAAAGCCCCAAAGCCATTTGAGTTCCAGAGGCCCACGAGTAGGATACAGGCAGCAGCTTTCTCTGGAGACCCGCACCCAACTCCCTCACGCCACATCCTTCACACACTGACCAACTAACTAAGCTGTTTGAGAAACACCAACCCAGCCTACGCGAGTTAGATAATCAGTGCATTTTTTAAGACAGGATGAATACCTCCTCAAATAGAGGATGACAAAGATATTCTTCCCTCTCTTGATTTTGCAAAAGCCCACAACAGACTTACATAAACTCCATATAATTCAGGGTAGCCCTCTCGCTATCTTGAGGTATGTAAGTCTTGGCATAACCTATGGAGGGGTTTGCTACGAATCACAGCTCAGGCCGATTCACTGTTTGCATTTCACATACAGACTACAGACTAAAAATAAACCTGCTTGAAGTTTTTACTTTATCTTGTTATTGACAATACAAAGGCATACAGGTTTTTAAGGGGCACGAATATCAGATACTACAGCTGATAAAGTTAACAGCTGAGTGTTTAATAAAGGGCCTATTCATTTCTAAGTATTTTCAGCAAGTTTTGGATATTTTTCTGTAATGCATAGGGTTAATCATGACACCCTGAATCCGAACAAAGCACACCCTAACACTTAAACTATGAGAAAGAAAATGCCTCTGTACAAGATGCTGTATTCCGGTCTTTCATGTATTTGTGCCTCCAGTTCGTGCCTCCAGTCCCTCCAGGGGAAATTTAACATGGTTTCTAAAATGATCCCTCTTCGGGGTTGGATTTTTTTTTTTATTATTTTTCTCCAAAACCCCCGGCCAGATGCATTTGTGTATTACATGTACTGCCTGTGCTGCTGCACCTCCTCTGTGGTGACTCGATTCAGCCGAAGCTACGCTTTGACCGATCGATGCGAGCACATTACACACCAGAATAAGAGTAAGGTAAAGGGTAACGGAAAGAAAAGCATCTTCCCTTTCAGCCATTAAATATAGATCAACGAAACATCACACTGCACATCGCGGCTCCCCTCCCCACCCCCCTCCGCCCGCTCCTCGAGCGCAGGATTTCGCAGACGGTGGCTTCAAAGGAAGAAACACCACATACATACACACACATACACACAGACAGACAGACAGACAGGCAGGCAGCAGCCGCCGCTCGGAGCCGCCCCAGGGCCCGGGGCCACCGCGCCGGCACCTCCCGCCCGGGCTGCGCGGAGGGCCGGGCGCTGCCCCCGCCCGCGGGGCTCGGGACCGCGGTTCCCCCGGCCCCTTCTCCTTCCTCCACCACCACCTCCTCCTCCTCCTCCTCCTCCTTCTCCTCCTCCTCCCCGGCCCATGACTTCACTGCCGTAACGAGTACATTAGCGCAGGGCGTCGGGAGACACGGTGCCGCCGATGCCCTACATAAGCAACGACTAACGTAGAAAGAAAGGGGAGGAAAGAGATGGGGGGGGAAGAGAGAAACAAGGGGAAATAACGCACTTTGTTACCGCTCCGCTGAAGGCACACACGCAGCTCCCGGCAGCCCAACCCAGCCCGGCTGCCTCGCCGGGGGGGAGCGGGGCGGGAGCCCGCACCGAGAAGAAATACCACGCAAGCGGGAAGGGTGTGCGTGTGTGTTGGGTGTTGGGGAGGGGGGAAGGACCTGGCACCATGACGGTGCCTGTCGTACTCACCGATCGGCGCCGATCCAGCCTGCTTTCTCCCCAACATATACCAAAACCCAACAGCAAATCCTCAGTCCGCTCGGCAAGGATGAAAGGCGGGTGGGGGTGGATGGGGGGGGGCAAGCGACAGCCCCGGGCTTCACCGCAAGGTCCTGACCTTGCCCAGCTGCAGCATCTTCGGCTGGCCCCCCCCCGGGCGCGCGCCCTGCGCCCGTGTGTCGCCTGTCCCCGTGCGTCGCCTGTCCCCTACGAACCCGCCGATCCGGCTGCCCGGGGGGCCGCGCCGCCGGACAGCTGCCCGCTGGCTGCCGGGGCGAGGCGGGCTCGGCATCCCCCGCCCGGCCGCTGGGGCGAGGTGCGGGGCCGCCGCCGCCGCCGCTGCTGCCGCTGCTGCTGCTGCTGCCACCGCCGATGCCGCTACCGATGCCGACGCTGCTTCTGCCGCTGCTGCGGCGGCGACGGCGGCTGGGGCAGGCTGCGCGGCGCCGCCGCCGTAGCGCAGCGCGCCTGGCGGGCGCACCGGCCGCGGGATGTGGCCGAAGGAGACACAGCCGCCGCCGCAGCATCTGCCGCCGCCGCGCTCCTTCCCTCCCCTCCCTCCCTCCCTCTCTCCCGCC
>VUYV01000404.1:336909-377768 GCA_008711295.1 Anarhynchus alexandrinus
GGTGTAGGGGTGGGGAGAGGGGCCGGGGGGGGAGCGGCTGTGGCACACACACACACACACCCCCGGCAGTGACAGCGGCCCCCGCCGCCTTGGGTTGGGGTGGCTGAAAGTTGAGGTCTGCCGGCCAAAACGGTGGAAGCAACGGGGAAGCGCAAGAGCTTATTGCCCCCCTGCTCGTCTCTCCCTCCGTTCTCTCTCTCCCCCGATCCTTGGGAAACCTGGGTGGGAAATCTACCATGTTTCCAGAAGTCTTCTATGCGAGCAAAGAGTGTGAGGAATATGGAAGTCATGTTTACTCCTCGGCACGCTTTTACCCTTTACTGAGAAACTTGCGTGAAATGCAATCACAGCACTCACCTGAAAGTTGCCATTCCATCGGGCCTTTTAACTTGCCGCGCGGAGTTTTGGTACCTGAGGAAAAATACCAATTGTTTGTTTGTTTGCTTGTTTGTTTGTGTTTGTGGTTGCCTGGGGTGATTACTGCTAATTCACACCCGCGGCCACCTGAATATCAGCGCAGCAATCAGGAAAAGCCACTTACTCACCCGAGACGGGGGGGCAACGCCTGCCGTGGGCTATTTGCCCGCCCCAACCCACGGCCCCGACACGGGCTTCGCGCCGCCGAAACCCGCGTCCCCTTCGGGCGAGAGAGGCGGACGCCCTCCCTAAGCCCCCCATCACCCCAGGGCCACCACGGTCAGCCCGGCCTCGGGGGCCGCCATCCTCTCGGGTGGCCTCACCTCGTCCGCGTCGCCGGCTGGATAAATCATCGCAGGCGCTTTATGGGCAGCTGCGGGTTTGAAAGATGTATCTGCGGGAGGATTTGGCCGAGGAGACAGCGATAAGGATCATCCCCGCCGCCGCCGCCGTCGGGTTGCAAGAGCGACCCGCTGCTGCCACCTTTCGCTTGGCGTTTTCCCGGCTTTCCCAAACGCTCCTGCGAGCGGGAACTTTCACCTCCCTGAGGTGAAACTCAGGGTTGGGGTGGTCACCCCGCCTTTCGCTTCACCAGAAGGCCAGAGACTCCCTTTTCTCTCCATCGCATTGCTCCTGCTGTGTCCAGCACCCGCAAGGCTTGTTTTCTGCCTGTGGCCTCTTGTTTTGTTTTTTGTTTGGTTTGGTTTTTTTACATTTCCCAATACTACTCGTCTACATTTTACCTTTGCTGTTTACCTGGGGAAGGAGTAAACGCAGAACTGCCTTGAGGCCGGCTCGTTTATCAGCTACCTCTGTCCCCATGATTAGCACGCTCGTTTTCATCTACTCAGAGATGCACCTTAGGAACAGAAGAGAAAATTAGTATTCGGAGGAGCCTACTTAAGCAATTCCAGAAGCCATAACAGTAAATAGTTAAACAAATCTGTAGGAATTAGGAGTTGGTCCATCTAAATCTTTTCCTTATCTAATGAAGGAAGAAAAGTTGATTCCCCTGTCTTTGTCCAAACTTGTAACGGCAGTATCAGTCCTGTCCCGGCCCTCTGAGGCTGGAAAAATCAGCAGCTGGAGGTATAAAAACTATCTGCATAGTAGCGTAGCCCACTGTTCGGTGATTAGGGCCCTATCCTGGGAAGCAGGCTGGTATTCCGGCCTGAAAGTCCTAATTAGATATTAAACTCAGCTCTCTCATTTCTTGGCAAATGTTCTAACTTCCAAAGTATTGCAGAGTGAAGAGAGACCCACCAGCAGCTACCCTTCCACAGGGAGAGAGGAAAGAAAAAAGCAGCTCATCATATGAACATAATGAAGGAAGAGCGTAATGTCTGTTAAGTGCAAGACGTGGGGTTTGTGATTCCCAGCCTGAGATAGGCACCTAATGCTGGGCTGAAAGGAGTGTGTTACCCAGTAGATACCTAGAGTCACTATCTTACTCTTAAACCTCAAGACGTACTTGATAATAAAATTACTGGGTGTCATAGCATCCTAGATCCACCATAGCATCACATGATCTACCTTCTGCAGCCTGACCTCTTCTCTTCAGAGCTGGAAAGTCTTTCTGTCAATGAAGGGAGAGGGGACAGAAGGGCTAGAAATAGGCTGTGTCCTCCTTTCGTTCCTGCTGAAATATAGCCATTTAACAGGGGCATTTCATGGCCCTTGGAATTGTACCTATCTGGTCTAATTGTAGGACGAGCAGAGTGTGCTAGTGAAGGATGCACCTAAGACACCCGATTCTCCCCACACTATAAAGGTTACCCAGCTACCTATACCGATGTATAGGTACCGGTCTGGAAGCTGTTGGCCTGGAAGTTAAATATAGTGGTAATAAAGGTACATAGCAATAAGGACCCTCTGTAGGGGAAGTGAGGGCTGGAGGCAGAAGGGTTTTGGAGGAATCTGGGAGGCATCTGAAGATGTCTGCTTTTCTCTCACAAGATTTCCTCCCTTCCCATCACTGTCTTGCATGGCAGGGCATTCATCTTAAGGCATCACCGGATTCACAGAGCCACTCCTTTTCCTACTGCTTATCTGCCCAGATTCTCCCTGCATCACCTTTTCAGTGTGCCGTGACACCAGGGGAGGTCAGAGAAGGGGCCAGGACTGAGCCCTGCTCATGGATATGGAGAAGGAGTGGGACAAGGGAACGAAACCACCTCTCCAGAAATGGCTTTTTTGCTGCTGTCACAGAGGACAGGTAAGGGAGAGCAGTAAGGGGTGAGAAGGTAAAAAGGAGGACCGACTTCTAGAAGGGGTTGCTCCCCTCTATAGTGGGTACTGTTGGCCTACTTCTTTCTCAGTGAGTAAACCTCTTGTTCTCACAAGCCAAAAGCAAAAACAGGCGGCAGCTGTTCAGTTTTTTGGTGTGTCCCAGTCTTCTCAGCTGCAGGCAATCTGTTATCTCAGGCTTACCTGGTCTGTGCCCAGGAGTGGTGTATCTACCCTGATCCTTGGTTAACTTCCTCGATGGTTTGTTTGTGGGTTTTTTTTCTTGAAAAAGGTGGAAAAGGAAATTATTATAAAATCAAGGCGAATATTTTCAAGCACAGGAACTGTAAAAACATATTTGCCATTTATATTTGGCGGTGAGATTTACAAAGGTTCTTGAGACCTTAAGTTTCTATTTGGTCAAAATAAAGATCAGTTAAAATTTTAGAAAATGAAAAGTGTAGTAACATGACTAGATTTAAATCCAGTAACAGAATTTTCAGATAATTTGTCTTCTTAATGACTGTATTATAAAGAACAATAACAACAACAAATTGTTTAAGCTTAGACTCAAGAGTTGCATGTTACTATAGCTAGTTGCCAGTAATTCTTTTCTCGTCCTGTTAACTAGAAATATAACTTACTCTTTGTGGAAAGTTTTATCTTCAGGTAAAGGATGAAGCTAGCAGTGGAGGAACACAGGTAAAAGTCTGTTAGTTAGCAGTTAGACAAGGCATCTAAAATATGAGATACCTAGACACAAGCGCTAGTTGTGTCTGCATGTTCTGTCTCAACATGAGCCATATTTAATCTTGGTTTAGTCCTTCTTGGAACAGAGTTTGGGGGTTTGTTTTCTGATTTTTTTACAGAAGGGAGAGCACCTCTTGGCTGGTTTGACTTAAATGTATACTTCATATGAAGATTACTGAGGTCTTCTGTCATGGTCAGGGTCCAGCACCCTCCTTTGTCACACTGAAGTCAATGAGAACTGTCCATACAAAGAATGTAACGGAAGTAAGACGAGGTCTATGAAACAGATTAATGTTTCAGGCAATCTTTGGCAAGTCTGGAATAAAATCAGGAAAACGTGGGTTTTGCCATTTTTAATAAACCGAAAAGTCAGCTAAGCATAATTAGTTTTTCAAGTTTAGAGCAATACTTTAAACAAGTTATTGCAATTACTGTCTTATCACTTTCTAAGAATTATTTAGAGGTGGAATTATTAAAAGAAGTTGACAACATCCATTGAAATGTATTTCAGATAAGAAAGAACATGTTTCTTGAGACACACGGTATGGTGTCTTAATGAAACCAAAGTGGGAATGAGTTTAAATAACTGACTCAAATTTCTTCTCTCTTATTTGACTATGATATTATCTTTAATAAGTCAAGTCAACATTGAATTATAGTAATATTGTTTGTATTTTCCATTTTTCCTAATTTGTTACACAATATTATATACAACATTGCTTACCTAACAGCAAAGTACATGCAAATCCTGGGATGAGGATGGCTTTCTGTGCAACAAAGATAAAATGACAGGAGAAGGTTTGCACGGTTGTATTTGCATAAGCTTGTGTCCTGATCTCATGGAAATATGTTTTTTTGCAGTAGTCTCTTAAAGAAATATAAGGTATTTTCTATTCTGAGACGCAGCTGGTTTTGACTCAGTCTGATTACGAGTAAATTACTGTTGAAGTGCTAAACTTGACTGGAAATAGGAGGATACAATTGAATTTGTAGTACCTGCAGATTTTGTAGATGAATCCATATTTGCATTGAAAGAGTTGGATTGTAGGTACTGAAGATAACTCTCAGTTCCCTAGGACCCGGCTGGGATTTTCTTCTTTCCAGCTTCATCCATAGATAATCAGATAGGCAGTTGTGACCAAAATCTCTCTGAAACAGCTTGGTTAAAATCTTTTTCAGACCTGCTTGACTTTAAAAAGATCATTTTAAGAATTATTATTTAGCTAATAGCTGCCATTAATTTCCTAAGCAATTTGGTATTTTCAACATTTTAGATTTTCATGTAAAATCATACAAAAAAGTAAAAATTCAGTTGAATTCAATTGTCTCTCTCAGTCACAAGCAATCAGCACTCTTATTCAAGGTATAGTAAGGGGACTGCATTATTTAATAATAAAACTCTATCTAAGTGTTCCGGATTAATGAGCCAGCTGGAATTTTACTCAACTCCAAGGAAAAACGTAATGAAAATACTAGGGGGGTGAGAGAGAATGTGGCTGATCATTCCTATCAATTAAACACATCTGAATTAAAGAGTGTTTGTTTTTTTTATGTAGGGTTTGGGGTTTTTTTTAAACTTTTTGGTATTTTGTCTCTCGGTAGGTGGAAGGCCAGAAGTTGAAACAACGTTTAGTGTAATGTAAAAATTGTTCTTTCCGGCATCCAGTAAAAAGCAGTTTGCTGTTATAGATTCATATCCTATACATGCATAGGCTATACAAAGAGCTGAGTGCTCTGAAACATTTTCTAAACCCAAAACGCATGAAAGAAAGTAATCTCAATCTATCTTCATGTGACCCAGTCTTATGAGCAGTACGATGTCAACTCAGCTGCAAATTACAATCTAGTTTTAATAGTTCAAAACACGTTTATCCCTATTAGTGTCAATTGAAATGTCAAGCCATTCTCAGAATGTATCCCTTAATACATTTAGAGCCGCAAAAGCGTTTAGGATTAAGGTATAACGCTTACAAAAACGTATTGTACTTTTGGGATGCTTTTTCCTTTCTACCGTACTTGTGTATTGAATAAGTCCATCTCAACAATAAAGACCATCCTGCAAAAGGCCGAGTAGGACTCTTGCCACAGATTCAGAGAACGATGCTGTTTGAATAACAGTTAGTGGAACCTTGTTATACTGATTATCCTTTTATTTAATCCAATCATGTGGGAGTTTTACTTCATATTTTTCCAGAGTGTAAAGGACTGTCAGAGTTCAAGGAACCAGTAGATTGAGCATCTAGTTAGACCTCATATTGCATAAGACTGAGATATTACCTGTTCTCAAAGTGATATCAATGACTTTGCATATCTTGCAGTTACGGAGTGCCGGCTCATTCTGTGTTATATTTAGTCAGTATCAGGAAAGATGAAGCTAAATTTACTTGGCTGTTAACTCCTTGAACATCACATTCCAAAAGTCATAAGCTTCTGCTTTGGCTTTAAGTTTCTGGAGACTGTTGATCTGTTTTCCCAGCGCTCCGGAGACCAGCGTCTCATCTGACACCTATTCAAATCCTTTTTCTCAGTTTCCTTTGATAGTTACACTAGCAAACGTTGTGAAACCCCAAACCACTCCATGGGTATACAACGGTTAGCAAGGTCTCCTTGCAAGAATTTTCCTGCTCCTCAGAGCTTTTGCTTCATCTTTTTGTGTGCCATGTACATTAATGTTTTAGTGTACAGGAGGACACTTTCTAATATTCCTTGCATCCATACCTGAAGTCTTTCAAGTATGCTCCTGGTGCATTTAAAGTGGTTCTCCCACCAGTGGCACCAAGGCTGAAGTCACAGATGGGTGCTGTCTAGAGAGCACTGTTTGCATCGTAGACCCAAGGTCCTCCAGCATGCCCTGTACATACTGAGTCTCAGCAACTACTTTACTGCTGATATAGATGTAATGTGGACACAGAGTCCTGAAACCTTGGTAGATCTCAGAAAACTGAACCCCCCTTTTCCCCTCTTTGCACTGTACCAGTGAGTGATGTAGATACTCCCTGTTGGCCAAGGAACCAAGGAACCAATTTTGGACAGGAACCAAGACTGCTTCATTTCCTCTCTTCCCTCATCTGATCTCTTTTGTATTTCACGTTTGTGAAGCAGATGCCTCATTATCTACTGCTTTGACCTGATATTTCCCTCCGTCAGGCTCCAGAATTTGTCTCAAAAATATTGGAGTGTATCAGATCATCTGGTTCATGCATGTTAAGCAGTCTTACCATTTTTTCCTACAGATTCTCCTGCATGATTGGATATCTCTAGTCTTATACAGGATTTGTACTAGAGAGAAATGTGTTTGTCATCATCCTGTAGAGTTTTCAGTCATAATCTCACTGCCATGAACTAACTTGTTTTGGAAGAATAATTTTTGGCAATGAAGGAGCATCAGTTGCTGCAGTTTACATGGCCGTCTACCTAAGAGTAGAATGGTTGAGTGTGCTATGAGTTTTCCTTACAAAAGGTTTCAACATCATGATTTTCTACAAGGAAAATTAGATTTTCACAATGATGTTGTAAAAATGGAAATAATGAAAAAATGAGTGAAACAACCTTTAAACAATCATAAGTTGTGCAGCTTGGTACCTCTGTTGAAGGCTGTCGCTATCCTTCTCTGTTCAATGGGGTCATTTTCAGCACTGATTTTAAATGCCTCAAGAAAATATGTGGAGCACATGGGGTAGGATGTGTTTTCCCTCACTTCCTGTTCTCCTCTTGCTCTTTTGGCTTCCTTATAACAGCTGTTGAAGGAAAACCGGAGTTCCTTACTCTATGCTTTTTCAGCAGAAAAAGTAACTGCTTATTTTTGTCTAATCCTGTTATTTAAATCTCTGTATTACTGCACACCTGACCTCCTTCTGTTATTTTTATCTTAGTGGAAAACAGAAAAGATATGTTTTATCAGCACCACCTGCTTAAATTAAAAAGGAAAAGATAACTGAGTTTAGTATTCTATTACCTTTCATGCAAGAAGAAAAAAGTTGAAGTAATAAGCTGTTAAGTAATACAAAGTACTAAGAGGAAAATACAATATTTTTAAATCCTAATGTAAAGATTTCCTTTTTTTTTTTAATCAAGGATTTATTAAAATTGTATTTTTATTGAATTTATTTAGCCAGTGAGTTTGGCTAGATTTTGCAATTCCCACAAGTTCTACAGTGGCCGTACACTGTGAGAACAACTGTTGATGTTCAAAAGTAGCATAGTTAGTCCCAGCATCAGTCCTTTTGGAGAGACGTTAAAAGTATGCTGTGACAGCCCTCACAAACTCAACACCAAGAATACTTTTAAAGTGGTAAAACCTTTTACCCAAGTTACAAAAAGTCTTTGACATTTCCCATGTCAACTGTGTCCCTAAAATAAGTTACTATTGTCACATACAGAGTTCAGATGGCAAATCTTTCTCTTTTTCACTCTAGGATATCAATTTAGAAAATCGTATTAGATTCCGTGACCTTTGGTTATGTTTATATTATTTTGTGATGCCTGGGAGATTTTTCAGCTGTGATAAAGCAGCAGAGAATAGTACTGTGCTTTTGGAAGTTTGAACATATTCTGCAGAAAAATATTGGTGAGCAACTATCCATCTTTGGATTCTTTTTTCCTATTGTTTATTCCAATGAGTGACTGACAAGATGGTTGCCAATTTAACCTAATACTGCACCAAGCAATTGTGCGACACAGTGTTGACTCTGATCTTCATACCCCTAATAGGAATTTTAAGTTTAGAATGGACTTTCACTTTGTAGAGCTAGCTCTCTGTTCCTTGTAAGAAAAACTGTTAAGCCACAAGACCAAAATGTGAGGGATCTCATCTTGCTGCCATGTCATTTTAGTAATCCATAGTGGCTAAAATAGAAACTTTTTAAAAGGTACAGTTTTTGTTTTCATACACAGAGCTCAAAAGATAGAACAACTCTTTATAGAATGCAATGTGTGTTTATAAGTATTAAAATGGTGAGCATTAATTTGAACAATATGTAAATTTTATCTTTCCCTTAGGTTTCTTGTGTGGAAGTAATGATCATTGTATTACGGTGAAGAAAACCACTTTGATATGTAAAGGATACTTCATCAGTGGTTGTTTAGTTACTTGTTCTTCAGGTATAATATTGCATTAGTATGTTATAAGAAACGTGATCTGGAATTTTAACATATCTAGTAAAAATCTCAAGATTTTTATAGTGATAGGGATAACAGACCATTAGTATGTCCTGTTTAATATATATATGAGGCAATCACTAAAACAGATGATTGAGGGTCAGGATGCTCTGTTACGGGTCTTCACTGAGTCAGGACATATCCATAACTTCCATACAACTGGTTTCTACTTTTTCATTCATAAAATGGGGATGTCACACACACTCATGGATTCTGCTGAGGCCTTTGGGTGAGGGACAACATATAAGCAAGATACAAAAAATCCCTGAATATAGCCAGTATACTACATAGTGGGCAAGTACAAACAGCCACCACAACGTGAACTGTAGTGAAAGGCAGGCCGCACTGACTATGGCTGTTATGCTGGTAGGCTTCTCTTCTTCCATTGGTTCATCAGGTGGTCTCAGCTTTCCCTCTTATGAGTAATTGGCAAAGAAACATGACGTTCCTGGAAGAGGTGAGGTTGCCAACCATATACTGCAAATTGCTATATTTTGTTGTGGAGAATGGCCAGAACTACTGACCATTACGGTAACAGTCCTGAATACTTTTTCAGACCATCACAGACGACGGAGCTTCATTAGCCTTGCAGAGCAATGGGGAAGGCTCTTTCACTTACTGTACCACAGGTACCTCCTTTGCTCTTGATTAGGTGTCTCTGTAGATCTATCACCACCTGATTTCTTTTTGCTGTCTATCACAGCTCTGTCATCCTTCAATTTTCTTTCTTCTGTGCTACTGACCTCTGTACAGATCTGTTGCTACTTTCAGGTCAAATTTCATTTCCAGTACCCTATTGACTCTAAGCCATACCCCTTTATCTTAATAGACTATAGAAACTTCCATGCTTATTCTTAAGGACCTCGTTTTCCTTCTCTGTCCATCATCACATTCCTATTTTTCTTATGCAGATGTAGGAAACTATGACTACTTAGTTAGCAATACAGTTAGATTTAGCTCTCTACTTCCCCTGACAAGCATTCGGTCCATTGTCTGTACCTAATCTTCCTGGCTTAATGGAAAGATAGTGCATAAACAAAGGGTGAGAATGCATGAAGATTATACATCTGGAAATTAAAAACTGCTGCGTCTTCCCCTTCCTCTCCATCATTCTCGAATGGAAGGTATAATATAGCTATTACTTGAGGAATCTGGGGGTAGGTATGAAGGGTTACCAAATCCAGCGGAGTTTAAAGCCCAAGAGATTTCTTCTACTCAGTCTGTTTTCTGGTGTTCCGTTAGTAGGAAGGCTTAGCACGCATTCCCAATAGACAGGCACAGTACACACACGACAGGCCACACAGATGAACAAAGTGTGCAGTGACTTTTCTGGCACCCACATACACACCAACAGTGCTTACACAGAAATGAACAATACAGTGCAGTCCTGTTCCCCCTCCAGATGATCAGTTTACTATGGGACATTCACACACCTTCACTCTTCATTCACAGTCACTCCTACTTTCATGGATCCTTAGATCAGACAGGTCTGCCCAGGGTCTGTGTCCAATCCCATGGCCCCCTTTAACCCTTCTCCAGGTGTGACCTTGTGTCTTTCCAGATTCTGGTCTCTTCCAATGTGCCAGCTTGTCCAGCTTGGAGTGTGCAAGTGAGTCATCTCCACACACCTCCACACAGAGAGCAAGGTCAGGCAGAAATGTGAGGAACAGGGCTCAAGAAGATAGGACAGACTGCAATGATCAGGTATGGAGCTCAGCTGGACAAGGGTATTGACCCTTTCCCTGCTTTTGGTTCTTTCCCCTAAACATCTCGTAATAAGTTTCACCCATTCCCATAAGCCCCTTAAAGACTCTGAGAGTAAGTTTGCTTTTTCCCACGAGACCCATGACACTCTTGTTCCCCCTCTGCATCCTTTCTTATCGGTTACAAAAAGCTGGTGGAACCTCTCCAAGGCCTTGAGTGATTCGTTCAGTTGTGTTCCCTCAATATGTGACCTGAGAGATCCAGTCTTTGATATTGTCTCTGTCATCTCTTGTTGCTTAGTGTCTGTGTATTTAGGTGGGGTTTATTACTTTTTCTGTCTCTTTTTTTTTTTTTTTTTTNTATATTTCACACACCTTTTGCCTTCCACGTATCTTTACAGTACATATTAATATTCCACCATGTTTGAGCAACTAGAGCTCATCTTCTTACAAAAAATGATCTACAACCAAAAATTAAGCCAATCCTCTTTGTTAGAGTCATTTATTAACAGGATTTTGAGGGTAACATCACTCAGTATTCTTCTAAGCAATACCATGTGCTTTTTGCAGACTCTGAAGAGTGCAACAACTACAGAAAATTACTTTGATTTTTACACGATATTTTACTGGTAAAATAAATACACTGATATTAAAAGAAAAACACCTCTGGTAACAACAAATAACTAGCCACTTGGATTGTATCATAATTTAACATGAAGACTCAAGAAAGACTCCAGTCCTGTGGGCTTTTAAAATACCCAGTAATCTTCAGATCTTTTAGTGCTGCTTTGACAGCTTTTCTACAACAGAAACTGAGTCTGTGTATTCTGCACAGAACTCCTAGTATTCAGCAAAAAAAATGGAAAGCCAGAATATTTTAGCTGCAACGCTCTACATTTCCCGGAGTATCTTCTTGAGCTGTTTCTTGGCAATTTCACTGCTGTAGCGCCTTATGTGAGAAGAAGTCGCACATGAGACTCCATTTCACATGATGTTCTTCAGTGTGAAGAAATTATTGAAAAGCTCAGTTTTCAATAATTATTTTCTCCCGCAGAAAGACGATACTTGATGAAGACAAACTGTTACGTGAAGGAAAAAAACCAAAGCAACTGAACAATTTAATCCCAATTTTGATTGATTAAAAATGTTATACCTGCTGTAGAAAGCCTGTCAAGATATTCCACAGACCCCAACCCCTTCCCAGAGGCAGCTTATGCTTCCCTGTTGTGTCTTCATGTGATAGAAGCCAGACCTGTTCCCTCATCTTGAGGCAATCAGAACTTTGCGTGACCTATGTGTTTGAGGGACTTCTTCAATCTAGAGCTCAAAGCAGTCAAAGAGTGGGGAGGTGGGATTTACAACCATTTTGTCCTTTCCAGAAAAGCAGAAACTTTCCTAGATATAGGAAAATACATGGGCAAATAAAAATGGTTTCTGAATGAAATGGCATAGACTTTTACAGCCTACAAACCTTAAAAACTCCTGTGGAAAGGACCGGTATTGCATCTTACAGAACACAAAAAAGAACATACCTTCCTAGAAATTGGTGATGATTGTTTTCATCACAGATTCCTGAGTCCATAGATTAAGGTAACTTCCCTCTAATGCTGAGAGAGCCAGCCAATCTAGAGGTCAAGATATCCACCAGGTCTGCTGCAGCTCCGCTTTGAAAAGCCCAGGGAAGGAACAGTTGCTTCTGGAGGCAATATTTTAAAGTGTATGTGTCTCTTGCTCAGGTTCAATATCCTAATAAAGAAACATTATTGTCCAGATAACTATAGTTTTCTGGCATTATTTTTCTGTAGAGTAGATCTCATACTTTTCCCAAGTATATCTAAAGACATTAAATATCCCAAATTAGATCTTACCTTGCCTAAAATAATCAGTGTACATAGTTGATAATAAATTTTCTCCTCCTTTCCTGGTATACGGAGAACAGGACTAGATAACAGGTGCGCAATGTGGACACATGGATGGCTTAGAAGTGTGCTGTCTTTCAAAAACGATCCTCTGAGAGTAACCTTTTTATGCTCACATTGTTTATCTCTTCCCATAGGACTGATTTCTAACAGGTTGCTTTTCACCTTTTACTTGCACAACTGTGCACAGCATTTCTCACTGCTGAATTTGTTTTATTGGATCGTTTCTGCAATTTGTAAAAGTCATTTTGAATCCTAATGTTATGTTTCAACATACTTGAAGCCTCACCTGGTTTTCCATCATCTGTGCATTCAATAAGCTTGCTTTTTACTTCAGTGTCAAATTCATTAATGACAAGATTTAAGTAAAAACAGATTCTGAGCAGACCTCTTCTACTGTGGGTGGTAATTCATTGATAGCTACCCTTCTGATTACAGTTTTCCAACAAGATTTACACCCACGCTGTAGCAGATTTTATCCAGATCGTCCTGTAATAAATTTTGTCTAGGTCATATCTCCCTAACCTGCTTATCAGAGTATCATGCAGGACATCATTGATAGTTTTATTACTGTCATGATATGAAACATGTTTCTATGTTTCTGTGTTTCCATTCTATCCGCAAGTCTCATTATCCCACTGCAGAATAAAATTATATTGATTTGACACATTTAATTTTTTACAAATCCACATTAGCTGCTATTAATCCCGTAATCTTTCAGTCTCTTCTCTGCTTGCAAACGGTTTAGTTATTCGTATCAAGGTTACTCAGGGTCCACCACGAAGCTGAAAAATCTGTAAAATCCCCATGGAATCCTCTAGCTTGCTTCCTTTTACCCTTCTTAGGGTTAGCCTGCATTTAGGCTGCCTCTTGTCCCTACGAATTTTCAAAAAGAACTGCTAGTGAATGTGTTCATTTCAGCCAGTTCCATAAATATTTTAGAATGAAGTTTATCAGGGCCAGCTGATCTCCAAACAGTTATCTTACCTAAATGTATTTATACCTGTTTCCCCCCTGCTCTAGGCTGAGATCTTATTCCACTGGTGTGAAGTAATCGATTGTGGAAGCCAGCGCTGACAGACGGGGGATTTTGGGGAGGCAAGATTCAAAAAGGGCACAAAATACATGGGTTTGCTTAGATGCTAATAGTTTCCTTCTCTGTTGGGTAGTAAGCAAGGATTTTTTTTCTACTCTTCCGCTAGCATGCTGTGCATTGGTTACTGTGATATGTCCTGTTGGTTTCATGGGGTTTACGCCTTGGTCTTTTGTTTCCACATGCTTGCCTGTGTTATTTTGCATTCATCTTTAGCAATCTGTTTTACTCTTCACTTCCTGAATTCTTCTTTTGGTTGAAGTAACTGAAGAATTCATTAGTTAAATCAATCGCTTCTTGTCCTTCCTCTTCACTGCACTATAAGATTGTGTGAAAATATGACTCTGCTTTAAAAGTAATGTGTAAGGTGACATTCTTCAGGAATAGGTGATGCCTACACAGAAGTAGATGAGATGGATACAAATTTAACAGAGGGAGATATATAACTAATAAAATACAGAGTTAGTTAGCTTTTCCTAATCAGCCAAATGTCTCCTTTACATAGCATGCAGAGCCATTGGAATTATTGGAGTTTATCACTTAAATATTTTAACATTATTACTATAACTTCATCTAGGAGAGCATTAATGCCTTTTTTGTCTCTCACCTGTTTTTATAAAGTCTGTTTTATAATGCTACAACTAGTTCCTTAACTCTGTTTTGCAAACAGTGCCAATACTAGTCAATTATACTAGCTAGCATTTGACAAGACCTAGAAACACCTTACAGATTGCCAACTGAGTCACTAACGTGAGCAGGAATTTACAGATATGAACAATGCTGGCATTTCCATTTATAAGTGTTTCTGACTGTTTTTGTTTTGATTACTTAAACACACATGCACATAAGTGGGAATCATCAGCTCATTGTGGCTTGAGAGTTGATTCAGTCTGGCAACTGATGCATCTACAGCAGATCAGCTGTTCCTTCATTAAAAGCTGTCACTACAGCCTGTAAGAATTATCATCATTGACATTGCAGAATTTAGTAGTGCTGGACAAGGGTGGGTCCCCTTATGCTGAAAGCATTAAATAGCCTTAGTGTTTACATAATAAATGATATCTGGCAAGACACAGTATCTTGGTCGTTTGTAATAAATAATCTTTTCTATTAATTTTGGAGAAGAGGTGAACATTTGCTCTACAAAAACAAATGATCTAAGAAATAATACACAAGGGAAATAAAAAATCTTAAGCTCGCGCTGTCATACATGCAAACAGTGAGCAACGAAGGAATGTCTGTATTACATGCCTCAGGCTGCGAAATAGTGCCACATTTTATCTGAGAAGAAAGGCTTTGAGGGTCCATCTGACCTCCCATTCTTCTTCTGTGATTTGGTTAGAAGAGAGAACTCATCAAACCTCCTTGTCCTGAGATCCACAGTGAAACTCTCATAGCGCTACAGCATCTGCTTGTAGCCAACATTTTTATTTTTTACTATATCTTTAATCTCAAGACCTTTTGTAGCCTTCTTTTTCTATTGGATTCTCCTCTCATGTGCCTGATTCAGAGGTGCAGTTGCTGTTGTGCACAGAAATTCCTTACCATTTCAGGAGAACACACCATTGCACAAAGCAGCTCTCTGTCAAACTCCAGCTCCTGGTTCGTGAAGCTTTCCCCATGCTGAGAAGAACATGAGGAACCTTTATATTACTGAAGGTTGAATATGTATTTCAAATTCACAGAGCTTAGCTTTATAGAGTGTAATGCTCCCACAGGTGTTGACTGAGAGTAAAATGGGCTAGGTATAATTTCTAGTGTTTCTTACTCATACACTCAAAGAATATGCAGGGGAAACTAGTCACTAGCTGGGCCCTGCTCTGCTTTTGGGAGGCAGAGCAGAAGCGGTGCTCCAGGCTGTTGTTTGTAGCGGCTACGTTGTCTGTTACTCTTCTTTCTGCTCTGTCAGAAGCTATCGCTACCACAAGGCAGAGGAAAAGGGTGAGCCAAGGAAGGGTGGAAATTGTCCATCACCTTAGCAGGTGTGTGGGCATTTTAGAAACCTCTTCTGTCCTATTGGTGACGACGGTCTCTTAAAACCATGGGGGCCAAAATTGTTTCTTCCTGTCACGTGCCCATGCCCACGCAGGCATGCACACATGTACACCTACGTCTAAAATGCCAGAAAGGAAGACACAGGGAAACACGTTCACTTCTGTGGGGGATGGCATTCTCCTATTATTTCAATGGCAAGATAGGGACCTGGAAATCCTTCACCCTGCACCTGTGTATGAAAGGGGAAGGAGGGAGGTGGTTCTAAAAATACCCCTCAGTTAGGCAGGTTGAAAATTTCTGAACCCCGCCTCAAAGGTCCTGGAAAGTACATCTTCTCTTCCACTTTTGGAGCCAAGGCTGCCCAGTCACATCTACTGGCAGACAGTACCAGTAGCCAGGAGGAAAAGCAGGAAGCAATGAGCAGGGCTCAAAGAGGGGGACAGAGCACCCCACAACAACTGGGGAGTGTCCATCACTCTAGACAACAGGTCAATGTCCTCCACATCTCAGAGACCTGGGCCACCCATGTCTCATGGGGGCTCTGGCTGTAACTGGAAGAAGGTAAATGAGAAAGTGGTGGGCAGCAGAGGGGCTGGGATGAAAATATGGGCCCTACGTGCTCTGGATGTAGTCAAACGGTGGGGAGTGTGCAGCCTGTACAAGAGCTGCTGTCACCTCTGCTGTAGGGCCTTTTCCCTCTCTTGTCCACCTGTTTTTGAATGCAGTGGCAGGACTTGCTTCTGATTGCATTAGAACAGACATTTTTGTGTTTTAAGATACAGTCAGGTATCATTTTGGACACCATTTGGCAGCTCCTGGAAAACAAATAAGGGTTTTCAATCCAGACACAAAATGAAGCTAGTATTATTTTCAAAGGGAAAAATGCTGAAAGGTTTTTCATTTTATGTTTGAAAACCATCTTATCAGAATGTGCCAGTGGTTAATTTTCCTAACATTTTATGTGTGTAACACAAAAGGACAATAAAAAATTGGGAAAGGTAAAAACAATCATAGATTGTTAGATAGACCATATGGTGAGGGCAGACCTTGAAGAACAATAAAGTCATCATCTTCTGGCCTTTAATGTTCATTTGTTTTCCTGTTTGTTTGTAATATGCCCTGTGGCAGCATTATAAATCTTCTTCCTGTGTAATAACTCTTACTACTTCTTTTCTTGCAATTACAAAAGGTGGTTTATGTTTATCAGCCATTCCAGGCAACACCGATCCTATCTAATGTATATCTGGAGCAGTAAAAAGATTGAGTGTATCAGTGCCTCATATAGTGTGATACATAAAATCAAACATTAATAAAGGCTTTTGACAATCTCCATCTGCTTGATCTTCACACTTCTCCCTCTGCTTTTTTAAGAGATAAAGTCTTGAAATATTTCAGCATTTCCTCAAACTCATCTAGTCTGCCAATTTTTGTGTAGATCAGAAGATCTCAATTTATGAGTTTTTTAGTCCTATGGCCAGAGCAGAGAACAGTGTTTTTGCTGTGGTCATGGGTGTTATTTTTGTGTCTCTGGAAAACATACAGAAAATATCTTGGAGCACTTCTTAATCTGAGGATGAGTTGCTGCAAAGAGTTGACTGTAGGGTCATGGAAAGCCGTGGAAAGTGTGATTACATATACTGAGATGTAGGAGGAAAAAAGATTGAGAAGCTCTTGAATAGAATATCCAGCTATAAGTCTTCACTTGAGCTGAAAATAGAATTACCATTTCACTGTTACAAGCATAAAGTATCAGTGCAGTTTTTCTTGATGCAGTTTGTTGAATGTCCATCTCAGCAGCTAAAGCACAGGAACTGCAGAACTTGATCATAAGAATTCTCTCTTCACAAGCGTAACCTTCTCTAACATTAATTAATTAGATTAAAAAAAATTAAAGTATATAAATTTATATTTATGTCTCTATATTTACACCCCTGACTTAGCAACCACATTTCATAATTATGCTGTCCCCTAGTTCAAAACTAAAATCAGGATTTCCCAGGTTTCAAACCCCCAGAAAATAGGAAGTCTGACTCCATAGGCTGAAAATGATCAGGTTTTCCTCAGTTCTAGTTCTTGTTTGTCTTCCACATATTACTTGTTTCTTTCTTCTAAGCACAAGCATTAGGCTACAGTTTCATGCTATCAGTGAGTTTAATGTAGAGCAAATAGATTTAAGTTTCATACAAAAGATATTAAAACTATGTATTTTGATTTGTGGCCTTGCAATTGAACACATCTCAAGAATTTTCATACAAAACAGTGAAATCCTTGAAAAAATTCAACCCTTGCCTTGTATTGGTTCTCTTTCATATAAGTAGTTATTTTCTTCCATTTGCTAAAAATAGGATTAATCTTATTTTTGGAAAGATGAAAAAATGATAACCCAAACTTGTTCACTTCATGTTAAGAGTAACAATTTAGTGATATTATGAACTGCCTTAGCCTAGGTCAAACTTTTATTCTTCATGAAGATATAATCTCATGTCCCACAGGAAAAAAAATCACTTAAGTGATTGTACTTTACTATGGTTTTATAGGTGATGCCATGTCACAAAGGAAGTTTTCTTACCAATTTTAGTTTTTTATAGATCCTTATTCTGACATATGTTAGGAAGGGAGAATGTATTTTAAGAAGAAATAGTGAAAGTCTTAGAAAGTCAGTCTATTGGTAGAATAAATGTATTATGAATACCTTGCATTTAATCAAACTGTGTCCTGAATTTTCACGATGTAACATATCACTTCTTAACAGCATCAAAGCCAAGTAGTACCAAAACAAGCATCTGCCTGCTAGTTATGAATGAAGATCAAGCAGACAAACTTATTTTTGTTAATTTCCTTAAGGAAGAACTGCTTCCCTAAAACTGTAGCCTATGGTTGCATCAACAAAATGACAAAACACTTACCAGCAGACTATGGGTTGATGTCGGTGCAGAAAGCACGTTTTGCTAAAACAGAAGCTATGGGTATTCCTGTAATTCCAAAAAGGAGCCCTGCTAAAGACTCTAGAGATCAAAGAAAAATGATAGACATCTAACAGAATGTTTCTCAAAGCCCACCAATGTTTTCAACACTCATTCATAACCCAGTGTTGAAACTGGTTCATAAACCACCCCATGAATGTTTTCAACACTGGTTGAAACATAAAATAGGACCAGGTAACCTATTCGCATTTTCTAGACTGGAAAAGTGTCATTGCATTTCTGCTGCAATGATATGCCCTGGAAAATTCCTGAGGAACTTCCTTGCTGAAGTAGCTCCAAGGTAATCTTTTTTCTGAATCAATCCGGAAGGAAATGTCCAAAGAGTTCACACAGCATGGTGAATTGGTGTTCATATCACAGATGTCTGAAATAGCTTTAAGCAGGTTTTCAAGACCTGGTTGCACAAGGCCCAAAGCAGCCTGGTCTGTTTTGAACATTGACCCTCCTTTGAGAAGGAGGTTGGGAGTATGCAGTCTCCCAAAGTCCTTTTCTGACTGAATAAACCTATCACTCTGTGACCTCAATCTGACTTTAAAAATGTTATTTAGAATCAAAAGCCTAAGCAAACATGTGATAAAGCATTCCATTACTTATGAATCAAAATTCATTTTAGGAGCCTGCAGCATTATCTACTTTTGACATATCAGCATGGTTCAAAAGTGGCTCCTGGACCAGATGTGGCTTACGAGATGCTTCTGGCTGACTGCCGCTCACCTAGAGAGGAGTGAGTAACAATTGCTCAAAAAAATCAGTGCCACCTAAACATCCAAACACCTCTATATGTATTTGATCTCACCTTCCTCTGTACAGCAGTCTGTCTTTCTTTTTTATATGATCTACTAAAATGTCTTTTTTTCTCAAGCCATGCTTCCGTATATTCTGCTAGGTCAAATTTCATTTCCATATTCTTCTACTTTATGATCACTGAAATTCTTTTAATGACTGAAAAGAAATTGGGTAATTGCCATTCTATCTTAGAATATGCATTACACTAAATTTTCTTTAAATTCTAGATCTGCATATCTTCTCCCATATCTGTTAGGACAAAAATTTTACAGTGAAGTGTTGGCTGAAAAAAAGGTGGAACCACGTGTTCTCATAATCCAGACAAAAAATATTGCTTAAACTCAGATTTTTTTTCTTTTCTTTTTTTTTTTTTTTCTTTCCACAATTTTGATTATAATGTTAAAAAATGTAGATTTTGAAGGGGCGGGGGGAGGAGGGGGAAAGTTAAAATTCAGCGGTATTTAATGAGGCAATGTGCTAAACCATCAGACAGTATTCTGCTGTTGAAGCTACCATCCTTATTCCATACATACACTGGGGATGATCAAACTGTCATTTTTTCTTGCTAATTAACGTGTGCTAGCATCTGTATTAAGCCACAAGGGGTTCTCATGGTAACAAGATCATTTCTCCAAAAGACAGTAAAACCTCATGCTCACTTTACTCTCCCCACTGCTTTTGTCCATCATCCACCTGGATATTCCTCACTAATGAAAAGAGGTAAAGAAAGACCTTCTTGCATTGTCTGGGCAGGCTTTTCAGGGAGACTAAATGCATGTGACAGCACACCAAAGGGTCACTGCTTCTATCATCTTGGACACTTCTACCATCATGCTTTAGTAAAGGGCTTACAAGTGGACTTTACCTGCCCAATGCACTCATTATTGTTATTTATTTCCTTCTCATCTCTATGGATCTCATATTCCATGACTCTTAAAAAAGACCTCGTACCCATATTCCTCGTTCCAGGCCTTTCCAACAGATGGCACAGGATAAGTCTGGATGGTTTCCTGAGCCTCCATCAGACTAAGCAAAGAGCCTCTCCAATGCTTTCCTCTCATTTTCTTGTAATCCCCAATTCTAGTGTTTGTCAGAGGGTCTCATTTGTACTACAAGTCCCAAAAGTGCTCAGAATACGACTAATCCTGATTTATCTGAAATCTATTGGAAATTATTCATAAACTGATAGGCGTAAACAGATGTGTGTGTGTGTGTTTGTGCATGCATGCACCTGTCTGTGTATTACAGGTATAAACAAAGGAGATTTCCCATTCTTATGGTAACAGCAGTGCTTCAAAGTTCTTGAAAATGGAGAAAACAGAAATATCAACAAATTTCCTTTTCATTTATGAATGCTACTTTTTGTGTAGAAACCTTACCTGCAACAAGAAAGCCCCTCTCCTGCAAATGTCCTCTTTCTTGTTTTTAAAACTAAAACAGAGACTAAGAACAAAACCACTAACTGTCACAGAAGAAGTTTTCTAGATGAATGGTTTCTGTCAGCTCCCTCTGTACTTTTTCCGGACTAAGATGGCCTTTGTAGCAACTTCTTGAAAACATAACCTGAATTGTGTTACAAACAGTGCATAAATCTGTACTGTGTTTAATCAGGTGATTGCTGTTTACCTTTTTTCTGAATCATGATGTTTTTGATGACCATTATAATAGTCATTTCAGCCAGATGGATAAAAGCCTGAGGATCCCTATCCATGAATGAATATATTCCTATAGCACCATCATGCGAGTGCACCACTGAATCAAAGATCAGAATTCTTGTGGAAAATCAATATGTTGTTTCATTTGAACTGAAATATCACCGGAGCTTCCATTTATGTAAGCCTCAATGCTCTTTGGAGATTACTTTGCACAACCTGTTTTTCAGAATATAACGATAATTTAATTCAAATTGGCTAAGCATTGTTAGGAACCAAAATCTGGTTGAAGAATTTTATACATTGAGATAATACTGACAATAAACTTCAGGTATGAGAGTCATTGGTCATACTGCATAGAATGATTTTTCCTTCTTTTCAGTCTACTTAAATCATTTAACTCCATCATAACTTGCATCTATTGGGTACAGAAGAACAATAGGTTGAAAATAATAAGCTCAGTGCTAATATAAAGAATTTAATAAAGATTTTAGTTCTTGCAGCTAAAGGATATCATACATTTTGAACATGAGAGGCTAAAGAAATGTGAAATAATTTCAGTTGAACAACTTTCACAATGATTTAGAAACATTAAGAAATGAACAATTCAGGGCCAGTTAGTACCTGCATTTTACAGTAGTACATATTTTCAGGAATATTAAACCAAATTGCCTCATAACATTAGTTTCAGAATACAAATGTACTAGCAACTAAATATATCATAGTGTCAGCTGGTAAGGAAATACTGCTTATTCAGCTTGTTGAAAGTTCAATAATCAGTATATATCAGTGCTATTTCACTGTAATGAATGACAGCTGAACAACTGGCCAACTGAACCCACTTCAACCATAAAACAAGCTTTCATAAAGTAGATATGTTTATTTAAATCCTTGTTAATACAGGATTTAAATAGTTGTGTCATCTAAGGAGTAGACAAGCCATATATGCATATAATAAAGAGAACTGTATTAATATAAACTGATATGTGATATTATACTGGGTGATGTAAAAATTACCCGGTGATGCATCTGACTCAAAAGTATTAAACTTTACCTGCTAAAATATAATTAAATTCTTAAGTTGAGTCATATGCCCTGGAATGAATTCTGTCTAAAATAAAACATAAGAAGAAATGGTTGAATGAGGTAAGAAATAAGACTGTGGCAAGACCGTGGGAAGTGCATGATAATGCAAAAGGAAGGTGAAATAACCTGAATCATGTATTCAGTAGGCAATGGGGAACATGTCTGAGGAGCAGAGATTTGTAAATAATTCATGGAGAAATTACCTAAGCGTTAACAAGATCATATGATTTCAGAATAATTTCACTTTGGGTTGCATTTGTGCTGCAATACCGCTACATATGAAAGGAAGAGGCATTTTTCATATGCCATGGTAACCTTTTACGCTGAAAAAATGGAAATCTCCTTTAACCCACAGAAATTATTGTTCAGACATGATCAGTAAGACCCTCACTGTTTTGCACTATCCATATAAAGGGAGGTATACATTGCAAAGTTCTCCATATGCCCCTTGCCCATTTATCAAATTAAAATGTATTTTAAGCTATCATAGGGCTACTTAAAGAGAATTTATATTTCAGTTACATTCTCCATCAGTAGTCATGGGGGAGGCATAGTGTGCTGTGGTTCACTTATAGCAAAAGAATGTGGTTATTCTGAGCAGCATTCATCAGTCAGCAGCAGCTGTATTCTGGCAAGGAAAGCAAGGGCAAAATCTTTTCCAGGAATGGACAAATGCAGATTGGACAACAGCTGCTGCAGTGTGAACAGTCTCCTTTGTCTCCGTGGTTTGATGTCCTCTTATATCTCAGCCAAGCCTCTGCTAGCTCCTCAGACCTTCTGCCACAGCCCATGAAGGGTGGTTTGTTCAGTGGCATGGTTTAACAGATCTGGAGTCACACTGGATTGCTCTGTTATCCTTGAGCTTCTGTACAACTGCCTTTATTCCAAAATGATAAATAAGCCTCGTGAATTATCAACATTCATATGGCAATTCCATTGTAACGGCGTGTCAGATGGTAAATAGGTTCTGAGTAGAGATATTTGTACTTCCTTGCCATTTCACAGAAACTAGGAAATACAGGTTAAGAAATAATGATTTAAAAAGAATCAAACCTGATTACAAAACTAAAAACTATGGCCAAAAAGCATCAAAGACCTTCTTTATGTAAGAATCTACTAGTTAAAATCTAATATGTTGTCATAGGGACATATGTCCTAGGGGAAAAAAAGGCTATTTCTGTTTTTCAGTTTGAAAGATGGTAATTTTCCTTAATTTTTTTTTAAGAAAACAAACACATATGGGGAAAGTGAAATCAGGTAACACAGGAAAAATAGGATTTTTTTTTTCCCCACGATTTTTAGCATCCAAGGCTGGAGCTCTGTCACAGTAGTTTCTATCACCAAAGTCCTTCCACTGGGTCCTGGGAAGATAACAGAGAAGGAAGGCTTCACATTAATCAGGAAGGGGTTTTTGCTAACTTTTAATGAGCTAATCTAGTAACACCCTTAGAGAGGTGAGTTCACGGCTCACAAACAAAGGCCAAATTCTCTGGAGTGAAAAAAATACTTATCGGCCTTCCTAATGGTTGGATTCTGTGTCCACCCATTCCTTTCAAACTGCCTTTTTAAAGACCATTAAAAAGGCAGTGATTAAGGGCAGATGTTGAACAGCCTGTGCTTCCAACACACCAGTTTTGGTTCATTCTTTTCCACGCTGCTTTTTCTTACCAAAGGCGGCTTCAGTGCAGTCCTTTTATGATATCCACAGGCTGATATAATTTGTTCTTAGATTATTTTTGCTCTTTTTTCTCTCTCTTTTGTACTTTTTCCCCTCAGTATATGTTATTAACAGCTATCGGAACATTTTATAAACTTTCATTGACCTTGCAGCACTGGAGCTCACAACTGGGCTAGACCTCGTGAGCCTCAGTTATTACAGCCGTCAGAAATAGATCCGTTATTTTCTCAGTGTAAAGCTGATTCAATACTACAGTTAACAAAATTGAAAAAAAATGAAAGCACTTGCTGCTACATCGCTGGGCTTGACATTTCTAAATAATCTTTGAGTTTCTCTTGTCCTTTCCACTGTTGCTCAAAGGTCCAGGCTCTGGGAAGTTTAGTCAGGAAATTACTCCATTATGCAGGAGACAACATAGAGTGAGTAAGGGTCAAATCTGGACCAAAAGGAGCTTCTCATAAAAAGTGAAGATTGTTGGTAATCTTTGTGGTGTTGCATAAAATAAAACTTAATATTATATCTCATGAACCTAAGCTGCTGTATTTGCTGATGACTAAACCCTTGAGTTACAAATAAGACTTTAGCGAAACTCTTAAGTAATGCTTGACACTGGAAGTTTGCTAGGACTTAGCTAGATAATGGCCTCATCCCTTTCTGAAACAGAACTGATTCAGTAATGTACTCAGCACGTTGCCTCTGTAGGGAACCCTAGAGCACAAAAAAGTTGTTTAAAAATGCTTATTACAGATGGTGTGGGAATCAGTCCAGGTACAAAAGAGAGGGAACCCAGCTATTATTTCTTTTGTATTTGATCTTGAAGTCTAGAAAGGAAAAACTTGGAGAAAAGTCACTTTAAAAACTCAGCGGGAGCCTTGCCTGACTAAGGCCTGCACTGTGAGACCCGTAATTGCATAAATTGTTATTTAAATAAGACAACTAATGACAACTGACTGACAGGAGCTAAGCAGAAGTAAAAAGCTGCTGCTTTTTGGGACTCTGCCATACATAGTCTTCATCCTGCTCAAGCGACAACTTCCCATATTTCCCTCTCTTCACTGTTGAATGCAGGCTCAAACCAATAGCTCACGATTCTTTGCTGGTCTGGTTTGGCTAAATCCTGAGATAAAGAAGAATAAGTCTTTTGTTCCCTGAGGAACAAGCTTTGCTGTTCTGGAGAAGTAAAGAGAGAGTCAGGTAGGAGACAGGGTGACAAGGACAAGGAGAAAGAAGACTCTTTCCAGCAGAGGAAGAAGAAAATGGAGGCAGACAGGGGCAAGAATCCCCCCCCAAAAAGGTGAATGATGTCAAGGAGACTGTAAGAGAAAACTGAAAGTGAAATACTTGGGAAATATAAGGGCCTGTTGCAAACATCACAAATCTGTGCAAGTTTTTGCTAGTGGGGACTGCTGTTCAAGAACTGACAGTCCTGAAGCCAAAGCAGAATCAGAGAATGGAAAAAATGAATTACCTGCCAGACAGAATAAGGAAGGTGGATATAAGGTAAAAAAGAAAAAGCATTCAGATGGAAACAAAGAAAAATCTACTAATTGCTATTATCGAGGACAAATATTCCCACTGAAATGGCTCGAGCATGACTGAGCTAGATGTTAAAAGGAGCAGAGGCCCCGAATTAATATATTAGTCAAATTAATTTTGGGAAAGGGTTGCAAAAAAATTAGTACCATTGCAACAACATAAAAATGCTGTATAGATTCCAAGAATTTAAATCTGTCGTTCTTCCTATTATAAATACTACAAGTATTTATATTTGTGTACCTACTAGATTTTTAATTTCCTAGATATGGATAGCAGAAAAATGTATAAGTAAGAATAGCAGAAAAAGGTATTAGTAAGAATAGCACTGTCATTTCTGTTTGGGATAGCTGAGAGATTTTGCCATTAAGGAGTGATACAACGTCAAGAAATAAAGCTATTCCAGAAGGCTGATAAGTACTAAGTACACAATCCAACACCTCGAGCTCGTCCAGGTTAAATTAAAAGGAAGGATAAACAAACAGGCTGCTAAATAATGGTTTCTAGTTCAAAATAATGGATTTGGGATACATAAAGGAATTCAGAGAGGTCAGATTGAAAAGATTCATGTGTCAAAGGCTCTGGAATGAAGTGAAGGAAACATACAGAGAGTACTGGGAGTTTGTTGCCAAGCACAAGGGGAATTCTGTCGGGGAGAGCTCTAGATTCAGCTGGATAACTAGACAGCTGAAACAGGATACTAAGAAAAAACTGGAATCCTGTAAGGGTGAAAAAAAAGAGAAAAGATTGATCATCAAGTGAACCTTATCTGGGAGATCAGAAAGTTAAGAAAGAAGACGATAATTAACCAAAGCCGAGTTCATCCTGATCGGTGATGAAGGTGTCAAAAAAACTGCAGGTGTGGCTTCGGCCTAAATTAGCATTCTGCTTCTGTTTGCAGAAGATGGGACATTGCTGAGTATGTGTCAGGAGTAAGATGGCTACGAGAACGATGGTGTGGAAGTGGAAACTGAGACATAGAGAGGACATAGAGAGACAAGAGGAAAAATTGAGAAGGTCAGTACCGCCTCTTAAGGTACCTCCTCAGTGTAATCAGTGGACTACCTGGTGGGATGGATTACCTCCAGTTTTTAGATTTCTGACTACAGAAACATAGGCAAGCGTGCAAATGAGTCTGGTAGCAATGATTTTTACTAAGAGTCCGATATTGTGTGGCATCAAAAATAGTTCATGAAGCAGTAACTTTTCAGAAGGAAAAAGTTATCTAGGCAGCTGCAGATAAATTGCTTTGACCTCTTCAGTGTGCAAAACTTGGAATATATTGTAAAATAAAAAGCAATTAAGACTAGAGAGGCAAATAGAAATTGGTATAAAATGCAAGAACAAGAAGGTTTTACTAGTAAGGACTGATAAAAGATTTTTCTTCTATAAATGAAAGGTTCATGAAAAGGAAATGACAGTGGAGGAGAACAGTTTGAGTTCATCAAGATGGGTTATAAGTTATCAGTGTGATGTGGCCCAGAGAAAGGAAATGCAATTAAACGTATCAGAAGAATTTGCAGGAGAGTAAGAAGTATTAATGCAGGGCCCTAGAAAATTATTGTGAAGAGTACTACATATATTGTGATCATCCACATTCAAGAAAATGGAATTTGTATTAAATGGAGTACAGAGACGGCTCAGAGAAAGGGCAGAGTCTTCTGCAAACAGTGACTAAGAGAATATAGTTTAATAGTCTCACTAAACAAAGACTGAATGACACACACTTGATCCCTCTGTGAGAGACCTTCACTTCCCTCTCTACTTTTCTTGAGCGAAAACTGTGGAGGAGTTTCTAAAGCCAAAAGATAATATTGGTACAAGAAAAAAAATAGCTGTATGCTGTGCACAAGCAAGTTTAGATTGGAACTAAGAAGATATTCTTTAAAAAAATGAGACTTTGAATCATCTTTCCAGTAGGAACTGGGGTGAGAAAACTCAACAGTTTTCAGAATAGAGTGTGGTTGCTTTATGAAACTATTCAACCCAGCTACTTGGCATAATTAGAGAGTGACGATTTTTTTCCTCTTGATATTTTTACGACCTGCTTTTTATTGTACCAACAAATCATTGGTTTGGATTACTATCCAATTGAAATGGTCAAATACGGTCAGGTATTGTTTGCAATATTCATCCTTTTCATCTTAACGCTAGCGTTCATTTATTTATGCATAGCAGAGATATAAAGTTTCTATCTGAAAGGTGTGGTATTGTCCACTGCTAGATCTCGGGTGCTGGCTGGTCTAGATAAATTTGAAATGGTTATTCACAGGCTTCTCTACTCATTTGTAAAAGAAAACATTTGTCTGAACAAGGGGAGAAGAACACAAGCCCTCTGATTGTCACAAGTATTAGATCCTCCATGAACTGATTCATAAAAAGCTTCAAATGTCTATTTTATTTCAGCTGTCAAATGTAGTGAAAGTGCACTGAAATGTTCATTTACCACATAAGATTAAATAGATCCCTGTTATATTTTAGTAAGCGAATTGAGAAAGTATAGAAAAAGTTGAATTCTTATAGATCATAATTTAATGATGAGAAGTAAATAACATATCCAGCAATATATGTATATTAAACTGATTACTATATACCTATATATAAATATACTGATTGATATATGCATGTAGGCTAGTTCTTTTGCTGAAGCTTGCTGTCAGGAGTTACACATCTATCTTAAAGATCCTGACAGTCACAGAAAGATGTGTCCAAGGAGCAACTAGATTCTTATGAAGCCTTTTTTCTAGGCAGCAATAAAGACTGACTTTTGTGTCAGTGGCAGCATGAGAAAGATGCATTCCTTGCTCAAAAAAATGAAATGAAATATACTGTAGCTGTTCTTAGCGCTTTCCATTCCCCAAAAGACACTTTTAGTAGTTTCAACAAATCCCAGTGATACTGTATCCTATCAAATAGTGAAAATGAGTTCATAAGCCAAGCTTGCCATTATGCACTTCTAACTGCAGCATGTATACATGGTGGAGAGAAGTATTTTAGATGCAGTCTGTCTTCCTTTTTTCCTCTTGATGGCTAAGCATTTGGAGCCTCAGCATCCGATGGCTGAGCTTCTGTTTTGGCCCTCAAAGGTCATTAGAAGGAGTCAGCCAGGTCTGTGAAAGACTCCAGCGCTAACAGGTTAGTGACTGTGTGCTAAGCAAATAGGCCCCAGGAGCTGTATCCATTGCTCGGTGGTAAGCATATATATGTGCACTATATTTATATATGTCCATTTATATGTGAACTGTATACCTACATACATATACACACACATATATATACTGTATATGTCATTCAGGCAGAGATGGAGGATCATGTAAAGGTGATGCAAAACACCAGAACACCAAATGACAAAATGCTTTCAGACCATTTTGATGTCACCCAGGGTCTGAAGTAGCCACCTCTTTACTTGGAGCAGTTTCTGAGGCATCTAAACTCATTGGGACACACTGGCTATTTTTTCAGCACACCTGCAGAAGCCTTATATGCCTTTTCTTTCTTGCTGAGTTTTTGTTTGCTGAGACCAAGACCTGAGTCATAACTCCAAATGTTTAGCCAGGCAGGATTAGGTATGTGCATTTTTGGAGAACTTTCAAGTTTTAAAAAAAAAAAAAAAAGTTCTAGCAAGTTTATTGCTCCAAGGCTACCTGGTAACCTGGGTGTCAGAATCTGCCTACCCCTGTTGCAGACATTTACAGGGTAAATTAAAATCTGAGTTACATTATGTTAAAGAAGAAGATTGCTCAAAAAATGATTGCAAATATAGAACTTCTTTTCCCTTTTTTTCCTTGTAATTAATTTCGATCCATCATGAGGACAACTTTATTACAGAAATCTTGCATTTTATTTCTCTTCCTGATTAGTGAAACAAGCTTTAAAGAAAAATAAGCCAAAATTCATTGAAAATTAGTAGAAATTCAAGTAAAAGTCTGAAAAGTAAATGGACTGTACTGTTCTTTGAATAACTAGTTTTTTTCCTTCGTGCCTAGTTTATTATTTGTTTCAGGTATATACATTAGTAAGAAATGTCACCCACTGTTGAGTAAAACAAAACAGGTGTTGTGGATGGATATATTCTTAGATCTGAAAGAAGTTAAGTCAGCTGGGACTTACGCTGTGTTTTTAACACAGGATACATTGAATCTAATCTGTATTTGCTCCAGGACATGAATTCATGTAGTGACAAACTTCAGGAAAACTTTCAAGTCTTTCAAGATGACTGAAGCTCGGTACCATTAGAAACCTCCTGGTGTGTAGTGTGGAGATACACGGAAACGTGCTCTACTGTAAACAGGCAGAAGCATTTGTAGCAACTATAAACTAAAGCAGCTTTTGCACTGCTTAGGTGCTAGCTTATTTTTTTGTGTGTGTGTTTGTGTGACTGTGTCCCTATCTGAGTGCAGTGGCTGGCTAAGATATGTGTGTGTTACGCCTCTCTTAGGGAAAAAGCAGTCTTTCAGTGCCTTCAGTAGCCTCTCTTTACCACCTCCACAGATGTGCCTTAATAATACAGTCTGGCCTGCAGTACTGCAGCTTTCTATTTTGACATAATAATTGTTAATATTAGAATGGGTTCTGTGCTGTGTTAAATCCTCTTACATTCTACTACTTCTCTTTTTTTTACTATATTGCTTATTGGGGTGGCTAATTTTAATTTAACACATTTATCCAAAACAAAGTATGGCATAAATAAAATCCCAAAACAGAAAGACATATTTATAAACAAATTAGATGATGTTTGCAAAGTACTTGAAATGTGGTTTGCTAAATCAGCGCACTACATATTATCGACCTGAAATAATTAAATCATAAATATAACTAGTGTTTCTTGTAATTCTGCTTCACATTATGTAGCCTGGCAAATTGTCAAGAACCATGACTGATTCCAGCTCTTCACCAAAGCATGGCATCTACCATTTAGCAGGAAATTAAGTTACTTCTATTTTTCACCAACAGGTGGTACTCTGAATTTCTGTATTCCTTAAAATATTTGTATTGCAATATGGATTTTACTTAATGTGGAGCTTACTCTTAGGCAAACTAGTTAGGAATTCAATTTTTGTTAGTAACTTTAAATGGATTTGTACTTTCTAGAGAAAAAAAAAAAAGAAAGCCCCCATATATATATAACAGTTCTGAAAATTTTACTGGTTTGTTGGCATTTTTATGGGACTTGCAAAATATTTTTGCGTACCATAAAGCACAGCTAGATACTTCATCAACAGCTAGCTGTGATTAGCTGTCAGTGTATAATCTTTAATGTCCCCTCTTTTTCTTGTGCAATCACATTCTGTATTCTGTGCCAGATTCATATAAATTCTGAACCCTCCCTACTTTGTTCAGTTACAAAGTACTTACTGCCTGAAAATATCAGGACATTAAGAACTAAAAGATTAAATTATAGTCCGATTCAAAACTCACGATTTGTACTCATCAAGTACAGCATACAGTGGGAAATAACACATAAGAAAGTAGAAACCAGTATGTGAAGTAAAATGTGGAGGTAAGAATAAGCAGAATTTGAGTTCTGATTTAAATTGACAGTAGACAGCAAAACATTCTGAATGATGATTCTCTGGAAAGTGTTCCAAGTATTATGTTACAAATTATGGAGGATTTGGAAATGCCAACTGTAGTAAAATTATGCAGGTAACGATTGTTTTATACTGACAGATCACTCATGAGGAAAAATAGCTTAAATGGACCTTGTCCAAAATAAAATTCTTATAATTCAGGACAGGGACTCATATTGTTCATCACGCTTAGATTGAGAAGTTATCATACTCCCTTGGTTCAATAGGTTTCAGGATCAGATAGCCAGGAAGATGTGTGCATTCAGATGGGCTTTTTTCTGGTCTTTGCTTTCACAAATTTTGGGAATTCAGGTTCAGAAAATAATTCATAGGCACAGAATGGTGAAGCACATGGTATTTTTGCAGTCCTTCAGGCCTCAGAGCAGCTTTTGGCTGAAACTGCCTTATATTTTAGAAGTGAAAAGAGCAGGATAAAAATAAATTAAGGAAAGAATAAATCGCACTTCTCCTAGCATTACACTTTTGATTTGTTGCTACATTTAGAGACCGTATAATGTCTTATAAGTTGTCACATTGCTGAGTAAACTATAGAAAGTGATTTTCAATAGTTTTCTGTTAACAAGACTTCATCTTTTATTTCAGAGAGTCATCTGGTAATTTATGGATTCTATCATTAACTTTAATTTACAAAATTTATTTGTGCAAGAAATTTCTTTTTAAGAATATGATGGTCATCACACTTTTGTTCGGCAATGCAGTAATTAAGGTACATGACTAAGCTTTCATGCAACCAGCAGATTCCCTTTTAGCTCAAGTATGAGACCTAAAAGTGTATGAGCTAAAAGTCTTTGAATCTGGAGACCATGGGTTGTATTTTCAGTGTATGTGTACAGTTGAATGCTTGTGCATAAGGTTACATCACAATAATTTAATTTTAATACTTCCTGTCTAATTGTCTGTATTTGTTGCAGGAGGAGAATCTAGTTCATGCTAGATCTACATGAAGCTTTCAGAGGTTAAAATTCAGAGGGAGTTAAGTGTTCTGTGTTTTGGGATTTCAGTAAGAGTCATGGAATCAGGCTAGACTTGCTGCACTCTTGAGTATTAAAGAACCTACCTTAAGTTTGGGGCAACCTGGGGCAACCTTTTTCATTTCTGATGCATGTATCCCAAACTTAAATGTTAGACACATTCAACACCCAAACCATCTTCCCACAATGCCGTTTAGAAAAGTGCACTGTCTTGAAAAAGCAGTGACTTTAAAATGTTTTTTCTTGTGTTGTGGAATCATTCTTATTCTTGTTTGATTTTTTTTTTTTGGCATGTGCTTTCCACGGGATAGCAGTGTGCATCTCCAAAAAACAATGAGGAAACAGTAAGATCTACGCAAATGTACACTGCAGCTGATCCATGATATCACACAACATGGATACTTCAATAAGCAGGGGAAAATTGGTCCACATATTCTTTCTTTGTGTATCTTTCTATTTCCTCTGTCCAAAATGTATTTTTCTTAAGGTATGTTACGGAGTTAAAAAAAATATCGCGTAGGTGTAGCCTGCCTCATCAATCTGGAGACATACAGGAAGAGGAAATCACAAGTATTGTGTGCCTCCTTGATCACCGTCTGTAGCCATGGAAAATGCTTAACCTACCTCAAACTAGATGACTTCTTAGAAAGCTTTGAGTTCTTTTCGGCACAGCTACTATATGCTTTCTGCTAACATGTCTGCATTTTTCAGCCTTGTACCTGCTGTATACAGTACATCACAGACTATCTGCTTGGAAATCACATGGTCAGCTGAGTTCTACCTCTGTGCCAAGTTCGCTGTTGCTATCTGCATGGCCAGCTTTCATGAGGACGCTGTGATTTTCAAGTGATTACTTCGTTTCTGACCTCTCAGTCTAAGCTGGCAGGCATCTGGTTTAGCTGATGTTTCATAGAGGGAGATTTTTCAAGACAAATAGTAGCTGAGAATCAAGATGCCCTGCAATGACTTAAGACATCGCACGTAGTTTCATGAATATGGTGTGGAGGACTTCAGAAAAGAAAAGGAAAAACACACTTCAACAGGCTGATCTAAATTTCTCGTGCCCTGAATGTCAGTACTGGACAACAGAGGGTAAATTGTCTCAGGGAAAGCACTGCTCTGATTTTTCTGTGTTAATTCCAATACTCCAAGTAATTTGGGTATCTGTGTCTGCATTCCATTATATCCTATAGTGTGAAATTTGATAGCTGTGACCACCAAGAGCAAAGCTTTCTTAGTTTTGGTCTTTTTTTCTTTCTTCTATTCAGTCTTGTCAAATGCCTTAACTACCCAGGTAGATTTTTTTTGGAAGGGTCTTTGAAATTCGGTTCCCTTTAAAATAAACAGGCATTTTGCCACTGCTTTTAGTAGATACAGGTATCTGCAGCCAACTAATGATGAATTGTGAAAATAGCAATGAACTTTAATTTTCACTTCTTTCTCTTTCTTTGAGTGTGAACTTTGGAAAAGTAATCGTGAGGCTATTTTTCTCATCTCAGTTTTCTTAGTTGCACTCAGTTCCTTTTCCTTGCATCTTAGAATATACCTGACAATGCAGTAGCTTTTTTAGCAAACTTTTTTGTTTCTTTTTAAGAAAAGATCTTCTTAGGAGCTTATTTTTACTTTAGATTCAGGTGGACTCTTTTTATGCAATTGCAGTCCATGCAGTCAAAAGCAAGCTTAGATGAATCCTCTTGTATTCCTCGACAATATTTGTGTCAACATTAGCCTTAAAATTGGCTAGTCAAAAAATATGGAGGAACCAAGAGCTAAGAAAATCTTTAATCTCTGAACATGCAGGCTATATCAGTGCTGTTCTGGAATAAATACCATTTTTATAAGTTCAGCATATGACCAGGTTTTCTTGAACTCTTTTTATCAAGCAGATTAAAGAACAGCAAAACCAATATTAGCTGTGAGTTGGTTTTTTTTTTTTTTCCATGGAGGAAAATCTATCTATTTCAGAATTTTTTTCTGAAAATTTTTAACAGCTTTTTCCAGAAAATGTGAAAAATTATCCACCGATAATCTCCCTGATAGTATACCTCAGTATTGGAAATTGTTTTAGGAAAGATACTGAAGGAAAGAGTTAGTAGGGACAAAGAGGGAAATGCAATTATCCCAATTATCAGCATGTTTTCAGTAAAGATAGATCATGACAGACCAATCTCTTTTCTTTCTTTTTTTCTTTTTTTTTTTTCCCCAATATCTTCATTTTCTTAGAGAAGGGATCTAATCCAGAGAATGCCACTGATATATATTTAAGTTAAGCATCTGCTATATGACTCTTGCACAGTTATAAAGTGGGGTGTGGATGACAGAGATTGCTAATGAATTGTGAGGCAGGTAAAAAACCAGCAAAAAGAGAGTTTAACAGTTGTCAGAAAGGAGGGGGATCATCTTTTGACAACACTGTTGGGACTGATCCTGTTTAATGGATGCAGTAGTGGTCACCAGGTAAGGGATAGGCATGGGTTCATTAAATGGGGAAACAAGAAGGCTGGAGAGCATTGTCGCTATGGTGTAGGTGAAGGAATAGCGTGATATTGAACAATGAAAAGTCAGTCAGTGAGGGAGACAGAAACAACTGCTGTAGTCTGGTCAGTTGTCCAAATGGAAACAACAGAGTAGAAGAGAAATCTGTGTGCATGGTAAACTGGAGGAGGCATCTGAGCTTGCAGCATGAGACAGGTGTGAGAAGAGCTACTGTTCTAAGATAAGTTTGGCAAAGCAGAGAAGCAGAGAGTTTGGACAGAAAGCTCTGTCATCTGATGGAGGTGTAAAATTATTGGAACTCTTCTTTGAGACATTGGCAGGACCTCCTCTGGAATAACATATAAAACTTAGGTTAACCTTTTTCCAGAAACAAAAATTTGATCTGAAAACAGCCTGTGGTTTACGAGATTAATTAAAGGAGAGGAGTATCTAAAGAAGTAAGATTAAAAATAGTTGGCTTGTTTAGTTTAGTAGAACAGACTCTGGCGGGAAGACTGATTGTATAATAAATATAAAGATAAATTTCAGGAGAGGAAAATAGCCACAGAAATGCAAATTTTGATACAAGAATAAATTTAAAACACTTTTATTAGTAGTATCCAAAAGTTTATGCTCAAAAACAATCTTCCAAAACAGCATAATAAGAACAAAGAATCTTAATTGTTTTAAGATAGAAGTTGACAAGTTTGTGGAAAAGAGGGCAGAACACAAGAGTTTTTGAAGTTTGAAACAGAATCTCTGCCTATCTGATGTATTGATATCTACAAAGAAATTTGAAAGGAGACTGATTGTTCTTTGTATGTGGTATATGCAGATAGTTGTACTAATATGCTTCAGGAATGTTTCCTGTTGCCAAATGAGGCCATTTTTTTTTTCCTTGCATGCATAATTTGGTTTGGTTTTTCTTTTCTTTCCTAAAGTTTTTCTTAATTGAACGCAGTGGCAGGCTGAAGACTGGTATTTACTAGCGCTCTCAGTAGCACTGATTTATCAGGTGCTGTGTTATTGAGCCCTGCTCAAGGTTAGAGTGATGACCATACTTGAAATCAGGAAGAGCTTTTTTCTTGCAGATCAAATCGCAGAGAGCATTCCCTTTCCTTTTAGTTCTTTTGCCTTCTTTTGTATGATGCTGTGTGTTTTGCTTTTTTGATTAGTTCGAAATTCTGTTTAAATTATCATTCACTAATAAAAGAACCTGAGCCTTGACAGTTCTCAGCCTCTTCCAGTCTTTTCCTGTGGCCATTGTAGTTATGGACATTGATTAAAGATCTTGAGAATATTAGAAGATTCTTCATAGGTTTCTGTGAAGTACTGTTTTCTTTGAAACTTTTTGAAATTAATTATTTCATTGTGTAGCTGCTATGGTACAAGAAGGGGACTGGTTAATGAGGTGGTTTTAAGTCTGCTTAAAATCTCAGGTAGGGCTTAGGTAGGTGCCAAAGTTTTAGACGGGTCACAAATTTATTGTAGTTCACGAGTCATGCTTGTACAACTGCACAGCTTTATTTTATAACTTCAAAAGCACTGGTGCTCTTATAAATGCTTCATTGATAACAGTGGGGAATCATTAGAAATATTTATTTTAATTGGCTTCTTGGTATCTTGTAAGAAAAGTTGGATGTCTAATACTCCAAAGTTTTCCAGTATTAGTTTTATGATATCATATGAATATGAAATGCTTTTATTGTACAATGTGGATCACTTCTCTAGTACAAAGTATAACACTAGAGAAAAATAACCAAGCCACTGAAAAATTTGAACAACAATCTCTAGAATAAATGCAGAGTCTCACAAAATGGTGGTAGTGGTGTTTAAAATTGTTTCCCCTGTTCTGTAGTCTCTAGCTATTTGTACCTGTGGTTTCACATGTCAATATTTCAGCCCCTCCTTTCGTTATCCTGAGCAACCTAGACATTTTTTCCATGCCATATATTGTTGTTTCCATTATTCTATCCTCACTTTTCTTACTTGATTCCATTGCCATCTTTTAATAGTTGGCTGTACTTCATTATATTTATCCTTAATCTCGTGTCAGTCTGCAGTACACTGGTTTTACTGTTTCTGTTCACTTCTCACTTTATGGCTAAAGAAAACATTCATGCATTGTTTTCATTTTCTTTGCAAGATCTAGGCCCACAGTAGGTTGTTGGTCTTTTCTACACCTTTAAACTGCCAAGATGTAGAAAACTGCCACATTCCTATTTCCATGATTACATGCTCTATTCTTACTCTTCATCTCTCTAACAACTGCTTAATCATCCTAGGAGGTCTGTAGCCCTGTGAGGGTGATGCTAATATTTTGAACACAACAGGATTGTGCATCCTCTTCAAGTTCAAATTCTTGAACTTACCATTCTAGGCAACCTTGCAGGAAAATTTGCAGTATTTCTCAAAGTTTGTTTTTCTAAAATTCCAACTGAGTTGAACTCCTGACTTACTAAGCTAGAGTTTTCTCTCACTGAAAATAAAACTAGCATCATATTTTGTTGTTATGACTTCACTATTCGATAAAGGAATATTTTTTCTTTATCATATCAAGGAATGTGATATCTGCCCCTATAAGTGCATTCATTTTTTGTGGTGTAGATTTGGAAAATTAAAATTACTTATTATCCCTCCATTTTCACTGTTACTTATTTGTTTTACAATCTCATAAAAATTCCTTTCCATCCCAAGACTTAATCCTCAATATCAAACCCCACACACTAACTTTTGGGACATTTTTACTATGTCTCATCAAAAAAGACCTGTTTTGTTCAAGCCTTAACCTCTTTACAATCAACCATTTAAATAAAATGTCCCTTTGAGTCTACTTTTATGTATGTCTTTCCATAAATATGGTATAGGTTTCTATTATGCAGATGGCAGATCTGCTTCCTCTCCAGGCTTGTTGAAGAACTACTTTTATTTGTCAGCATTATTTATTTAGGACATCGTACGTGCATTTAGGACATTGACATGCATTGTACTGCGATGTACAAGAGCATGAAATAGACTGCCCATTATAAATTGTGATCTCAGGCTAAAAGTAAGGTTTAAAAATAACATTAAAAATTACATTTTTCTTTCCTTATTTTGGTTTCCATTTTCTTACTCAGTTGAGGCTGTTTACCTCTATGTTTATTAAAACTCAGTCTCAAATATGTACAAAAACCTGGTTTTGCAATGGCCAGAGGTACCTAATTTTAGCTACTGAAAAAAACATTAAAGTGGCTAGACTCAGTATGTACTCATTAATCTATCTAATCTGTCAGCTCTAACACTGTACTCATCTCTCTCTCTCTCCCTACGTTTTCATTTCCTTTGCCAGTGTTTCACTCCTAAAATTTCTCTTCTGCTGCTTTCTGATTCCTCCAACTCCCTTCTCTTCCTGCTGCTCTGTATATACTTATATAAGTCCATTGACTTATTTGACCCCTGCTTTGTTCCACTGTCACCAACATAGTCCCAATATGTTTTGCTCTTCATAGAATCACAGAGTGGTTTGAGCTGGAAGGGACCTTAAAGACCATCTAGTTCCAACCCTCCTGCCATGGGCAGGGACACCTTCCACTAGACCAGGTTGCTCAAAGCCCCACACAAGCTCCCTGAATTCATCAGTTTTCAGTCTGCATCGAGCATGAATCTAGTGCTCGCAGCAAACATATCTGAAAGCATTAAAATGGAAGGAACACTTCATTATTTCGCCACTCTTCAAGTAAAAAAACCCACCCTAGTACTGTTGTTGTCGCTGGAATTTTATAATTGACTCATCTGAAGTATGAGAGGCTGAACAGTAATGTCGTTCTCCTTTAGGATGCGTGTTCTATGGTATGTTAATCTTGTGGGTCCTTGAGAACTCCAGCCTGTATGTAAGGAGGGGTAAAAGTTAATTGTCCGGCAATCTAAAAAATATTTTTAGCAGAACTGAAGGATATGAAAGGCAATTTGATTTAATTCATTATAGCTTTCTTTAACAAGCAAGACCTTACCTCTAATGGATAGTAAGAGAGAATGCAACTGACAAAAATTGACCACCATACAGTAATTTATATAACTAATGAATAAGTGTATAACTAAACAAAGATACAATAGAATACAGAAGATTAAAATATATTGCAAAATGTCATATTCTAAGTAAAATGTACATGAAATCTAAAGCATATAGCATGCATGCAGTGAAAAATGGGACCTAATAAAATAATTTTACTTAATGATAGTATAAAACAGGGAGTCAAATTGATCATATGATTAAAAGAAAACTATGCTAGGTAGAAAAGAAAGGAGATGAGACAGGAAATTAATTGTTCAACTTGCTTGAAATATGATACATAGGCAGAAGAATTGTTTATTTTGTTTTTCAGCTTTTTCAATTTTCAAAACAAGGTGTTCAATCAGTTCAGTTTGTTAAAGATATTTCATATACTTAAGTGTAATGGAGTTTACATGAAAAAAAACAAGAACCATGTTTATTTCCTTTAAATGTTGTATTCTATGTGTGTATAGCTGCATAGTCACTGATAACATGTATTGCATAATGCTTTTATATATAAAGTTTGTCAATGACTCTGTAGTTATTCCTGGATAATTCCAGTATTTGAAAAGCAGAATGAACTAAAAATAAGCTCCAAGTCTGGGAAGTGAGTAAATTTTCTCTTCCTTTTCCTTTTTAAAAATAATCTTTGGCACAATTTCTGCTACCATGCAGCTGGGATTGCCAGAAATCACATGTATGTCACTGTGAATGCTCATCTACCAGCTTGCATAAGATAGCTGTATAAATGAGAATACCAACCTTGCCATTCAGCCCAGCCATCTGAAGCCTTTCATTCCGTATATGTTTGCCTAGTCCCTGTCTATTACATCCAAATTAAAAAGATGCAAAAGCCACTGTGAAACTTGTGACTCCTGCTTGCCTGCTGTGTCTATGTCACCTCTTGCTTTTGCATTTCACAATACTCTTCCCTAGAGCACTTAAGGATAGGGCCCATTTAAAGAATTAAACAATATTTTGTTTTATTCTCCTCTTTTCAAAAAGGGAAAAGGGCTCCTGAAATAGTGTAAAGGCAGAAGGAAGAATTACCAGCACAGATAAAAATGGGTGGGAAATTAAGTTAAAAAATCAGAGTGAGGAAATGTGGAAAAAAGTGTGGTTAATCACTGTGCACGACTGGTTGTAAATAACCTGCAAGCAGTTTAGAAAGAAACTGTTATCTTATGCAGGTGGTGTCCAACGGTCTCATGCGAGAGGAGAGGCTAACCTGTTGAAATATGGAACGTCCTTTCAGACAAAATTACAAATGACAAGCCAGTCTCTGTCCTTTCCATGAAAGATTTTTTGTTGGACCTTGAAGCCAGAATCCTCGCCATCACCTTGATATACACCCCGCGGTGAGGAGGACAGAGGGGAACGGAGGAGGAGGGAGCTGAGGCTGACAAGCAGATGAACAGGCGAGAGCGATGTGGGAGTGATGGACTGAAAATCACTGGCAGCCCAGTTCTCTCCAGGGCACTTGGGCAACACGCACGCCCTTCCTTCCCTCCCTCCCCACACCCCGACACCCGACAGCTGCCCCTGGCCAAACGAAAACATGCGTTGTGCATTTCAGGGGCCAGACCGGGTGGCTCTTCTCTGAAGCAAGGAGGGCACGGCATACGTTTTGTCATCTCAGTAGTGGTGCCTCATTAAATCCTTAATGGCTTTCTTTTTAAAGGTTCAGAATAATCGCTTGGCAAGTGATCAGTGCTAGTGCTCGCAGCCAAAAGTTTTATAACTGGTAGTATATGTATCTGGGTTTGTTGAACTGATTTTTTTGCTCCTGATTTCTCTCATAAGCAACGGGGAGTTATTCGGGTACCTGAAGGTTACGTTCCTGTGCCGTTTTAGCACAGGGTATCGTGTTTAGCTTCCACTAGCTGCCACTCCAGAAGAAAAATAGGCCTTGTGCTTATTGCTGTCTCTCTCGTGCATTTCTCAGATACCTCTGTGCACATAAAAGGGGCTAGATCACTATGTTTAACCACCTAAATAGCCCCTCATTACCTATGTCTGGGGTAGGCCAAGATAATTTGTCAAATCCCATGATCCTTTGTCAAAAAAATGTGGATTTATTCAATGTTAATTTTTCTTATTTCAAGAAACAGAGTTGCTACGAGCAGGTTTCTCCTACCTAAATATTTGAGACTACAGTTCCTTCACAAAACCATATATATATACCCAAGTATACCCACTTCACCCTGAGGTGACATCCAACATGGTTAGTCTACTGTGAAATAAGGAAGACCAATATCATTTACAGGTCATGTAAATGTCAGGCTCAGCAGTTCCTTCCGTAATGAATATGCTGAGCTAGATTTACTGCTCCAGTGGGACACCTCCGCAGTGCCCTGCTGGTGCAAAATAGTCTGCTGCAACTGGTATATCTGCAAATAAGCTGGAATGGCAAACCCTCAGCTTGCCCTGCAGTAGCAGGACTGCAGGCTGTTTTCCTACTTTCCTGTTGTAGCCAACACTTGCTTCCTCTGCTGGGTAAGTCCCAAGTGATGCAGAGCGCGTGTCCACAGATTTTTTGACTGTTCAGGGCGTGCTATTCAAAGCAAGCCAGTCCTCTGATCCAGCTAAAGACACAATATGGATAAGATGAGCAACCTTGCTTACAATTTTCTTCCGCTGCCAGCTTTCGTTTCTTAATGAGGTTTTCATTTTTCCAGAGTTTGGTTTGCTTTCTCACTAAGATATTTTCATGTTCCGAAAAGGGAGCTTTTCCCTTCAAGAGTTGTATTTTTTGTGAATCTCTCTGCTTCTTTGTTCTATAGATACTGCCGAATTTGCTTTCCAAGACG
>VUYV01000404.1:378298-542609 GCA_008711295.1 Anarhynchus alexandrinus
AGGTAGAAAAGAAAGGAGATGAGACAGGAAATTAATTGTTCAACTTGCTTGAAATATGATACATAGGCAGAAGAATTGTTTATTTTGTTTTTCAACTTTTTCAATTTTCAAAACAAGGTGTTCAATCAGTTCAGTTTGTTAAAGATATTTCATATACTTAAGTGTAATGGAGTTTACATGAAAAAAAACAAGAACCATGTTTATTTCCTTTAAATGTTGTATTCTATGTGTGTATAGCTGCATAGTCACTGATAACATGTATTGCATAATGCTTTTATATATAAAGTTTGTCAATGACTCTGTAGTTATTCCTGGATAATTCCAGTATTTGAAAAGCAGAATGAACTAAAAATAAGCTCCAAGTCTGGGAAGTGAGTAAATTTTCTCTTCCTTTTCCTTTTTAAAAATAATCTTTGGCACAATTTCTGCTACCATGCAGCTGGGATTGCCAGAAATCACATGTATGTCACTGTGAATGCTCATCTACCAGCTTGCATAAGATAGCTGTATAAATGAGAATACCAACCTTGCCATTCAGCCCAGCCATCTGAAGCCTTTCATTCCGTATATGTTTGCCTAGTCCCTGTCTATTACATCCAAATTAAAAAGATGCAAAAGCCACTGTGAAACTTGTGACTCCTGCTTGCCTGCTGTGTCTATGTCACCTCTTGCTTTTGCATTTCACAATACTCTTCCCTAGAGCACTTAAGGATAGGGCCCATTTAAAGAATTAAACAATATTTTGTTTTATTCTCCTCTTTTCAAAAAGGGAAAAGGGCTCCTGAAATAGTGTAAAGGCAGAAGGAAGAATTACCAGCACAGATAAAAATGGGTGGGAAATTAAGTTAAAAAATCAGAGTGAGGAAATGTGGAAAAAAGTGTGGTTAATCACTGTGCACGACTGGTTGTAAATAACCTGCAAGCAGTTTAGAAAGAAACTGTTATCTTATGCAGGTGGTGTCCAACGGTCTCATGCGAGAGGAGAGGCTAACCTGTTGAAATATGGAACGTCCTTTCAGACAAAATTACAAATGACAAGCCAGTCTCTGTCCTTTCCATGAAAGATTTTTTGTTGGACCTTGAAGCCAGAATCCTCGCCATCACCTTGATATACACCCCGCGGTGAGGAGGACAGAGGGGAACGGAGGAGGAGGGAGCTGAGGCTGACAAGCAGATGAACAGGCGAGAGCGATGTGGGAGTGATGGACTGAAAATCACTGGCAGCCCAGTTCTCTCCAGGGCACTTGGGCAACACGCACGCCCTTCCTTCCCTCCCTCCCCACACCCCGACACCCGACAGCTGCCCCATGCCAAACGAAAACATGCGTTGTGCATTTCAGGGGCCAGACCGGGTGGCTCTTCTCTGAAGCAAGGAGGGCACGGCATACGTTTTGTCATCTCAGTAGTGGTGCCTCATTAAATCCTTAATGGCTTTCTTTTTAAAGGTTCAGAATAATCGCTTGGCAAGTGATCAGTGCTAGTGCTCGCAGCCAAAAGTTTTATAACTGGTAGTATATGTATCTGGGTTTGTTGAACTGATTTTTTTGCTCCTGGTTTCTCTCATAAGCAATGGGGAGTTATTAGGGTACCTGAAGGTTACATTCCTGTGCCATTTTAGCACAGGGTATCGTGTTTAGCTTCCACTAGCTGCCACTCCAGAAGAAAAATAGGCCTTGTGCTTATCGCTGTCTGTCTCATGTGCATTTCTCGGATACCTCTGTGCACATAAAAGGGGCTAGATCACTATGTTTAACCACCTAAATAGCCCCTCATTACCTATGTCTGGGGTAGGCCAAGATAATTTGTCAAATCCCATGATCCTTTGTCAAAAAAATGTGGATTTATTCAATGTTAATTTTTCTTATTTCAAGAAACAGAGTTGCTACGAGCAGGTTTCTCCTACCTAAATATTTGGTACTACAGTTCCTTCACAAAACCATATATATATACCCAAGTATACCCACTTCACCCTGAGGTGACATCCAACATGGTTAGTCTACTGTGAAATAAGGAAGACCAATATCATTTACAGGTCATGTAAATGTCAGGCTCAGCAGTTCCTTCCGTAATGAATATGCTGAGCTAGATTTACTGCTCCAGTGGGACACCTCCGCAGTGCCCTGCTGGTGCAAAATAGTCTGCTGCAACTGGTATATCTGCAAATAAGCTGGAATGGCAAACCCTCAGCTTGCCCTGCAGTAGCAGGACTGCAGGCTGTTTTCCCACTTTCCTGTTGTAGCCAACACTTGCTTCCTCTGCTGGGTAAGTCCCAAGTGATGCAGAGCGCGTGTCCACAGATTTTTTGACTGTTCAGGGCATGCTATTCAAAGCAAGCCAGTCCTCTGATCCAGCTAAAGACACAATATGGATAAGATGAGCAACCTTGCTTACAATTTTCTTCCGCTGCCAGCTTTCGTTTCTTAATGAGGTTTTCATTTTCCAAAGAGTTTGGTTTGCTTTCTCACTAAGATATTTTCATGTTCCGAAAAGGGAGCTTTTCCCTTCAAGAGTTGTATTTTTTGTGAATCTCTCTGCTTCTTTGTTCTATAGATACTGCCGAATTTGCTTTCCAAGACGTTGATCAGTGAAATATTTAAACGGAATTTTGTCATGTCAGCACTTGCTTACTGATATTTCATAGTTTCTTCATTCAGAATGTCGCAATCTAATCAGTGTGTTTGCTGTGCAGAAGTAATAAATATGTCTGTCTTTTCAACTTTATTCTTGGAAGTACTGACTCAAAGTTGTTACCTTTCTAAGTCTTGATGCTTAGTTGAGTACAAGCAGTTTCAAGGGATTATCAGAGAAGAAGAATACACATCTGATGGAATTACTAATTGGCAGTGAGGGACAGAGGGGAACAAATCTATAAGCAATACATATCCATTTATGTTGTAAAATGAGAAATATCTATGAAAGGGGGTTGCTAATCTCATTACATTTGTTCAGCTCAAAAACTGCAATGAGGCGATTTACTGTGAAATCAGGCTCATGCTCTGCAGATCATAGGATTTCAGTTTCTGAAGCTTATTAATGCTAATGCAACATTTTTCATTTACTTAGTGGGCTTTCAATGAACCCAGAAGCATCAGTTCAACAAATCACTCCAGCACATGCTTCATTCTGCTCACACCCAAGGCTTCCCCCACATGGTAGGGCTGCGTGGAGAATAAGCCCACGCCTCTGTGGTTTGCTACTTAAGAGTTAAGATATATTCAGTTGGTCTCCGTTTCTGGTCACCAAGCAAAGCTGCTTTTCCTTTGGGAGCTATACAAATATGGGTTCTCCTCAATGCTGGGCAGAAAATGTGCAGAGGTTGTTAATGCAGCTCAGAGACATTATTTGCACCCTGGGAAGTTTTCACCGGACATGTAGTATACGGCAGCTCGTCTTTCAGCTTCAGTCCTTTCCTATCCTGTTGTAATTCTTGCAGACTGGCTAAAGCCTGACACAGCTGCAATTTCGTTGTGAGACTCCGTGGTTTCACAGAGAATGAAACATAAATAGAGTTGCTGTTGCTTCCCTTCCACATATCCCTGCCAAGTTTCACCAGCTTTAGCTTTACTTTGCCAAAAAAAGAAAAAAAAGGAAGAACTTAATCTTCTGTTTGTAAAATAGAGCTAAAAACAGCATTGGCAAAAAGACTTGAAAATATGTACTTTTTAAAAGACCTTTTCTTCCATTAGGCGACACTCGAGCCATTTAAAACACGCTTTTGACACAGCACCTAACGATAAGCAGGCCACAGGACGTGGCTGAAAAGGCCGCTGCTCATTGCTGCATCTGCTAGTTCAGAAGAATACTGCACATAAAAGGACAATGGGCATTGGAAGGTTTGGTACAAAGCTAAATGGCTGTTAAAGACATTGTTTGATTGCAGAATATTTTTGTAAAGATCCCAAGAAGGATTACTACATGAATCAAACTCTTCAAGGGGAAAACTCTTTAACATGGTAGCACAAAGAATGCTCACAGGGGAAAACAAACAAACAACCAAACTTCTTCAGAGACTTTTGTTCTATGTCAATTTGTCACTAACTGGCTACTAGAATTAGGTATGCTCAGAAGATAGTCTTCGCAGAGAGATTTTTGAGTCCTGAGTATGACAATATATTATGGAACAATATTTTAGATACTAGATATTAAAATAATAGTACAGGTAGAGAAAAAGGGGCATGGCTGGCAGAATGTGATTGCTAGCTGACAAGCTCCTATGGACCTTGATGTAAAGTTGATTCAATCATGGTTCAGAAATAACAGTTAAAGAACAAGCTAATTTTCTTCTTCCGTTTGCTAAGCACTAAGGTTGTGATTAACATAATTTCCTTAGCATTTCTTTGAATGATTTTGTTTGCTGTTATTTGGAAATATTCAATATTATCATTTTAAGATGAACTGTTTTTTCATACCTTTGTCTAATTCTGTATTTCTGTTTCCTGCATTGACACCTAACTCTTTTTTTATAATTTTCTTGTGGTGACACATAGGTGAAAATTTACTTTTTCAGAGTAAGTAACACAATTAAAATCAGTATTTGGAGGCATTTCTAAGAAAATAATAATTTGCTAAATGCTTGTAAAGAATGCACATAGTGTGATGTGAAAGGAGTCAAAGTTATCATCAAAAAAGATGCTCCAAAGAACATTCAAAAAATGCGAATTAGACAGTTATCTCTTCTTGGCCTTACTACAGGTATATAAAATGAAGTTTTGAAAAATGTCATCTCCAGAGACAAAAAGAAAATCTGATATTCCAGACATCTTTGCTAATTTTAAAGGTGCAGGCTCTTTTCCATTGCCTGGAACTTTTCCTGAAAACCTATGCTCCTGATCTTCGTCAAAATCATAACACATTATCCATGCTACTTATTTTATGCTTAGCACGTTAAAGGGATGTAATTAGTGTCTTTCATTAGCCTCATTCCTTGTGATTATAAATCTGAAATTAATTCTATTTTATTCACTTTGGACAAGTACAACATAATTGTGATCCTGCACATTACTTTTAATCTGTTACTGTGATTCCTTTGAGAAATCGCCCTTATTTGTTCTGCATACATAGACAAGAAGGAGAAAGACTTTGTTAGTTGAGACAAAAAGAGGATGGAAAGGACTTGTAACAGAAGTGTTAATGCCCAAGAACACACAGACCTTTTGCTCTGGAACGAGTGATGTTGTTATGCTCTAAAAGGTGCAGAGATGCACCTTTATTTATGCAGAGAAATATGTTAGAATGAGTCTTTCTACAGTGTCACGTGGGGGTAGCCATTTGATTTAAGACCTCTTCCCTTAGAGAGTCTCCTACTTCCTCGAGTTAATCTGAAACTCCAGAATGATGATCCAAGGCTAGAAATTCTACAGCTGGGTTTAACCTCATGGTGGAAGAAGGAATGTCAAAATCTGTGAAAGGCCTAAAGACCAAAGTTGATCAAGTTGAAAGTAGCAGTAAAGAGTACCACGCTTGCATTTGAATGAATAATCAATAGCATGTATTATTTGACTTGATTTTAAAATGCCTAGAATCATGAAAACTGAACTCAATCTGATCCCTGAAGTTTCCTTTCTTGCTTCCAGAAGCAAAACAACACCCCTGCATTTCCAACAGAGAGGAGAAAAAGCAATTTCCCATCCAATGCATTTAAAGACGTGGGAATACAAAGACGAAAGAAAAGGCACGTGGTTACTTTGGAGTAATCAGACAAAAAAGGAGTCATAGACAAAGGATCGCAGGAGCTCTACTCTCATGAAAAAAGCAAAACAACAATAGAAAACACATAAAAGAATCTCAGCTTCTATCAGCTAGAAAGGAACATAGATTACAAGAAAAAAGTAAACAGTTTTTCTCATAGTTTCTCGAATGCAGACTTCCAGGATTCCCCAGTTATCAGTAGATTATATATCAGTTCAAAATTTTTCATTTACCTCTTCATTTTTGGGGGGTTCATATTTTCAATTGTAAAAATGTGATTTTTTTTTCTTATTTCTGCATTCTTCCTGCCCTTGTTTTGTAAACACACAAAGGATCTACCTAAGTGGAAATACTATTCACAGTTCTGCACTGAGTATGCCAGGGCACCTTTCCTTCTGTCCCTATTTATCTGTCTTCTTTGTGTTTTATTGTTTTGTAAGGAGAATGTGTTTTGTCACATTCATGAATTGCAGATCAGTTTCTCATGAACTGGCAGGACTGATAGCGGTAGTTTTGCTTCTCAGCAGTCTATAATTCCCCTTCTTTCTCATTGCTTGTCTTTTATGTTTCCCCCTTATCTGTTTCTTTCTCCCTATAGATGGGCAAAGCTGCCTTGAATACTAGATAGCAATTACATTCTGCAGATGATTTCTGTAAATTGGTCTACCTTTCAAGCACTTATAAGCAAAATTATTTTAGCTGAGAGGACATCAACTTAAGAAAAGAAAAAGAAATGTAAGCATCGTTTACAGGCTCCAGATTAGAAAATGTCAATACTATTTACATATGTTATGTAATGTTCATTGGCTTTATTCCTTAAAAGTATTTTTTAACATTCCTATTATTTCAAAGCATATTTTCCTAGCTAGTGCTTTTTTAAAAAATCTAGTTGTCCCTTGCATGTTTGATATGCATTTAGCTATCTTATTATTCTTCATTTTTAACCACAATATAATATATGACAAGCAGATTTTTAGAAATGCTCAACTTAAATTAGTCATTGATATATCAGAGAAAGATTATACAAAACTGAGCATTTTGGGAAATGTCATTATTCACAATGTTACTGTGTGTTTCATCCTAAAGAGCCAAAAAGATGTTGTATTACAAACTAATACAATCATCACTTTACAGATCGTGGAATCATAGAATCATGGAATTGTTTGGGTTGGAAGGGACTTCTAAAAATCATCTAGGCCAAATGCCTTGCCATGTCCAGGAATATTTTCTATTAGATCAGGTTGCTCAAAGCCCCATCTACCCTGACCTTGAACACTTCCAATGATGGGGCAGGATCTTCAAGAGATGGATAAATCTTGTTAATTTTAGTGGAAATTAAAGATGCTCAGCATTTTGAACTATGTACATGTACTGCGTATCTCTGCTACAGAAGAGGAACCAGAGTGTATTCTTACACTTAGAAAAAATAAGTGAGGAGGTAATTAGCAATTATTTGAATTATACCTGCATCACTGAAGAAAGAGATAGGTAAATTTAAAAAAAGAACCACAAAGCACCAAAAAAATCTTGCTATTATAGCTACCTTGCTACCTGAAACAGCAAAAATACCTGCAACCAATCACATAGATAATGTAGACAAAGTATTGAAAGTGTATAATAAAATAGGAATTTCCCAATTTCTCAGTATAAAGAGAGGATCTATTTTGCTCTATCAGTCCCCGAAATAAAAAACTTGATGACCTGATGGAAAAAGGGGAAAAAATGTTCATCTGAGGATTTTTCCTAGTAAGACTTTGCTCTCATGCCATTTTCTTTTTCCTGTAGCGCTTCCCAGCCTTGATGGAGTTGTGCCTGTGAGCATGACAACCGCTTGGATGCTGTATGTGGCCCGCTGCCTGGAGAGGCTCTGCTGGCACCGCTGTTGCTGCAGATACACGCATTCCTCATGCTTGCGTGACTTGCCTGTGACCTGTGGCTTTTTCAACTGACCTAGACAGGTGGGCATCTTTTATCTTTTTATTTCCTTCTTTTTTTCTCCTTTTTTTGTCATAAAGGAATTTGAGCATAATCATGCAGAGCAGTTCCCAACCACCTCTGTTTTCCCTACTCAGAGGTTACTCAAGGAGGAAGACTTCCTGCAAATTCTCTGAACTAAAGATATTCAGAAAGAATTTACCAAACTTTCTTTTTTTAGACAAAAAAAAAAAATGCATTAACAGCAGTTTCCGTGAACTCATATTGACTGAAGTGCCCTGTGGGGGAGAAATATGTAGAAAAGTTTCTCAGATTTAGTTTTAAGAGATTTTTGGCTTTAGGTTTTATTCATTATCTTATTATATGTATTAGGTACTCTTAGTGTTGGCCTGGCTTCATAAAACAATTGCAGTAGCTTAATGATGATTGAGACACTGTTTCTGGATCTTTACATTCGAAAGAGGTGTCAAATGGTTTATCCACATGTAAAATAAAAATTAGATTATAACATCGCATCAGAAGTTTTCATAGCTAGATTTGATTTAATGGAACAGAAATCAGATGTTTCAGTCTACTCCATTCAGTCCAAAACCTGAAAATCAGGGGAGGCATATCTATCTATTTAAAGATGCAATTTGCAAATAATAATTTCGAACCAGAGCAGTATTTTGGGGCGTTTTCTAAGGGTTCCATATTGTTTCTGAAATGGGTTGATGACTTTAATTTTGTATTTAACTTCTATAAATTTTATTTGTCAAAAGATTAATTAAAGCACACTTAAGGTAAAAAGCAGACTTCTGTTTTCTCCTGTACATCCATCCACCATTTTTTCACCTAGTCAGTCACTACTATGAAGTTCCTTTGCAATTTTCACTGCCATTGCTCATATATATTGTCCCAAATAACTTATTAACATTGAATGACTTTTCCACCTCACTGCTCAGCTTTTTTTCAAGATCGTTAATGACTAAATTAAGAATCATGGAGTCAAGTGCAAATCTCTGAGACATTCTTCTGATAATCTCCCTCCTCTGTGAAAACTAACTATTTCTACCACTTGTTTTCTGTCTCTCAATGGGTAATTTATTTATCCCTTTTAGTCCCCTTTTCCACAGACATCTTCATCTCTTTTAGAGCCTTTGGTAGAAGACATTGTTCAATGCCTTTTCAAAGTCAAGGCACACTTATACCAGCCCTCTTGTTCCAGTCTGGAGGCTTGCTGACTACTTTAGAGAACTATATATTTGTGAGAAGTGCTATTCCTTTGCAAAAGCCATGTTGCTCTTCCCTAATCGTTCAAATTTATGAATCATAATGGTTCATATTTATTCAGATGCACATTAATTCTATTTTTCAGCCAGTTTCAACTAATTAACCTGCTGGACACGTTGAGCTGCTGGTCAGTCCCTGGATTCCCCTACAGCCTTCTGAAATAATTGGTGTCATGTGTGTCAGTCCTCTGCCTCCACACTTTTTCTGAGAAAGAGGTTTGTGATTTACTTGTTTCATCTTCAAGTCTCCCTAGAGCCCAAAGGTAAATATCAATCAGTCTTGCAAATTTTTTACTCTTTAATTTTACCTAATCCTTCAATAACTTCTGCTGACAGTTGGGCATATCCTTTAATGTGTCTACAGCAAAAAAAACCCAAAACATTCAGCTCAGAAATTTCCCTGAACTTATCCATGTTAAGCAGGGTTGTAAACAAGTAATTTTTCTTCCCTGCTATGGCCTCCTTTCCTCTGTGTGCTCTTTTCATGCCTTGATTCATTTCCTCGTGCTACAAACTCCCTAGAAGGCTTCTTCCTTGTGTCTTTGAAAATGGATTTATTCTTTGTTTTTGTGATATCTGCAAATAGTTTCTCAAACTTCTTTTGGTGCTGCCATTTTGTATTTTTACATAGAATTGATCTACTAGTGGTTATTATTCTTTCTATTATCCAAGTTTCAACATAATTTAAGGTTTTGCAAGAATTTCCATTTGTAATGATACCCCCTAGCCTGTTGGGTTTTCTCACGTCTTTGCTAATAGGTTGTGTACCTTAACTTCGAGAAGCCATACGGTGGTATTAGATAGTCACTGTGCCACTGGGAATGATTAATCTCTTTAACCTTTTTCAAACAACTTTTCTCATTTATAAGTGACTTCTTTTTTTAAAAATCAATCAGCAGTAGACCTTTTGATTTAGTAGCTTCGGGATTTTGAAATCTAAATGTCTTATGGTTATTCATTATATAGTGATTTCTAATGATATCACTTGAACAATTTCCTGCACATTGGTCCGGACCAAACCTAAATAACTGTAATTGACAGTGTCTAGATATTTAATCTTGGAGTCATACACAGATGTGATGTTCACCCAGGCCACCAGCAAGAACCTTATTTTCTTGCTTCTTGCATTTCCTTTTAGGTTCCAAACTCTCCTTTAGTATTGTGAAGCCACTGTCAACATCTTTGTCAGGTGAAGTAATATATTATTTTTTTTCTAATAAGGTCCTGGAATATTTTACCGGATGGATTTTGTACTCAGTATGGAGAATGCAAAGTTTGACCTCTTTCATTCTGTGCAACTTTGCAAAGTACGAATAAAAGAAAAATATATAATAATAAGACAGGTAGTCCTGTGACTGCGGTTTCCTCTTCTGTGCTCATTAGTGCATGATAGTTTGTAGCTAGTTTTTGGCCGGTATTCTACTGTGTGTATCTCTTGGTATTTTAAAATCACTCAGCTCTCTTAGTGCATTGTCTGTGTGGACATTTCCAATATTCTGGTCACTTGCATCTCCAAATCATACACTAATGCAAAAAAAAAAAAAAAAAGAAACAAAAGAAATATGACATACAGGAAAGTTTGTAGCATGACAAACTTATGAGAAACAACTCAAATGGTTTCTTTTAATGTGGTAGGTGGATATGTTGCAAGATATCCCACTTTCCTGACCATATAAATCTTTGCAGTAGTTTTCCTTGGCTGTGTTCAGGTGACAATTATACTGGTTTAATTGATGTCAAATTATCTCAAGTCAATATCAGTGCAATACAGAATTGAATTGGGGTTAATGTTTTAATCATAGCCTAGTAACCCCTTGAATCCTTTCAAGACAAGAGACAAAAGCGCCCAAAGGAAAATTGTAGAAGATTCTTGCTAAGGCTTGGAGAGGGGTGGTCCAGTAAGTACTAATAAAAGTTCTTTAAAAGTGTGAAATATCAAGCATAAAACCAGTTTTATTTCCAAGGTGTATAACATAAAGCATTATATTAAGATGTATTATATGTTGAAAGAGTTCTAGAATGAAAAGCAAACTGTTGGGCAAATCTATGATAAATATGTGCTATTTGTAAATCCTATGTTTATATTGACGTAATATCCTGAGAGTCCTAATTTAGTAAAGCTCTCTATTCTCTTCTGCCACCTTGCATCTTGAGGGCTGTAGTCCTCCAGGTAGATCATCCATACAGGAAAAAGATGAGGCTGACTGTCATGCTGGATGCCTGTACTACTTTGACTGACCTCTTCAGCCTGAAGCACCCCCCCACATGTGAAAACCCTAGTGCATTGTGGGTCCAGAGGGGCCAGCCCTCTGCTCTTAGTAGGCTGTGCAACACAGCTGCCACCTCACTCAGCTGGGAGTAAGATGTTTGTCTCGTTAACTGCCCGAGATGTTGTTCCTCAGAGAAGAGTCTGCTTCACATTTGCTGATATTGTATGCAAACATTCTCCATTCTGGTGAGATATGGTAGATTAGTTAAATGGTTGCTGCAGTGGAGGTGTCTGTCATTGGAGAAGACCATAAGAGCTGGGCTAGGAAGTGGCCATAAGTTTTTAAAACATTCAGCAAAGCTCTTGGATGTCAGAGTAACTTTGCATCTAGCAACCCCATTCAGTCACTAGGCCAGTCACAGACTTCATTATTGGAAACTGAAAGTTCTGAAATTGAGCAACTCATGATTTCAGTGATCAAGATTTTGAAGATGGGGTCATGGGACTGTCATTGTGTTGCTCTTTCACTAAGGTGGAGCCACAGGGTTATTTTCCAAACCATTCTCTAAATGTTATATTATGTTAAACCTAAACCCTAATCACTATGCAGTGCTTTTTTGGGGGACAATAAATGTAGACAATCACACCTATCTTCCAGAGTGAGGATTCAGATGACTACAGGCAGCTATTAAAATCTAGCTTAGTGAAGCTGTTGTAGTTGTAGATTAACTTGTCTTTCAATTCTCTTGTCTATGCAGTTTACATGAAATCTAATTGAACACCACTGGTCAAAAACCTTTTAATGTTAGCCAGGAGCAGATTAAAAGGTATTGTTCTATCTACCACTTTTCTACAACTATGAAATTGTTCAACACCTCCTGAACACCAAATTGATTTAGTAGGAATACTTAAAAAAACCTAACCCGACCCAAAAAAACTGAAGACAGCTAAACCATGAAAAAATAATTGGAGTATTACTTGTCCCAAACAAGCACCATCCAATGACATGGAAGTGTCAGGGATAAAAAACATCACCAGAAGTTAAGTAAGAGCTGTAGAAGCACAACTGCATCTTGTCTGCTACACTGCTCTGCTTAAGTTCCCACTGAACCAGAAGAAGAGGAAATTATCAAACATCCAGAGGGAAGATAATGAAATGGGATCACGTTGCTATTGGTTAATGTGCTCATCATATATATAGCCATCCTGTTCCCATCTCCTTCTCTAAAGTGTTGCTTTGGAGAGGATGATCAGCATTGCAAGAGATGCTGTCTTTATGCAGGGATGAGCTTCTGTCTATGCCATGACAAATGCCATTTATGTCTATCACCAGAATTTATAAACTTAGTCCCAGTTACAGTCAATTCAGTCCACAATAGATTTAAGTAGATCTCCAATGAAGTTGAAAATACGATAATGGGTCCTTGTACCCAGATTCTATCTGTTTCTTTAAAACAGAAATAATAAATCTTAGCATCAGTTAGGCTGTATGGTTGGAGTATACTAAAATTATGATTTCTAATTCTGAAAATATGCAAAGATCTTGCAAACTTGAAGTTTACATCAGTTATGATCACTACATTGGAGTTGGCAAGTCTGAGTTCATGATTTGAAGTAAGAACAGGTGGTGAAATAAAAGGTACTTAGATCATTATGAACAGGATAGTTTACTCAAATCTGACAGTCTATTAACATATATCAGGGTCTAAACATTCATTACAATGACAGAACTCTCCGTGTTTACTCGAGTACTTCGTGACTCGTAGAGTTCCTGTACTTCACTTCTTCCTGCTTTCATAGTATCAATGCTCCAGTACCTTTCTAAAAGCTGGGCCATGACTTTGTTAAACACAGAATGGTACAAGATATAACCATTTCAAGCTTTTTTTAGTTGAAATGATTCTGCTGTTACTTTATGCTTTCTTAAATAAATCTGTGTTTCAAGTGCCCTACTTGATTTTTACAAGTATTTTGAAAGCATTCCGATGATCCTTACACATTTTTTTACACAGTGGAAGGTAGTGTGAACACACATGTAATAAGTAATTTAGCAAAAGAATTTTGCTTCAGCTAAAATAGATGTGTGCTCGCTATGGCTTCAGCTAAGATGGATGTGTGCTTGCTATGCGTTTGGAAAAGGGATAGTGTTAGATAGGATATCAGACGAAAGCAACAGTTGGAAGTACCAAACCGTCGCAAAACAAAGGATGGTGTGGTTAGATAAGATAACCACAAAAGTGTAAGGAATGGAGAAGCTACAAGAAGGACATAGTGATAAAGACTTTGAGCTTCCCTCTGATGACCACCAGGAAGACCCCTGAGGAAGCATATAGCCTGGGCCACTAGAAGGGAGGAGGCATGTTCAGGAGTGGGTGGCATTCCAAGAACTCATTGATTATGCAAACTATGTTCCAAGAAAAAACATGAATAATTATGAGAAATATGAAATAAAAACTAGTGTTTGTAAAGGAAAAATGAGCCACAGGAGGAGAAATCCCCTGTGTAACTCCCAGCGCTGTAATAAATATTCTTTGCTCCACCGAATTTGCCCCGGACTAAAATTCAATACAGTGAGCGTGTTTCTCACACGCATATCCTAGAAAACTCTTCCAGACGCCATTTTAAAGTAGATGTCATTCAGACCTCCATGTTAGTACTGGTTGTCTCTAATCCAAAGGAAGTTACAGTCACTTCATCAGCTTGAAGATACGTTCTGACACTCACTTGAGTGACACTGAAGATTTCTGTCTTAACGAACAAAGTAATGCACAAAGACATTATTCATGCAGATGTAGGAAGAAAGGCATTGTTCAGTTACTTTAAAATATTTACCATACATGGTAAACCAGGGTTTTCCCTTTGTTTATCTTTCACAAAAAATTGCATTTAAATCTGAGGTTTCCTTTTGTTCAGGCAAAACCTGTTGGTGTTTTTTTTTTTATTTTTAATTTTGCTGTTATCCATGTCAGTCCATCTTCTCTTTAATAACCAAAGGACTAAAATGAGCCTAGTAAAACAAAACAGAAACAAACAACCTTGGAATAGGGAGTGTCTGTTTTTTTACCATTTTACATTGGAAATGTCCCCAATGGCTTAACCCTTGGGTTTCCATTGTATCAAAACTAGTTTTGTTTATGAACTTAGGCCCCTGCAAAACTTTCAGCTGCGCCACCTCCCTCACCTTTTGTTGAGCGGTGCACAAGTACAAATACAGTATCGACAGCATCTATTATTTTCGTCCTGAAGAGTTAATAAATTCATTGCTGTTGCAGAGTGAACACTTTTCTTTTTTACTTTTCCAGCTGTGTTTTTCTTCATTCACTGGTTTCAGATGAATAATCTTTCAGCTTTTCTTCCTATGAAGTTTACAGGGAATTTACAATTCCCAAAGGATGGCTGTTAGAACAATATCAGAAATCCTATTACAATCCTTTTCTCTTTCTTCCTAACTTTTAAGGTGTACATTTTGGATTTCACCACTTGATGCTGATTGCCTCAGAGCCCAGAGGGAGTCAAGCTACTTTGTGCGAGATGAACTCCTTGGCAGTTTCTCTGACTTTGCTCTTAAAGTGAAGAAAGTGATGGCTGAGATGGGGCACTGCACTGAGAGGCACAGGCTCTCTGGAGTTGCGTGAAGCCACAGTGCCTCAGCAGAGAGCTGCAAATTCCTTCAACAAATGGTTAAAAGCACGTGTGTATACTCTGGGCTATAATTAGTAGAATAAAGTGGAATTGCAGCATTTCATATCATGTCCATAGGCATTTCATGCAGGCAACGCTTATTATTATTTCTTGATGTTTGGTCACAAGGCCAGCTACTCTTGTAGGGGAAGAACACAAAAGATTTTGATGGGAGTGGCTATGAAAACAGAAATTCGCTGTAGAGGCAAGAAAGATGTTTTTCTTCCTCTGAATTATGTTTTATTTTTCCTCCCCTCTTCCTCTGAGGCATCAGATATTAGCCATCTATGAATGCAGGGAACCTCAGAGAAGATAGCACAAGTGTTCAGATGATATTCAGCAAATACAGTGGCCCAAAATGTCAGCTGTGCTGTTCTTGCTCTTATGCTGCCCTGGAGGGCATCTGAATTAGATGGACATGAGAACAGAACCACACCACTCAGTGACACATAAAGTTAATTTTATTTAATAAGCTATCGAAGGTGAGTAATAAGTTCTGTTCTAAGATTTCTGTTCCACAACACTCACAGACTTCTCACTCACAATAACCAGGGCCCTCCAGTCGAGCTCTGACCTGCACGGCAGGGGAGCATGACACCACTCAACATTTCCAAGCCTGCTGGCAGCCTGACCCTGGGAACAGCAGTTCCACCATGGACTCAATCTTCCTCAGGGTGTCAGATATCTTTGTATAGAGTTCCCCTCACCTCCCCAGAGGCTGTTATTTTCAATATTTATTGCTTTCTAAAGTAGATTTGATAAGTGGCTAACAATGTAGCCCAAGCCATTTCTTTGCATTTCCCTACACTGAAGGCTGGTTAGCATTTTCTACCTGGATTTCTGTCACACTCTGGTCTCCTACCCCAAAATTTATTACGAGGGTGTGAATTTGGCAACAGCAATATAAGGAAGTTTATCTGTCCTTTTTTATTTTCCAGTGTATTCTGGATTGATATAGTTAGGCAGAGCTGTGAAGATATAGTCAAGATCTCATTTATCGAAGCAGTGCTTTCAGGTAAGCTTTACCCCTTGAGACAGACTCTGTGGAACATCATTTGGTGGGTTTGGAGTAAGGAAGGACTTTTCTTCCAGGTCAGACTGGCTGAGACGTTGGGCTTTTTTTCATCTTCCTTTGCAGTATTGAGCAGCTGTTGCTGCCTAAGACCAGCATCTAAGTCTGTGTTTCTTTAAAGGCTTTCTGCTGGAGCATCAGACAAGAGTGTCCTGTGGCTTTCCCTCCTCCTAACACAACCTCTGGAAACCTCTTTGGTTTGGGACGTGGTTGTCTGCACTGCTTAGACTAGGGAAAGAACTGGGATTTTTTCATATTTTTGAAAAATGTTTAGCTTAAAGGGTCCCGAAGAGCCAGAGGATATGGGGCAGAAACTTGCCTGGACCCTGGGGTAGGAAAGTTTGGCCTATAGTTCAGGAAAGCATACCAGTCCCTCAGTATGCTTGTTTGCTTATCCAACTGAAAATAGTTAATTGGAAAAAAAATGGCTCTTGCAGAGATGACAACTTCTCTGATGGTAAAATATGGCAAATAACCCTGGTAAAAATCAATGTGGCCAAGCTATTAAACCCCAAACTATATTTCTTATTTAAATTTTTTTTATTATTGAAGCCTTCTCCCTTGACTATACTGTCCTTAAAATATCACTGTAATACAGGAAAAATATGGTTTTTCTATACTATTGATTGTGCTCTGCATGAGTATAAATAGTGTCACCAGATGGAAGGCAGATCAATAGGTCAGAACTTACTGATGATATAAAAATTCCTCCAGGTTTCAAGATAAATACATCAAGTCTTTCAACTATGGTTATAAAAAACTGCCCATTTTCTTTTTACAAGTTGTCTTAAAGAACTAGAAAACAGTTACTTACCTTGCAGTCTATTTTGCTATGGCAGTTTTATTGTCTTCTTTCTGGCATGCGATGGAAAGGGTATATATTTTCAGCATGGAATGGTTTAAGATATGAAAACATTAAGCTCTGAATAGCCCTTCATCAAAAAGAATATCTCACCTCCAAGGTCTTTCAAGAGAAACAAAACACTGAGATGCCATTGGAGCAAATGGATCATACAAGCAAGAGATGAAATATATGTATAAAAAAAGACACATAACTTCCCCCCTTCCCCAAGCCGTGTCATGAAAAATGGCTCTACCTCAAGTTTGGCATCTTGTCTCTTATTTGCACTTAGTAGCAAACTCATTCAAAAACTGTAGCTGAACTGAGTTAGATGCAGGAATACATGTCATGCCTCTGTAATATGGAAAGCCTACGTAATGATGAATATTAAGCACTGGCTTCAGACTTAAGGTCAGCTGTGCTACGTTGCATCATTTTTAGATTTTGCCCAGAGAGGATCATTATGGTACAATAAGCGTTTTCCAGTGAGGTAATAAAACTTTGTTCAGTGTTTTTCAGCTTGCTGCCTGTTATGAGAGAGACTAAAGCACCACGAGGTGATCAGAGCAGAACATTTGAATCCTACATTATTCTAGCGTACAGTTGCAATGCCGCTATACCAGGCTCTTCATCAGCAGAAAGAGAATTTTCTTTTGAACTATTAGACATGCACAAGGAATAAAGAGATGAAAAAAAAACCCACAAAGAAAATGATTAAGCAAGAATTGCCAATGTTATTTTAACTAAATGGAGAACTTGATTAACTAAAATATTCCCTCCCCCCCTCTCCCCATCCTCACAACGCAGCTGTTCTGTGCTTAGCAATTGCAAGACAAAACAAAACAGGTCATAACACTCAGGCATGTACAACTTCTATTGATGACAATATAATTCTTTCCATAAGCATAAAGAAGAACAGGATCTGACCCTTTTGTAGCTTATTGCCATGCTACTGAAAAATATGAGCTAGGAAACGCAAATATCATTACTCAGTATTTAATCAAAAACATTTGGTTCAGGGTTAAGCTGCAGTGATGTTGGCCCAAATTGCATCCAAATTGTAACGTTAATGCCAGCAATGGAGTCTGCATCACGTCAGCTGAGCTTCGAACTTCCAGCAGGGGCTTCTTTTCTCTGACAAAAACAAACACTAGGCAAATCCATATTTGGGTGAGTTGTCACAGGCCTTTCTTTTTCACATAGTAAATAATTTAATCGCACCAAGCATTTGGAAATTTCCAGAAAGGTAGCTTGTTTTTGTTGAATGCTGCATACATTATAACCTTGATAATTTCATTGGAATGGGTCATTTTTACAGGCAAATGTTCTTCTGCCTCTAGATAAGTGCCAAACTGTTTACTGAAAATAACAATTGGAATGTAGCGAAGACAAATTTCAAAATTCAGAGTCATTGAAGTAAGGCGCTTCAGAATATGAATAAATATTCATTTGAGGAGCATAGTTTATTTTAATGGCTTTTTGTATTCTATTAAACTACCAAAAAGGCCTCAGCTTTTCCTGATGTACTTCAGAATCAAGTCTTTGCTTGATTCTCAAAAGGCAGCGTCATAAAATAATTACAAGTGACTTGTATTTGAAGAGCAACGAAGCTGGTGAAGGGTCTACTGCACAAGTCTTATGAGGAGCATCTGAGGGAACTGGGGTTGCTTGGCCTGGAGAAAAGGAGGCTGAGGGGAGACCTTATTGCTCTCTACAACTACCTGAAAGGAGGTTGTAGTAAGGTGGGCGTTGGTCTTTTCTCCCAAGTAACAAGCGATAAGATGAGACAAAATGGCCTCAAGTTGCACCAGGGGAGGTTCAGATTGGATATTAGAAAAAAATTCTTCACCGAAAGGGTTGTCAAGCATTAGAACAGGCTGCCCAGGGAAGTGCTGGAATCACCATCTCTGGAGGTATTTAAAAGATATGTAGACGTGACACTAAGAGACAGGGTTTAGTGGTGGTTTTGGCAGTGTTAGGTTGATGGTTGGACTCCATGATCTTAAAGGTCTTTTCCAACTTAAATGATTTTATGATTCTATGATTGTCCTATGAGAGATTTTCTGTAAGAGTTCAGTTCTTCTTCTTATACGCTCTATACAGCATATAAGGACTCATCATGTTCTCAGCTGAGTTAATAGGTGTTGTTTACAGCCCTCGGTGAAGACGATCCTAAATGATTATTGAGATTTTTGTTTTGTCTTGCTTTTTGGTTTTTTTTTTTTGCAGCTACAGTCAGATGGTGGCACATATTCAACAATAATAATTGTTAAACAGCCATTAGGAATGAGTGACATGCAGCAATTTTACAGATAGTCAGACAAGAATAACAGTTATAACCATTATATACCTTCAAACAGCCTAGGAATATAGTACTATAATTATGGAAGCTTTCTTAGTAACTCTGAAAGTCTACTGGGTGTTATAATAATGTGAGTTTATTTTTATCCTGGTTTCCTAAGAAGAAGAGTTTTATGCAATCATGTTGTCCGTGTTCATTTATCTGTCTGTCAGTCAGTCAGTCTCCCAAACAACTTCCGAACTCAGTATCCAATTTCAACCAAATTTGAAAGTGCAGCTGAGGACTCAAAGCTATTAAGTTCCTACAAGCTTCATGAAAACAAACTGTTGCATAGAAGTTGAAGGTTCAAATTAGTGTTCCCATGAGTGAAAGATCACATTCTGAGTACGAGAGGTTTGTCTGACAACTGGCCAGTTAGCATGTTCATACAAATCAGCTGTAAAGCTAGTTACAGCACTTACTGGCCAGATCAAATTATTTCAGTCAGGGAAAGAGAATACAGAGCCATCTGACACCAATCCTTCAAAAAAAAAAAAAAAAAAAAAAAAGGGATCTGCTTAATTTCCTTTGTCCTTATTCTGGATTCTAACACAGAATTCCTATTGCTTTCCTTGGAAATTTGTTTTATGGATTGATACTGTGCTATTGATGAGTTTGCCACAGTATTTTGTCTCATTTAAGGCTCCTTTAAAAAAAAAATATTTCTTTTTGCAGTGAGCTTTTTATGTGCTAATTAATTCTCACAACATCCTTATGAGACAGCTACATGTTATTATCTGTGTTTCACAGAAGTTGAATTCCAGTACAACAGCAGGTTGAATCTCTGTTGAGGAGCAAAGTTAGACCAGTGCTGTTCTGATTTTTGTCAAAAAGAAAAAAAAAAGAAGAAGTACTTCACAAACTTACTATCCCCCACACAGCTATGCTTGATAGTTATAGCATGGAATTTATATCAGCATTTTCCATATTTTGAAATAAATTAGCAATTTTTTTTCCTGTAGTAAAACTTGGTCAACAATTACACGTCATGGAATTTTCTTCTTTGCTCGTTTGTTGCAGATTAATTTAACACATAGTTAGAGTATCATAGAGATTGTTGTGATTTGAGATCGTTATAGAGATAAAGGTGTTAACAAATCAGAGAAATGGTTGGAGACCATCACTAATTAATTATACTGCTACCGATAATCTGGTAATGCTGTGTTTGATATTTGCCAGAGTTAAATAATCCAGAAGAAACAGTCTGGAAAATCTGGCACATGATAGAAGCACCTTTGATCATTTGGTCCTGAAGAGTCAGTTTACAAACTTTTGTGCTTTAAAATTCTGCCTAGAAATTAACTACAGAACTACTCACCAAGCATTTAATTCCCTTCCACATTCAACTGAAAACTTTGTCCTAGTGATATTTTGTGGCACGGAGTTCTTTCAGTGAATGACACACAGTAGCACCAGATTAACTGCCCTTTTTTTTGTCTCCTAAAAATGTCAAAGGGATTTTTAATTTTCTGCCTTTTCTTATCTGGTATTCACTGTTTTGTTTGATACTATAATGCATTTTTATTCCTTGCAAAAATAAACAGACATATTTCAGAAACTCTTCTTTTGTGCTTTTCCACTGCTTTTATTGATTCACATCATTGACTCTTTCTGAGCCTACTTCTCATGTGCTTTTTCCCTTTTTACTTAAGATGACCAGAACTGAACGCTAGTGCAACTGAGCTGTGTAATGGTACCCGGTTCTTTTTCCTGAACGGCTGCACCTGAGCAATGGCATGTACCTTGCAGTATGCACAAGCAGCTCCTCTTAACTCTCGTGGTATGCATTGCTTTGTACTTGTTGACTTTATCTTCTCCTGGCAAATACTTCACAATCTCTTGCCTTTGCCTAGCTGCCCTGAAAACCTTTACAATGTATTCTACTGCTGCAGGCCCAAAACCTTTTTGGTCGTTTGAGATCTGACTCTTTTCTGCTCATATTCTGTTCTAAATCATTAATTACTGTACCGGATTCTTCCAGTGCTGGCTTGAAAACCCGTGCCTTTCCACAGACAGAAAATATTATAAATGTTTAACATTTCTTTTCTTTTTTCCCACACTGAATTTATGCACCTAGTTATTTGATAATTAGAGCTAATTATGCAAATTAGATCTCACAAAATTACATTAAATCAACATTACATTTAGGGGCACGGATGTAGCTGTGAGATGGAACAATGGATAACTCTGCAGCTGTATCCAGGCCCTTACTGCTGTTGCAAGGCTCCAGAAGTTCCGTTTCCATCCTGCAGTGAAGTGCAGTGGGCAAAAGAAGTTATCTCAATACTTTACTGACAGCATGTACCAACTGAGGCTCACAGCCGCTGCCTCTGTAGCCTTTGCTCCTGTTCAGCTGCACCTTGATGGGAGCAGTGGGAGTACCCTGAAGGTCCTGTTCCTGCATGCCTAGACTCATGGCCTTGTAATTTGCTTTGAAGTATAAGGAAGTGGTGTGAGCTCTTCTTTCTCCTACTGTGCTTAATCACAATTCAATTATTTGAGTTTATATTGATAAAACTGGAGCTAAGTTTCCATAGCAACCGTAATGATCAGAACATTGTAACGTGGTATACAAATACTGTTTGGTTTGGTAACTTAAAATGTGATGAAGCCAAGTAAAGAGCATAGAATAGAGGCTTACATTCACCAACTTAGAATTGGAAACACCTTGCTGACCTTTACTTAAGCACCAGGTCTTTCCTGGTGCTTAAGACTACCTTTATATCTCATGGGTGGAGGTGCGACCCTTCAAAGAATGATTTATTTCTCTCTAAAGTAGCTTAGATCTCATATATGAAGTTAAGCAAGATCCATCCCCAAAAATTCTTCATCTCGTTTATAAGTATCCTCGGGTTTTACACTGTCACATCCGTTGGCCTCTAAATGATAATGCTACCTTACATCTATGTCCTTGCATTTGGACTTGGCTGTTCCAAAATCCATGGCGAATAAAATGCAAAGAAATATCAGTTTTCCCATCTACTTACCACAAAGGAAAAAGCAGGAAAATAGTGCAAGGAAGATGGTAATTGCTATATTTGAGGGCAGAGCAACATAGGATCCCGGTGGGAACCTATATGAGAATAATCATCCCAAATGTTAAGTGACTATATTAACATAACTTATATAAATATGAAAATTTACATTTTTAAGATGTGATCTTCATTAGCTCTTGACATCTCAGTTTTCCATGCAAGTGGCTTAGACTGGAGGAATTTGTCAAAGCCATAGTGACTTTATCTAATTTTAGGATACAAGCCCTTCTGTTAGTTGCCCTTTTCAACTCATCTTAGTTAAAACACTCAGAAAACTAAATTTATGGTTTCTTTTAGAATAAATATAGTTAAAAGAAGTGACATTCAGTTTTATGTACTATTCCCCATCTTTTTGTGTCAATTGAAATTCCTTCCATGTTATTCTTCTCTCTCCATGACCCTTGTATTCATATTTCTGAATGTACGCTCTTTTATCAACAACAAATCCTATATTTACACATAGACTTTTTATTACCAATGTTGTACTCTGCTCCTTAGAAACTTTTATTTGTTTTAAAAATAAACATCTATAAAAAGTACCTGGCAGCTCCTTCAAAATGCCTGTGGATGGTCAAGTTGAAAACTTGGGAATTAAGATGCAATTAATAATAAACTTACACCTTTCTGTTTATTTTCTACATTAGTTATGTTTAGAACTAGTAAAAAGTCTGAACTTTCTTGACTTCACTGAAAAATTGAAGTAATTAACACTCGTTAATTAACACTTTTTGAAAGAATTATTGTTCCCTTGGCTGGTCTTTCCTTTCTTATTTTTTTTCAGGAATGCTTCATGTGAGCACTGTTACTGATGGCAAAACAAGGGATGTTTCGGGCTTCTTAAGGCAGAATTTGTGAGTTCTGAGGTGTTAGCTAGTGTCACAATTCTGGAGATTAGACTTCATAGACATATTTGCTCAGAACTACCTTGATTTATCAAAGAGGAGAAAGGAAAATGTGGAAACTTACAAATTGACATAGTTCATCATAAAACTTTATATCAATAAATTGAGAATTCAAAAGAGATGACAAAATAATTAAAGGGATTAGAACAAATGAATTATGAAAATTTTGAAGAAATTAATTCAGGTTATACATGGTGGAAAAAAGTTCTATTCTAGTTGTCGAATACATTTGAAAACCTGACAATAAGTTTGAAAAATCTATTGACAATAGTGGAAAAGAATGGAAATGCTAATTGGCAACAGCATGCTGAGTGAAATAGTTGAGGTATGAAGCTTTTTTTCTTTTTTCTGAAGTAACCTTTTTTTCTGACTCATTGTTCCATGTGATACAGAGAAAATACTCTTTAGAACTTCTAATATTCCCTTGTTGACGTTCTCCTGGAAAATCTTAAGGAAAGGTCCAGCTGGGATAATTTCTTGACTCCAACAGGGCACATAGTTGCTTTAGATAATTCTAAATCATCCTGATTAGGAAAGATTAACTTATGGAGACCATTCACTTGTGGGAAAGTACCAAACAATACAAACTATCAGCAGCAAAAGAAAATATCTTGAAATTCTACACCTCTACTCACAAACAATCCCCAGTGAAGAGTTACGCCAGCTGAATGTTGTCTTATGCTCACTTTCATGAAAGGCAAATTAATAGGGTCCCTAGACTTTTACTGTGTCTCTTTATATCATACATTTCCATGTAGGAGAACATTTTTGTTATAATCTTTGTTAATTCTGCTGATGGCTCATCATTGCCTTGCAAAAATTTTTCCTTTTGAAAGACTGGTAAATGAGACAACGTATATAGGAATGGACATGGAAGAGGAAGGTAAAACTACATTTTACAGTTTGTTCACAGAGACAGCCAAAGATGACTTGAAAAACCAAAGATTTACAAGTTATATGCATTTAGTTTTCCAGCAGAAAAAGAAGAGCTGGCACATCAGTCCTGGAAGAGTGTCTGACATGGGTTTTTCCTTTGAAAAGATGACATAAATATGTTTCTTAAAAATAAGCTGAGGAAAAATAGAAAAAAGGCAATCCATTCCTCAGCAAGCAGCCAAACAAAACCAACCAAAAAAATGATAAGCATAATTGAAGTTTTTATCTAGCTCTAAGGACTGATATGTGGGTGTTTTTCACCTGTGTTCCAATAAAGAAAGTCTTTACAAACGAAAGATACGGAATTCGTACTTTACTTTCCTGTAAGGCTTAAATTATGTTGCATTATAAAAAAGGTTCTTTTTATGAGATGCTAGAAACATGAGGAATTGTTGAAGCAGATTGATTACTACTGTGAATGATTGCATTCCAATCCATGCAGCAATACTGAAAATATATGCACGTCCCTTGGTCATGTAGCTACAGCAGCATTTGCAAATGTTTCAGATTTTGCATATGGTGGAGGTAGCACAATTGGTTTCATTGTGTTCTGCTTTATTATTTCATGCTGTTCCAAAGAAACCCTGTTAAAATATACTGGATGCATCGGAACTTCAACTATTTTCTAAGCTTTTCATGGTAAAACTTAGGTAAATTTGTAGGGGTGAAAAAGTGAATGTAAAAGAATAAACGCAAATAAATGTTTTCATGTGTTACCTGAATCTCTGTGATAGTCTTCTCCGGTATATGCAGCAAAGGCATCAACCAATATTTGATAGAATAGTCTATATGCTGTGTACTTTTCACATTCTACCGTATGTATTCTGTGAAGATAAATCCAATATTATTTAAAGTCTGTTTCAGTAAATGTGGCATGGGAGAGGAAAAATCCATACAGGGTATATGTGAATAGTCTTTGTTTGAAGCACAGCTAACTATAGGAAAACAGGTACAATGTTTGCTTAAGTCAGTTTGCTTGGGCAGAAATTAAATAATTGCTCAGAGAATCATACTTCATTTCTGAACTTAATTAATTGATAGTGTGATATCCACATCACTATGAGACTGAATGACACTGCTGAAAACTGAATGTATTCATTTCATGTGCAGGCAGCCATAAAGGACTCTGTGGAAATAGTACTTAGTGTCAGCGTTGAAAGACAGGAAATTATGTTTAAGCCAAAATATTCCTCACTTCAGAAATCATGCCATGTCCCTGTCCCTGACGTTGCTACCCTGAGAACAGATTATTGCATTTTACCTTCACCTGTTCACAAAATGTTTTGCTGTTTTGACATCCGGCCCTGGAGAAGGACAGCCGCACTCCACTGACCTCAGGCTAGACTCCAGCTACATTAGTCCTGCTTACGTCCAACTATGCTACTCACAATGGTTTCAGGGTAGTCAGATTAAAAGGAGCCAAGCTGCATTTGGCCATTACACTGGAAAAACACACACAAAAATCTGATTTACCTCAATGCTTGCTTTCATTAGCGGACAGGTGAGACAATAATTTCTTTAAGTGTTTGCCTAGACTGTAGTTCAGTGGACTGAACCTTTTATAAATTTTAGGATTTGTAAGCTTGCATTTTCAACACACTTACAGAAGACTAGTTCTTGTTTGTTTTAGATTCATCTTTAAATTTTTGGTAAAGGTATTTTAATGTATTTTTCCCCTCTAAAATGCCTTTTTTTTTTTGGTGTGCTATCATGTATCTTCTCTAGTCACCCAGATCAGCTTGACATTTGGAAAAACCTTTAGCAGACTATCAAGGGAGAAATGCTTCATGATGTTTCCTCTTAGTACTTCCATTAGGCAGAAGAGCAGGAGACTGTATAGAATACGAAATATTAGAGTTCATCTTCAAATCCATGGATCTGCTCAGTGTGTAAACTGCTGTAAAATCGACCGGTGCTTCCAAGGAGCCTTTCTGAAAGTAAGACATCAATGCAAATGCACAGACAGGGCTTCCCTTGCATCTACTACTAGCTGTACAGAACCAGACCAAAAGGCAACCTGACTCAGCAGCCTTTTTTTGGGCAGTGGTCAGTGGAGGAGGCCTGCGAAAGAGTGTAAAAGCAGAGCTATTCTACAGTGATACTTCTCCAGTGTATCATCCTAGACCAAACAATATGAAACTCAGTGAAGATGCTGAAGGTCTTAAAAACTTCTTTGTGAAGCCTGAAAACTTTTCACTGTGCTTGGACTGCAAAGTACCAGAACAGAACTAGAAGACTGGTTTTCATCTATAATTTCATGTAATTTTCCTGTCCTCCTGTTCTGGAGTCTCTAGGTACTGATTCAGTGCTAATATAATTTTAACTACAACAGTGCATATATCTGAAACAGTCTTGAGGCCATAGGATAACACCCCGTGCCCATAGCTTGTTCCAGGCTTTTAATCATGTATTTCCTGTAGTGAGACTGGAAGTGTGCTGGGAAACTGTGAGGAAAGTGCTGGTGCCATGAGGCCCAGGAGTGCTGAGAAGGTGACACAAGGAGGCTTACCCTGCTAGCAAGCGAAGGTGTCTGGATCCCTTTGGTCCATCTAAGGGTAGAGGCAGGTTCACCACATTTTTTATGGTAAGTTTTGCTGTCCTGCCCCACGTAAGGTAATCAAGCACCAAGACCACCTGACTGGTCCACCTAGATAGACACAACCGCATCCTTGGCTGCTGATTTCAATTCCCTTTTTCCTCTCCTAGGTTCTTCCTTTTTACCTCTGTCCCCTACCAAACAACCAACCTGTCCCTAATTACTTTTCACTTTTACTAATTTAATTCACTTTTACTAATTACTAATCACTTTTCATTAGTCCCTGGTCTGGTACATCTGTACCCTAATTTGGTATTTCTGATACTGTTAACCAGGTGATCTCAGCCACATGCAGTATTGCTGACATGATTTCTTAGGTTTCCTAGGCCTTGCAAGATTCCCCTCCTCAAATGTCCCCCACATTCACCTGTGAAGTCTGGCTGACCCTTGTGTACCTGCTCCTCAGCCACCAGTGAAATCCAGCCATCCTCTCATGGCACTTCTGTAACTTCTGTTGAATCCCCATACATCCATCTTATTAATTCCAAGAGTTTCTCTTGTCCAGTAGTTTTCCATGCCCATTCAGCTAGCTTAACCCCAGGCCAAGACCTAGGCAGTGGTCAGCCTGCAGCCCCAGCAAAATGGGGATAGCCTGAATGACAGAAATAATCAGCAGAAGAGGATATGTTTTAATACACATAGAACATCAGGCTGAGTTTCAGAAAAATTGCTTAAGAAGGATGAAAATACCTGTTTTAACAACAAGTATGGCAATACATTTTAGACCCTAGTCTTGTTTAAAAGAATAAGTAAGAACCTCATTTGTACTATGCTCACGAGAACAATCCCCGCTGATGGAATAAACAGCCTACAGAGGAATGATGCAGATGTCCTTGCTTACTGAAAGGAGAGGATAAAAGCAATGTGCTCCACTGCCTTATTCATGATGCATCACTGCCTTCACGAATAATAGCCTACGTGATTTAGTAATTAAATATCCTTTACTACTTCCCACCTTATGTAATCACATTTAGTTTTAGGACTATATGCTCAGGAAGACCTCCTGACCCATCAAATCCACCCAGCTGTGATTACAGACAGCCATTTAATAAATATCTCATCTAGAAGGGGCCATACCGACATACCCTGCATCACAAAGCACTTCAGCGCCTTAGAAATTAAGATCTTTAGTATAAAAGATCACAAAAAGAGAAGGAGGGCAGGAACAATCAAGTGTATCAGCAATCCCCATGTCAGTAGATAACTTTTTTTAGGTGAATATGCTCTGATGAGCCTGGGAGACAGATGACACATGATGATACAGAGGAAGATAAAAATAACTTGGTCAACACAGCAGCCAAAAAATACAACCTCATCAGAATGATGAGCTTTCCCATCAATTTTGTATCCATGTAGGCGACTACACAAAGGTACAATAATACTGTAGAAAATTATAGTATGTGCCCTAAAGTGCAGAAGTAAAATTGTATGAGGATTTTTAAATTACAATTTCTTTTCCTTTAAATTTACTGCATTATCTCTTTACAGTTTCTTTTAGGTTTTACTTTTTCTTTAAAATTATGATGTTCATCTTTTTGTTGAAAGGCATTATACTGCTTAGTCCTCAGTAAGGATATATTTATAAAGGTAAACATTCTGGAAATCCTAATTCTTATAGGGAAATTTTAAACATTGTAAGCATTATTTGACAATATATTTGTGTTTTTGAAAGAAATTTAGCAATTAGTTATTTGCAGTGCTTTTGAAGTGCATATACAATATGGGCACCAGCTAAACTATCAAAATAATATATATTACATTTTTTGAAATATCTCTAAGCTCCTCTTAAAGACAATTTTTATTGGAAGTAATAATTATGTTGTAATTATGCTAACAGAACAGTTAAATTTGTACTAGTTTGTCAGGCATGTAGTGGACGACAGTAAATGGTAACATCACAAAAAGAGCACAAGGTAGTGATATAGCTTTCTAAGAAATATGTTCTCTTTGCATATGATATCAATTTTCAATTTGTTGCATGCAGATATCAGTTCAGTTTTATAAAGCAGTTGCTTTGCTGTAGATTGCATCATTTAAATGCAAAAAATTAGATTATCTCTAAGGTCCCTTCCAACTCTAACCATTCTATGATTCTATGAAAAAGCAACAATTAATTTTTAATAATTAAATTAATATAGTATAAATTAATTAAATAGAAATTGTTGGTTTCAGTAATGTCTGTTGAAATAATGAAAAACCTTTCCAAATATTTGTACATATCAGATAATTTCTTATCACAAGAGAAATATGACTCCTCTAAGTGGATTGTTAGGACTAGGAACTTTTCAATACTTAAAAGCAATGCAGTCTCCTAATAATTTTGCAATACTTGGATAATAAATGATAACCATAAGGAACAGGATCATAGTATATTAATGTATAATATTATTCTGTGCTGTATATCATTTAATGTCCCTTCAACTAGATGCTTGTCTGGGCAAAGACTATCTTGCCTCATCTCACTTTAATTACACATTTTAATTACTCTGAATAGTTTTCAATTAAACATATTTTGTGTGAAAAATTATTCAGCTCCCAGTTTTCTCATATAAGCAATCTGCAATTGTTTTCACCATTGTTTATGTTTATCTTGCAAAGATTCACTTAGGCAGGGGACCAACTGTGCATTATCTGTTTCCTGTGTTTGTTGCTGAGGGGTTTTTCTGTTTCATAATAGACTTTCAATGCTTCTTTTGCTACTTAATTTTAAAGTTTTTAAATAACTCATTTGAGAATGACAGATGAATATTTTATTTCTCTTTGAAATTCTGTAGTGAAAAATATGAAAATGTTGTAAAATATTGTAAAAAAAATAGCCCTACTTGGTTGACATCACTTTAATTTGAAATGTAGACCTATCCGCTGTCTTTAGGAAGAGAAAAATTAGATGCTTGGCTTTCTGTGGGGTCCTAGAATATATTCAAGTCTCCAATCTTAAGTCTTTTGCAAAGTATCTTAAGAAGCAAAATTTGAAGTACTGCACTGTACAGATTTCCTCTCAGCCCAAAAGGTCAGGTGGGTTAAAATATCTGCAAATCCATGCAGTTACAATGGTTAAATTTGTAAAGAAAGAAATCTGAAGAGTAAGCTAAAGAAATCTTAGTTATGAATCTGAAGGCCAAGCTCGTTACATCTGATGTAGCTTTAGAAACCTGTGAAACCTACTCATCTTGTTCAATCACATTCTTCCAAATATTTAATAACGAAAGCACATAAAAATCACTAAACATTATATTGAGAAGTGTCTGTGCTCTCTAAATCCTAAAAGTTGTCTTGCATCCATGATGTTTCTTATAGATAAGAGAGTCACACCTTGAGCAGGATGCACGGAGAATAATGACACCAGAGCCCATGATATGACATTATTTCTACATAGCCATACTGGAACCTGGTAGTACAAACGGGCAGTTGTAGCCAGGAGTGACCCCTTTTCACAAGGGTCAGAAAGTGGACAGTGATACTTCCCTGCACGTTGCGACTGTACCAAAGGTTAGCTTGCCTTACCACTCCCAGCACAAGTTATTACATGCAGTATAAACATTTATATTCCCAAGAACTATTTAGCTTTATTTCGTATTTTGAGATACGCTTTTCAAGAACAAAATATCTTTTATGTTTTAGGAAAATCTACAGCCACATGCAGGGAAGGACTATGTAGATATAGTTGAAACAGATACAAATATAGATGTAGATACATTGCTTAGTTCTTTTAAGAAATAAGATTTAAGTAAGAGAATGAGGAAAACATTATTTTGTAACACTCCAACTTCTAATAAAAATTCTAAAAACCTAAAAAGATTCAACAAAAAAGATTTGGTCAGTGAATATTTGTATTTTTCTAAAAATGTGACTAAGTCTGTGTGAATTATGAGGAGGAAACAGGGATATATTTGAAATCTTATTTACTTTTAGGTTTTTTTGACTACCTATATTTCCTTGCAATTAATTGTTTAATAACAAAAAGTAAGCATAAGGCATCAGATTAACAAGAAAAACCGTGCTTAAATAGCTGTTCTCTCTGTTCAGATGAGACCATTTCAGTTACAGAGTTGGCCAACTCTGACAAGTTATGATTAGGACACAAACAACCCAGACATCTCCATGTCGATTTTAATTTTTTGGCAGGTGTGATCAAACTTTCCCCACAAATAGAAATAATTTGAAAATGCTGCAATGTATTGTTTCTAAATCCTTTTTGTTCAAATCACCAATGTTTTGGAGAAGCAGACCAGGAAGCAAAGCTTCATAGAACTGTCCTTCACCTAGTGTTAAAGAAACAAATAAGAAATAAACTCACTACAGTCACTGTATATAGTCTGCATTACTACACACTCTCGATTCTTGATGCCATCAGCGTGTCTCTACAGACCTCTGCAACTGTGGAATGCCAGAGTTATAACAGTCTATCGACCATCAATTCATTTTTAAAGTATTCTTTAAAATGCAACTCTGATAATTCTCTATGGCATTATATTAACAAGGTTTTTCTCAGTGTGAAGAAAAAAATGTGAATTATTTCCATCTCCCACCAAACTGATTTCCCCCTCTGCCCAGATATGAAACATTTCCAATATATCTTTTTTTTGGACAAAATTCCATTTAAGTCAAAAGAAACTTTGGGAAAGTAAGAAGCCATATAAAGAGATGGTCTATTTTCTCTTTTGATATAGAAAGTTGTATTTTAGCAGCAGTGAGCAAAAAGAAAGGATGAGAGGGTAGTAGAGTGAGCATGGGTATGAACGAGAAAGCCCAAACAGAAAAGACTATCTTTACTTCACTTTTTTTAACAAAAGGAAATATCTCACAGGTGTACTGTAAGTCAGCTACACAATGCCTTAAGAGCCAGAAAGAAGCAGACCAACACAATTCAGGCATCACCAGACACTAAATTGGCCACAGAAAGGTGTCATTTAGAATATAAAGTAAGATGAGTGCTGTCTCACTTAGTGAGTCTGTTTTATGTCTGAAATAGTATCTGTGTGTACAGCATTTTTGCTCCCAATCTGTAAAAAGCTGGGAATTTTAACTTCACTAAAAATGTCAGGCTATAATCCAAACTTGGTTATATTATCAAGTACATTAAAAAACAGACCAGAGAGAGGCCTGAGGAAAACCAACCTAGCTAATGATATGAAAAGCTGCTGGTCATATGATCATAGGATATAGGATATGATCATAGGTTGGAAAGGTCCTCAGAAGGGTTCCAGTCCAAACCCCTGCTCAAAGCAGGGTCAGCTGCGATATCAGACCAGGCTACTCACAGCTTCTCCAGCTGAGTCTTGAAAACATTCATCAGCAGAGACTGTATAGCCCCTCTGGGCAACCTGTTCCAGTCCTTGAAATTTTCTTTTCTGATGTCAGACCGGATTCTCTCTAGTTTCTGGCTGCATATGTGGTCTTGTGTTCTCCCACCATGCACCACTGTAAAGTGCCTGACTCTAGATGTATCTAGGAGAATGATCAGAAAATGGTACATTGCTAAAAAAAGGCCCATGATGCTTTCATGCTACATCCTGGCTAACAACTGAATGACGTTTTCTGTTTCGTGGTAGTCTACGCTTTGAAACTGTCTTCAGGGCTGAGCAGAGAAGCCATTATTCACACGTATGCTCAAAATAAAAGTTCTGCACAGAAGCAGTTATTTTAAGAGGTCTTTATATACTCTTTCTGCTCATCTCTGAAGAGGAGTTATAGGGCGTCCAGGTTTAGCAAGATAAAAAGCTAAGTTATTTTCCTTCATAAAATACACTAACTTTATTAAGCAGTATATTAAATCAATATATTAATTTGAACTTTTAGTTAGAAAGGACTCAATTAAAAGGCACAGATAACATTCTAAAACTCTTCAAGCTGATGCTCTGCAGTGGCTTCAACTTTTTCCTGGTTTTCCTCTGAGGTTTAGAAGTTTGCTAATTCTTTTACTTGGAAGGGGAGGAGCACCATTCGTTGGATCCAGTGAGACCTTACCTTTCTTGACCCTACCTAGTAGATCGGACCCTGACCTCATTATTCTTTTTGTATTTCATTCTTCTGTCTAATGTGGATCTCCCAAGCGTTCATAACTTCTGTCACATCTAGCTTTGGCACGCTTTCAGTGTTGTGGTGAATGGAAATGGACTGAGGACAGATTCTGCTTGAGATGATCCCTGCACTGACCATCAGGGAGCAGTCAGTGTGAGGTTACTCTGCAAGGAAAGACAAAGATAACATCAAGACAGGCAGAGGCAGATGCCTCATGGACAAGGGGTACAGTCCCACAGTAGCTGAGCATGATGAGCAAATCAGGTATGGTGGAGACAAGGCCAAAGTCAAGGCAGAACATTAAGACAGCAGGTGGCATAGCACAGCATTCACACTCTGGAGATCAGGCAGGGACCAAGGCAGAGGGTCAGACATTATATGCAACTCTCAAGCCACTGGGTGAGAGGGTGCTTGGATGGAGTCCCCAGATGAGGCTGGTCAAGGTACTTGGAGCCTGTAGGCATGCTTATGGCCCAGCCATTGACGATGAATATTTGATAATGACTTTGCAATTTTTGTAACTAGTAGTTCATATACTTCATAACAGAATCTTCTAAAATGTGTTTTCCTAGTTTGCTTATAGGAATTTCATGTGATATGCTCCCATCAAAGTATTACTGAAAGGAAGTTATACCATATTTCTAATTCCTTCCTTTCAGTAAGCTAGTTATTCTGGCAAAGAAGGACATTGAGTCTCAGCAAATTCATGCCTGACATTTGTTAGACTCTCATCTTTTACATATGCAAGCACCAATTATTTAATTAGTGCTAATATCTTTCAAAGTATGAAGCTAAGTAGTCTAAGACTTCCATTTTCATTTCCCCTGCTTGAAACATAGGTGTTGTGTTGCAGCCCCCCTGCCTCCAAGATCAGGCCCATCTTCCTGTAACTCCTGAAGTTAAACAGTAAAAATATTTCTTTGACTGACTTTTAAATACCTTACAGTAAACCCTGAAATCTGACCTGAGATCGACTGATTTATCTAAATGTTTATTAACCTATTCTTTCCCTGTTCTGTCATTGTTTCTATCCTCTTGTCACTACTGATTATTTAAAATATTGGGTCATAGATACCCTTCTTTATGTGAAGATTGAAGCAAAAAAAGGCATTAAACTTTTTAAGCAAAAAAAAGGATTGGCCCATATCATTGTAGAAAATACCCAATAGCTCATTGCTCTAATGAAAAGCTATCTATAATTCTGATTGATAGCTTCTGACAAAGGTTTTTAAATTAGAAACAATTCCCTCCTGGTTCAAAATAGCACCACATGAAGCATTAAAGAATGAGCTTTTAGCTTACTACATTAATTCAACAGGTGTATCAAATTTTAAACAAGTAACTTATACCGATTTACAGATGCATGGGTATAATACAGATGAATCAAAAATGACACCTGATATATTTTCAATATACTACTATTTTTTTTGCCATAATTCCTCCTGCTTTTTTTTTCAAATATATAAATCAGATGTAGGGATCTGGTCTTTTAAAGGACTTCAAAGTGATTGAAACAGAATGTCTTTATAATGAGCTCTGAAATAAAACTAAAAATGGACCCTCATCCCTGCAAAACATGAATGGAAGAAAGTAGAAATTGAAATGGAACAAAGTTAAAGGATGGCATGTTTACATTCGACATGCAGTTAACTCTGAAAAAATGGAAAATGTAACTTAGAACGAGATCTCTCTAAAACAACACAGAAGAGTTTGCCAACAGCCCTACATAGACATGACTAAAATCACATCCTATCTCACTGTAACATTAAGCGTTAATCCACTTAGTTAACAATAATCCATTGTATACAGCTTGTATTTAAACAGAAGAGTAATGTTCCATGTAAAACAAACTNAAAACAAGAACTCTTCTTAAAAAAGAAGAGTAATGTTCCATGTAAAACAAACTATCAAAATTGTACATAAGGCTAATTTTATCACTTCCCACTTATTTCTATGCATCAGCTAGCTAAACATAAATATTAAGGAAAATGGCATAGCTAATAAGACATTTACAGGAAACAAAGTGCATCCTACTCTGTGAATAATCTTTAAAAGGATATCAGTTTCAGAATATTGTCATTAAAAGAATAAGAGTCAAAAAGCAACATTTTGATGATACCAGGGTTATCATGGCATAGTTATAACCTTTCAAAGTTATCTTTTGGTGGTTGCTTCAATAGAAGCACACACTGCAAATTAATTTTCAGCCCTTTGAAGAAGGGCAGAAGCAGAGAAAGAGGGGAAGAAAAGCATTCTGTTCTGAAGCATCCCCTGCAAATGCATCCCATTTTCTGAAATACTACTGCACAACAGTAAGGACATATCAGGGATGTTAAGGGTGTTGCAAAATTTAGATGCTCTGGAACCACTCTCCTCCATATCTTTCATGGCTGGTACAAAAACGGATAGTCATCAGGATAATGTAAATTTCATAGAGGTTTCTAGTCTTACTTCCTTCTTTCTTTTTTTGTCATAGGAAAATGTAATCTGGGCCACAGAAAGAACATAAAACAGATTTCTTTGTCTTAGAGAAGATCCTGTTATCTAAGAATATGTGAGGTTTTGAAAAAGCATGTAAAATAAACACACTTTCAATTTATAAAAGAATACTGTTTCCTTGCTCTTAGTGGAAGAAAGTGCATCCAATCCACTCTCTTACATATGACAAATTTATTCCTTTTATTTTTCTAGTCAAGCCCTAATTTACTGGGCCCTGGAGCTATAAATGCCTCTGAAGCCCTCTCCATTTTGTTGGATAGGCCGTGAACAAAGAATTTTTTTGTATGTGGTTCTCCAATATAATTTGAACTAAAATAGCTTCAAGACTCAGCAAGCAAGCAAACTAACTAACTGTCTGAATAGAAAACCAAGTCCATAATTCTAACATAAACAATTGTAGAGTTGAATAAATAGACATGTAAGCAGTTATCAGAGCACTCCCAATAATGCATTTTTAATACTCTAAGAAATGAGCACAGAAAGGAATCAACATAGTCCCTCAGGCTATAAAGAGCTTCGAGTGGCTTTTATCTTACATCCTGTTAGATTATTAAAAGTTTGTAATTATAACTATATTAATATTTCAAGGCTTCTCACCCTACACAAACCCTCAAACAAGTAGAAGTGTAAGGAAAACACATTGTAATCATAAAGAAGAGTGAAAACATTAAATTCTATTCATGACTTCCTGATAATATACTTTTGTAGTCTATTTTTAAATGCGGGAATAGTTATGATTTTATGGTTGTATGTGCAGTGTTTAAGTACGGAAGACAAAATGTATAATCTGTTGCTGTGAATTTAGTGCAGACATTAGCAGGATAGGTAGGCATTTAAAAATTATCAGCATCGCTTGGATGGTTTTATGTTTGTGAAATCATTTTGGAAGTATCAATAGAAGTATGAGGTAATATGACAAATACGCTGTTCTCAATTCTGTGCAAGGATGTGACAAATTGGGTAACAAGATGAGCCACGCTTAAAACCTGATACTCTGTGTGTGACATCAATAATTTTGAAGTCTTGTACGTATCAAACCATCATTGTCACTGTTCAAAGTTTCTTGCATGTAGTGAATGCTGCAATACACAACATGCTATGCAGACAAGTAATTCTTCACTGTCGCTAATGTCTTAACACTCTCCTAGAGTGTCAGAAATGAATAGGAATCCAATGTCAGCTAAAATTAGTGTCTCTTGATGGCTCACAGGACAGGGAAACTGGAAAAGATGAGTCCTGTCTCTGCGAGTGGAATGAAAATCTGATGTTAACTCTCAAGTGCTGGAGCTGAATTCCCTTGATTCAGAAGAAACTTAGAATGTTTGACTATAGTAAAATTCAAAGTCAGGGCTGTCTTTAGTTCTGAACCCCAAGAGAAAGAACTTGCAGAAGGGTCAGATTTTTTAAATGGTTGAGGTCTTATTTTTGTATGCAAAAGAATGATCAGGTTGCCAAATAGACATCAGGTGCTAAGTTATTTTGAAAGATTGGACACGACCGTCTTAGTGGGTGCTGAGTACTAGAAAAAATGACTGTATTTAATTGTCTGAAGGTTTTGCCGAGCTTTTTTGACAATCTGCTTCAGCTGTGAGTCTTCAACACTCTGGAAACAAAGTACCGCCTGATCCATATTGCACTTTGTCCCAGAATTAAAAATGTAACAAATGTGTGTATAAAAACATATGCTGTTCACGCCCACTTCTTCCTAAGAAAAAAAACAACCTTGCATATATTAAGAGTTAAGCATTGAAGATTTGAGCTATTCCTTTTTTTATGCTATGCCTCTTTTACCCCAAGAGTTAGCCAAGTATGCTCTCCAGAAGCTGACATACAGTGTGCTATATGTAGTAATTAGATGCAATACTTTTGCTGCAGCTTCCAGAGATGGATTCCTCCTGCTGATTTCTGATGAACACCACATTAATGTGGTAGATAGATAGATACTAGATAGGTAGAGACTAGATAAAGTATTGAATTTTGTGTAGCTGGTATTTTTTTTTCCCGGAAAAAAAAAAAAAAATCATTTATCCCTCTTTTACAAATGTTTTAAAATACAAATGAGGTTCTAAGTCCTGTTTAGTAACTTGTGTAGAGCAAGCAGACATTCCTAAAGAAAATAGTTTACTCCAAAATAAAAATGTGAAACCCAAAGAAATGTAAAATAAATTTTAAAATCCCCCGAGAACTTATCACATTGAATTCAGAGTCCACCTCATATCTTACAGTTGTGTATAGGAATAAAAGAGAATTCCATTCACTGTTAATCATGTGGAAGATGTGAGAAGTACAGTGTAAGGTACGGCTAGAAAGCCATTTCTATTACTCTGCCATTTTAAAAAAATGAAATAAAAATTTAGTGTATTGGGAGTCATGGTCATAACTCAAGGCAAATCGGAGCAGTGACACTGTTATTACTATCACCAAACACTAAGATAAACTAGGATATGCCTTTGGCAACCCTGAATTCTAGTCATTCTTATAGTTCTTGGCTATCCAAACCTCGTACTGGTTCCATTGAGAATTTTAAGTTCGTAAGGAGCATCACAGAATGACAGAATCACAGAATGGCAGGGGTTGAAAGGGGCCTTCAGAGGTCATCTAGTCCAACCCCCCTGCCAGAGCAGGGTCACCTACAGCAGGTTGGACAGGAACGCATCCAGGCAGGTTTTGAATATCTCCAGAGAAGGAGACTACACAACTCTGTGCAACCTGTTCCAGTGCTCTGTCACCTTCAAAGTAAAGAAGTTTTTCCTCATGTTCAGATGGAATTTCCCGTGTTCCAGTTTGTGCCCGTTGCCCCTTGTCCTGTCTGGGCACCACTGAAAGGAGCCTGGCCCCATCCTCTAGACACCCGCCCTTTAGATATTTATAAACATTAATGAGATCCCTTCTCATTCTTTTCTTCTCCAGGCTAAACAGACCCGGGTCTCTCAGCCTTTCCTCAAAAGAGAGATGCTCCATTCCCTTGATCATCTTTGTAGCCCTCCGTTGGACTCTGTCCAGTAGCTCCCTGTCCTTCTCGAACTGGTGGGCCCAGAGCTGGACACAGTATTCCAGATGCACCCTCACCAGGGCAGAGTAGATGGGGAGGCAGTCTTTGTCCATTTTTTAATCTTATTAAATTTTTATTCTGATTTATATCAGAGTAAATATGGTAGCATATTGATATTTACTGCTAAAATATGTTAGAAAATAAGCTTTTTTACTGAAGGTGCATACAAAACAAGCCATACATTTTTTTCTTGTACGTTTGTTATCACTTTAATAGTTTATTATACAAAACAGCAGCATAAATCTGACCGCATGACTAAAAACTTGTATAGAAAGAAAGGAAATGAAAGATGAAATTGAGAATTTCTTTACATAGCGTTTTCCAGAATGAATGAAGTTAAGAAGAAAATTTTGTATTGTGTAATCCTGTATATAATCTCTGAGTTAAAGAAGGAGAAACGAGGTTGCCCTGCTCTCTTTTGGCTAAGTGAATTTAAACCAATAACCGCTTTATAACGGTAGTGTTGCTGCTGCGATGACAATATAAGGATACAGACAAGACAAAGTTTACAAGCAACAGTAACACTTCTTTTATTACATCCACTGCCATAGCTAGAGAAAATCAGACAAGGTTGCAGGCAAACAAATCCTTCCTCAGGTCAGTGAACAGAAGAAACAAACTACAAAACTAAAAGCAAATTTGGAGGAACTGATTGGAATTTAATTTTCTATGTATCAGTTAAACTATTTCTGACGCATAAGGCAGCTGGTACCTGTGAAGTGGAAACGATTTTTGGGGTGTGACTACTATTTCTCAAAAAAATCAATTTCTGAGAGCTGATAAGGTATCAATCTCCTAAGGGAAGGAGAGAGACAAGAAGTTTATGGTTTTTACAATGTAGAGAAGTGAGGGGAGGGGGAAAAGATTGCAACATGCCATGAAACTAATATCTGTAATGAATCTGTAGTTTTAGACATTAAGTAAAATTATGAAACTTAGTACCTGAGGGATAAGTTTGTATTGCAGGAGACTGCCAAGTATATGTTCCTAATTATTGATATTTTTAAATGACTTGTTGCTGCTCTTAAATGCTGGTCTACTTTCTCATTTCATAACGTAACTAGTAATTGTAGGACATTCTGTATTAGGTGCCTATAATCCAGATAGTCCTTGAGTCTTAATTCAAAGGATTTTCAGAAAAAAGCACTGGCTTCATAAAAGACTTATAAAGAAAATAAATATGTGAAAGGAGTAAGAGAAAAAGTACCAGCACGTCCAACAATTATTTATAGGGTAGAAAACAGGGAATTAAATGAAATATTCAGCCCTCCGAATGGAGTGCAGTCAGCAGTTGAGTTCTGCAGGGAACTGTGCTAGTTTGTATAATCCCCAATACCCACGAAGAGAGCAACCAGTGAGGTAAGAAAATCTGTTAATGATACCCGGTTATTCAGGATATGAAATGGGAGGGTTGCTTGTAAAATTGCAGGGGGGAAATTGAGAAGCAATACGATGTCAGCTTATACTCCATGTAGACGAATATAAAGGAAAGCACATGAGGAAAGTGGTGTGAAAACTTAGCTGGGAAGTTGAAATGTTGGGCTGTATGCTGATTAATCACCAAATGGCCATATGCCTCCTTTGTAAAGCAGAGGTATATCCTCAGTGAAATTTTGGCACTAGGAGCCCTGGTGAATGACCTTGGCGAGTGTGTCTCCAGCAGGGAGACGGATTCCTAGGCTCTGCCAGAATGGCTATGCTGAGGAGTCAATGGGGTGACTGTTTTGGGGGAAGTGTCACTATAATGTCAGATGCATGTCTTTATTAGTAATTGTATGGGTTCATTCGGGTGCATGTTGGCTGCCTTGTTTCACTAGCTACTATGATGGTACCTAGCACACCAGATGAAGCATAGTATGTAACTTCTTTTACTCCTAAATTGCCAGTAATATCACTTGAAGTGGGGGGAAAAGAATAATGGAAAAAACCAAATAATAAAGTGCCATTAAAAGTTACTAAGGCCCTGATTTTAAAGTTTCCTGTGGGTTAAAATCCTAGACAGAAATTCTTGTGGTTGGCAATATATCTTCTACTATGTACTGTCAGAGTGGTGGGTTGACCCTGGCCAGCAGCTGAGCACCACCTCAGTTGGCTCACTCCCTGCTCAGTGGGATGGGGAAGAGAATGGGAAGAGCACCAGTAAGAAAACTTGAGGATCAAGATAAAAACAGTTTAATAAGTGAAGCAAAGTTTACACGCAAGGAAAATAAGGAATTTACTCATTACTTCTCATCGGCAGGGAGATGTTCGTGTTCAGCAATCTCTGGGAAAGCAGGGCTTCATCACATGTAATGGTTACTTGGGAAGACAAACACTGTAACTCCAAAGTCCGCTGCTCCTCCTTCTTTCCCCCAGCTATTATTGCTGAGCATGATACCACATGGTATGGAGTATCCATAGTTTGGGTCAGATGTCCCAGCTGTGTCCCCTCCCAATTTTTTGCACACACCAGCCCACTCGCTGGGGGGACAGAGTGGGAAAAAGAGAAAACCTCGATGCTGTGCAAGCAGTGCTCTGCAAAAGGCAAAACACTGCTGTGTTATCAACACTGTTTTAGTCACAAATCCAAAACACAGCACCATACGGGCTGCTATGAATAAAATTAACCCCATCCCAGCCAGACCCAGCAGAGTCAGTAAAAACAGTGAGTACAAAATCATGAATACTAACCGGCAGCCTATTTTTAAAGATACTTTTACTAAAGTTGCTATAAACCAAACGAAATTAACATACCAAGAAAAGATTTCCCAATGGAGAATTTGCAAAAATAACTTGAGTAAAAAAGTATCATGGAATGAACTTCTTTAAGTTACAGTTTGAAAGGTAACAAAGGGACCTAACACTGAAATTCTGATTTTCATGAACTCCTTTCCATTTCTTTTCCAGTTCTGCACAGTGATGTTTTTTGAATGTTCTTTGTGGCCACACAGAGGAAGGAAATATACTCTCCCCAAGTTTCACTGTAAAGAAAATGTAGAAAATAACATGGACCTTTAATTGCAGGAGGAAATAGGTTTTCTATTAGACATAAAGAAAACTCTAAAGTTAAGTGTACTCAGGCATCGGTAAATTGTCTGAGAAAGGTGTGGAATGACTGTCGTTGGGAATTTTTAAGAAAGGGATTGACAAGCACCTGTTAAGAAGAGGGGGATATGATTGTGCTTGCTGCAGGTCATTTGCTCTTAGTTTCACTTCTCTTGTTATTGTTCGTGATTTTACTACTAGTGCTCTACAGGAATGCTTCTCCCCATAGTTCAGATGAAAGAACTGTCATTGTCAGGAGGTAAAATTTAAGACGCGCACAAAAAGCTTTCCACTATCTTTGAAGTACCTACTTAAAAAATAGAATAACTAATCCAAACACAAAGCTGCGTCAGTTTGACACATGTTCATATGCTGTATTTCATGCTATTTATTTTTAGGTTTTCATTCCTACATTTCATATTCCACATTACTTCAAATAACTGCCATTTCCCTTTCATGCCTTATTTCCAAGGTCTACCAGTAGTTTAATTCATCCATTGAGAGCTAACAGGTGTGCTTTGTCAGATGGCAACAGTAAAGTAAACATGCTTTCTTGACTTTGAAATAGATGTTTGATTTGCAAGTGTCAGGAAAAAGGTAAAAAGATCATAAACAGTGTAATCCTTGCAATGAGAGTTCATGAACAATGAGTTCAATAAATCGATATAAATACATTTGTGAGTAATTAAGGTCTGGAATCGTGGTTTCCTTAGTCTGTTTTCCAGTGCTACGTTGACAGGTGTAAAGTTGAACATAACAGTGACATGGCTTTTTAAATTGGTCAGTTCAAGTAAGGTACATAAAGAATTTTAAAGGCATCTACTCACATCAAAACAGAAAGTGCTAAAATAGTGAAATTAGCTATAGCACTTAGTGTAGTATATGGTATATTTTTTTTAGGTGCGAGGTTAAACACCTTAGCTGGAATGACTGAAAAGTGTTAACAGATTATTACTTCACTTACAACTTTTTTAAATTTTCATATCCTATGTTGAAATGCTCTTCTAACCCACGCTCTTGACATAGCATGTTTCCTCTTTGCTGCCAGCTCCAGATCCTGTCTCCACATCCAAGAAGCGAGGGCAAACCAGAATACAGAGCAGCAGAGAGGAGGAAACAATTGCTGCTGCTGTGGCTTATTGAGCATACCAGAGGTATGCAGTTTTAATTGCACAGCAGGGGTGCAGACAGACACAGAAAATCTACTCAAGACTGTGTAAGGCTGCTTGAAACCTGTGATGGTTTCAGCATGCTGTGAGTACACTCTTTGGTACAAATGCCGTTGATGCTTTGGAGGCCACTTTCCCAACAGAGCTCCATGGGAGGGATACCACTGTCTAGGTGTGGGGCTGTGGCAAATGCCTGTTGCTGGAGAGCTCTCATGTGGGAAATGTGCTTTGATTGAGGTACCGAGTCACCTGGTGAGGGACCTGGAGGAAGAGGTGAGCAGGCTGTGTGTTGTCAGTGAAGATGAAGAGGAGATTGACTGGGTCTTCATAGAAAATTGGCAGAGATGACAGCCTGAGCCACACAAAGCAATCAAAGAGGGACAGCCAGAGGCCATAGTCAAACAAGCAGTGGAAGTAGACTGTCAAGATGGAGAAAGTTGGAAGTTTATGACTTCTGGTTCCTGCTTCATTCAGAACAAGTACTGGTGAGGACAAGTAAGACCCAACAACAGATGCCATCAGAGCCAGCTGAGACAGCCTAGTGTTCATATGAAGAGGATAGACGAATGAGTTATAGGAGACTCGTTGTGGGGGATGGAAGGACCTATATGATGTGGACCTGATCTGATAGCTCAGTATGTTTGTTGCTTGCTGGAGACAGGGTTTGGGATGGCCAGCCTTTGGACTCTCCTCTTGCTGCTCTTCCATGTGTGCAACAATGATGTTGCAAGGGCTAACCTGTTAACGTGGAGCATGCCAAGAGTGATTACAGAGCTCTAGGGGTGAGGTGAAGGGGTGGTGAAGGGGAGACTGATGGGGTCTTCTCAATCCCGCCAGCGAGAAGGAAAGGGGGGGTCATCCCTCAGATCAAGACCTTGCTGAATGGCTTGTGTGGCAGGTAGGGCTTTGGCTTGTTGTGATGATAGGACCCTGTTTGAAGAGTGATCTAGCAGTTTCCCGGAATGCACAGAAGACAATTTCTTGATGTAGGTGATCAGTGAACCAACTAAGACAAGTGCTTTGTTAGACCAGTTACTCCTAAATAAGGAATAGTTGGCTGAAGATGTTAAGTTTGAGGACAGCCTTGGCTACAGTGACTATGAGACTTGAAGCTCAAGATCCTGAGAGAAGTAAGCAACACATACAGCTGAATTACAACCTTGGGCTAGAGAAGAGCAGATGTTTGCCTCTTCATGGACTTGCTTGGCAAGATCTCCTGGGAAACTCATCTGGATATCAAAGGCCCAGAAAAGCTGGGGCAACCTTCTCATAGGAGGCTTCAGAGGATGCTTCAAGGACAGCCTCCTCAGAGCGCAAGAATGGTCTATTCCGATGTACAGGAACTTGAGCAAGCAGAGCAGAAGGTCAGCATGGATGAACAGGAAGCATCTGACTGACCTCAGACACAAAAAGGAAATACACAGAAGGTGGAAGCAGGGACAGTCTGCTTAAAAAGAATAAAAAGGTATTGCCTGCATGTGTAGGAATGCAGCTCTGTGTTGAAAAGACCAGCTGGAGTTGAAAACAGTGAGGGAGGTGAAGGACAGCATGAAAGGATTTTGTACGTACATAGGTAGTTTAAAGGAAGACTAAGAGGAAGTGGGTCCATTGTTCAATGAGGCAGGGGACCTAGTGACAAGAGGTATAGAAAATGCCTTCTTTGCCTCTGCTTCACTGATAATATTTACCAGTGAAATATTTACCACATTTACTCAGACGTCCCAGGTCCCTGAGCCCACTAGCAGTCTGTAGGAGTGAAGCAGAACCCACAGTAGAGGAAGAGTCTGGGATTACTTAAGACAGCTAGAAATGCACAATCCCATCCAGATGGGATGCGTCCCACAGTGCTGAAAGAGCTGGCTGATGGCATTGCAAAGGTGTTCTCTATCATCTTTTTATGGTCATGACAGCTGGGAGAAGTTCTTAATGACTGGAAAAAGGCAAGTGACATACCCATCTTCAAGATAGGCAGGTGGCAGGATCCAGTTAGCAGGCTGAGCAGCCTCCCATCAGTCCCTGGGAAGACTATGGAATAAGTCCTCTTAGAAGCCATTTCCAAATACATGAAGATCAAGATGGTGACTAGCAGAAGCAAGCACAGATTTATGAAAGGCAAATCATGCTTGAAAAATCTCATTGTTTTTTATGATAAGATGCCTAGTATGACTGACAAAAGGAACATTGTGGATGTTGTATACTTTTATTTTATCTAGCAAAGCCTTTGACACAGTCTCCCATCGTGTTCTTATCACCAAACTGGTGAGATATGGGCTGTCTGGTGAGGTCGGTGGAAAATTGGTTGGACTGGCAGTCTCAAAGAGTGGCGATCATTGTGAAATCCAGCTGATGGCCTGTAACTAGTGGCATCATCAGGGATCAATACTGGGACCAACACTGTTTAATATCTCTGTTAAATGATGGGACAAAGTGCACTCTCAGCGAATTTGTGGATGACAACAAACTGTAGGGAGTGGTCAATATGTTGGAGGACACAGAAACCTGGGCAGGCTGGAGACATGGCCTGATAGACATCAAGGATTATTGTTTGTTTTCCGCAGGGTGGGGTAGAATAAAGGAATAGTTTGTCCAGGGAGATTGTAGAAACTGTCCTTGGAGTTGTTAAAGACCTGACTGGACATGGCCCTGAGCAACATGGTCTAATGAGACTTGCTTTGAGCAGTGAGTTGGATGAGACTGTCCTCTAGGCATCCCTTCCAACCTAAACAATTGTATGATTCTGCAATTCTACAGTCCTATGAAAAGCAGATGCATGCAAGAAATCATCTTCAGTTGCCTTTTATAGAAGAAGTACCATATAACAAATCACAAAAAGAAGAGAATGGGACAGCATAATTGAAATAGGCAGTTAGGTTGGTACCAGATGGGAGGTGTCTGATGGTCTTCCTGTACTTTGCAGTTGCAATATATGCACGTGATGGAAATAATTTAAGGTACTTGGAGCTACAGGAAAATATTTAAGCCGCAGGCTGGTTTCTTGCAAAATAGCAACATAAAGCAGGATTTAACATTCCAGATGACTGGGAGGTGATAACATGCTACTTCTTAAATATGACTGCACTGCAGAAAGATCTCTGTGCGAAAATGAGGGAAGGTAAATAACTGTCAGGTATCACAATTCTAACTTTTCATCCTTGTTTATGCTTAAATGTTGTCCTGATTTGGCTTTCGGTTTCAAGCAATTTTTGTTGCTTCATTGTGTTTGCTTTGCTTGTATTTTTCTCATTCTTTTGCATTTTAAAGAAGGAATAAATATAACATTCAATTACAAAATTGGCATCCTAAGTCTTCAGTTATTTGGAGTCAGAACTTCTTTTCTTTAGTAAGGAACAACACTTTTCCTTAGCTTCTGCTCTGCAAGTTCATTCTGGAACCTCAAAATCCAGTCCTCCCTTTTCTTGAATTTCAGACCTTGACAGTGATCCACCATTTCCTCTGTGACCATTGAAGGCATTTGCAGAATAAGTGGTTGAGTCCATTACTGGAATTTACAAAGATATTCCCTTGATGCAAAGAGGGGGCTGAATTCATCTCACAACCTCTCAGCCTCAAGGGCTAAGAAGAGTCAACAGGCGGAGGTACGTGGAAGTAAATCTGTCAGTCTGGCTAGCCATTCATTTTACATATAATTTTTTCACATTGTGCCACTGTGCTGAAAAGCACAGTTCAGGGCTAATGCAAACAAGCAACCAACAGTAAGAATCTTAAAAAATAGATAAGAGTAGGTGTCTCAGGTCAGACCCAGCATCTGTCTAGCCAAATAGTCTGTCTCCCTCAGTCATCAAAAACAGATGACAAGGGAAAAAACCTAAACCCATGACAAGCACATAGTACAGCTTCCCCTCAGAGCAGAAATTGCTCAAGACTGAATGTTTGAGTCAGGGACTTCCTATGCCAAATATAGTACTTAAATAGGTAAGATTTAGAAAGAAATAGAGAATAAAAACCTATCCTGCCTTAGTCACAGGACTTAGACCTGGTGCAGCGATCCTTTACATCACAGTCTGTTTAGTCAGGCAGACAACTACTCTGTAATTAAGGAAAATTAGGACTGGTGCAAAAGCCATCATTAAAAAAAAAAAAAAAAGAAACTTTTACTTCTTCCTGAGATGGTTTTGTTGAATTATCAATGAAATATGGATGAAGCTGAACACCTGACTAATTTGTTTAATGCTAAAACTTTGGTGAAACTTGTTTGCATGTAGGAGCCTAAATCGACATTTCCTTTCATTTAATTACAGAGCATTATGATTTTTCTACCATTAAGCTTTCTACATAATGATGGCCTCTTTCCCGTTTGCTGTCTTCCTTTAAAGGTCTTTCTGTCTCACTTTTGCTTTGACTTCTCTTCCCCTCTTATATATTGTGCTTATTTAGAAACAGAATAAAAATAGGTTTTGTAACAGAATAAAAATAAAATCTGTAGGGTGTTTACAAACACAGAGCAAATCTGAGCAACTTGCTACAAATTGGCAAATGCAGTCTGAGTGCCAGCCAAGGAAGATTTCAAACACTTTCGTGGTGTGAGTCAAATTGCTCACATTGTTCTGATAATGCTGCCAGTTGTTTTTCTGTTGCATTTTAAGTCTGACTGTAACTGCTACTTTATGGTGCCTTCTACTGAATGATTGCAGGTTGCCACAAGGCTGTCATTTTTATCTTTGTGTCAGGTTTTTGTTCTAGAAAGCTGTCCAACTAAAAATCTTAAATTGCTCATGCTCTCACTACAGGTTATTTTGCCCATCTGGAAGACGAAATCAGTTCTTTAGGCTTAAATGACTCAGTACCAGTTGCTCACCAAGCTAGTCTTCCCTTGCTCTAGCATTTAAGGGGAAGGAAAAAAAAGAGGAGAGATCCCAAAGTTACTGTGGGTGGCAAATTTGTTATCAGGCTAGTAGCGCAAATTCTCTGTTATTTCTAATCACTGCACTGTCACCAGAATTGTCTATTCTAATCGGCGTAGTCAAGACAATGTATGCACACTTCCCTAGATTTATTCAGTTACCCTCTCCTGCTTCCCCTCAGCATTGTGTATGTGACCACTGAACACATTGTTTTATACTGCTGCTTTGTTCCAGCCGGACAGGTTTCTAAAAGTTGAAACCAGTTCTGGGAAGTCTCTATTTCAGTATTACCTCTTCTTCTTCCTCCCATATTTTCGCACTGGTAAAATGTACTACATATTCACTTTGTTCTATAAATTGTATGCATTAACGTTACTTCTTTAGGCTTTGTACCAACTTGTCTTATGTTGCCACTAGGTTAAAAAAAAAAAGAAAGGTATTTTACTCAGTTTTGATTTAGACATCATTAATTTAAACACATGATTTAGCTTACATATGTAATAGCTTTGAAAATCTGGAAATATATTTATATACATACAATAGATTTACTAATCCTACATCATACTTTATAATCCTCCCCATGGCTTATAAATCCTACCTTCTATATGTAATTCCTATGATTAATTTACAAATCATCCCAATAAATCCTAAATTAAAATGAGTAGATTTGTAAATCCTTTCTTTGCACTTGAAGTACGGAACAAGTAGATGACTTGTGAGGTCTTCAAAGCTTGACAGTTACAATTAAATCTATATCCCGTCTTATTCCTCTTCCTTCTCTGCCTTCCCAACTTTGCCTGGAAATCCTGATCATCTGCTTCTTTCATGAAATTAAGCTTTATTTAAACAAGACAGAAATTCTGTAAACTTTCATATGCTTCAATTGACTTAACCACATCACTGTAACCACATCAGCTTCAAGCCCTCCCAATGTGAACTGTACTGGAGAAAATGGATTGAACCATAGACCCAGGAGAGCATGCAGGATGTGTCAGGAAGTGGTGCTGGAAATTCAGTTGAAAGCATTTTCTTCTGAAAAACAGCAACTGCAGCATGCTCCATCATGATGTTTGATTATTCTATGACATTCCAAGATTCTTTTTAATGGCTCTCCAGAGTGTTATTCCTCAAAAACTTAACAGCTTTTGTGCCAGCATTCTGGCTTTACAGACAGTTAAAACTCACTTCATTTATAAACTCAAAAGCAAGAGTGTCTTACTTCTGATGTAAGTTACAGAGCAGCTGAGAAACAGGGAAGGCAGTCTCTGTTCATGTCTCTGAAAGCCAGAAAAGCATTATCCAAATTACTTTCATGGGTTCTTTGGGTCCACACACTTGTATAATATTGCCTCTGCACTTATACCGTCCCCCAGTATGCAATGAACAGACTGCATAGCTCCAAACTGAATGAAAGAAACAAATTTATTTTAAAATCCTGTTTTTTAAAGTATGTATTAAATGGCAAAGACCTCTTTGTTATTTTGTTAACATTGATGAAGCTAAGATTGTGTTTAAGTCTTTGAGTTTGTCATGCAGGGAGTGGGGAACATTTAATATATCATTGATTCTATGAAATCCTCCCTTCAGCCAATACAACCATGGTGGTTGCTGAACATCTTCTCCCAAGAAGAAAGCTTGTCCATTACCTTTTTCTCTACAAGTGCATAGCATTATTAAGCATTTTAAGAGAGACTTACTCTCCTCAGAATTCAACCAACACGCTGTCCATCCCAAGTCTCACTTTCAGTTTTTGTAACCAGCTCCCTGTGGTACCACTGCCTGAATGCAGGACAAAATTCCGCTTTTTCTTCTTGCAAGGCCACATACTCCTATAGCCTCCCCTACACAGATCCCTATGTATCCTTCCACAGGGTTTTCTTGCCTGCATCCCTGGTTTCTGAGACTCTGTGAGAAGCAATGTGAGGAGCTCAAGTAAGCAGGGTCGTGGCCAGCAGGCTCAAGAAAAAGAGCTTAGTGGGTTAAGGACTTCCCTAGCAGAAATGAGAGACTGTGAGAAAGGTGTGACTCCCATTTAATGATTTTTTTTTTTTTTGGGAGGGGGAATCTTCAATTCAGAAATGCCTATATTTGTGCTTATATGTGAATTCTTATGTAGGAGGTATGGCAGGGAAGCTTGTAGAGTATCTTTACTTGAAGAACCTCCCCAATCTGAAGTCCATTGCCCATTCTAGGCAAATTAGTTTTTAAACATTTGACAGTAATCATTTGACTAAAAACTGTTCTAGAAACTTCAGCTGGCTACAGAAGGATGAGTAAGTCTAAATACCAATCCTGAACATTAAGCACACAAAATAATTATATCACTGCTGCTTTAACTAACAGGTAGCTTTGCCTACGACGTCTCCTGGTTATCCCCATAATTCTTAAATTCTGAATAACGAGCAGTAGAAACCTTAATTTTCAGACTGAGAAATCAGTTAAAGCAAATGGAGATCTGTAAACTGGTAATGCAAGGACTGTCTGGCACCTGGGGAAAAGGAACATCTGAAAGTTGTTCTCTTCTCCGTCCCCTTCTACACTCAGATCGAGTCACTTTTGTTTCAGCAACAAGCTGCTGGTGTACCAGAGGCAGATCATGCACAAGTACTTTACTAATATATATATACTAATATACGCATCTAGAGGAATATATATATATACTCATACATGCATATACATACTACTGCATACTGAAACTTAATTCTGCCCCAGTGTTAGACGGAAGCTATTATCTATTCATTGGTAATGCTGGCTAGTGTTAACAGCTCATCAGGGAGATAGCATTTACTCCGGGTCTTCATATGTTGAATACAAATAAGGAGAGGAATAGCTAGACAATATGTCTTACCCAAATTGTTCTGCTCTATATTCTCCCTTGCCTTTCTGAATCAGTTTCTAATTTCCTATATGAGTTCTTAATTATACAGCTACACATTTATATCCTCTCTCACACCTTCTCGTCTTCTTGCTAAGACATCTTCAAAGGCACTTGTGATGGAGGTGTTCTTTGTAAATAAATCTCTTTGCAATCTATAAGTAGGGATGGAGTGAAGCTTTAGCAATAAGCCAGCTTCTCTGCAAAGGGGCTGGGAAAACCATGTCCAAGAAAAGTAAATAGGAAATGAAATCCTAGAGCTACAAGTGTAAGATTAAATCCATTTAAATGTTTTTGAATGATAGAAGAAGCAGCTAAAATAGAAGCCAAGAACTAGGTTTAAAAGCTTGCCTGGAATTTCAGTAACAAAGCCTGTATTGGCCACAAGGAGAGAGTTTCAGGCCAAAAGAAGAGTAATGGGTTCAAAGAAAAGAACACTTTTTTTCTTTTTACATAAAACAGAGATGAAATAATTTTGTAGTCCAATTTTCCTGACAAAGCCAAAGAAAGGTTAAAAGAATATATAAACGAAAGTATCATGTACAAATACATATTAACTTTTCAATAGTTAATTACTTATATAACACAGATTATCATTGAATGATGGCTACCTTAACATCTTGGTCATAGATAAGGGACAATATTTGTATTATAGTATAATTATAGCTCCAGACTAAATATGTTGGATTTCCAATAGTACAATTCTCCCATCTCTTTTTCCTATGGTTGTGGTTAACACATTTCCAACTAGAAAAGCCTAAAAGCCCAATTCTGGCCTGAACAAATATGGCATCTTTATCATTGTGTCTGAAATTTTGTAGTAACGGTTTAACAGATCTTTTGGGTGCCATTATATTTACAAATGAAACCCTAATTAAATACTGAAAAGCTAAATTCATTTGAAGCCAGTGAAGTATCCTATTTATTTGGCTTGCACCAAAAGCATCCCAACCTAAAGAAGAAACTAGCTGTCCCCCAGAGCCACCAAAGCCACCATCATTGTCCCAGCTCAATTTTATAACAAAATCGCTGTTACTGTAATCAAAACTCAGTTTATTTTAAGGCACTACATCCCTATCCTTGTTACTGAACTTCATAATTGTTATAATTGTTTCAATTCCACCTGTAATATTAATGGTGAAGCAGGAGAGCCTAATTCCTCACATTCTAATGATTTTGTATCTGCTTTGACAGGGGACAGATATGCAATTTGCTAGGAAAAAACATAATACATAAAAACCCCTAGTCCATTATGGGAAAGAATACCTCTGAGAGATAAAAGAGGATTTTTACAATACAATTGGAAATCTAGACCTCTTTCTCCACCTTCCACCTGTCAATATTATTCTTTTATACAAAATCAGGATTTAAAGATTCTAGAGGCTGTAAAAATATTATGTCAATCATTCTAAACATTTTTCGTTTTCAGTCTGGCAAATATTTTAGTGTAGCAGAGGTAAGACCAGCATTAAGGGTTACAGAAAGTAATATTTGAAAACATTCCAAGGAAATGAAAGACATTCATTAGCCTATACAATTTACAGACACAAGTTCAAAAGTTCACTGTAAACAGTGGCAAACAAAGAGAAGTAGTTAAATAAGCACTCGCAAAAAAAGATTTTGAAATTAAAATGGGTGAAAAATAAGTAGAAAATAATTAACTTGCTAGAAACAGAAAGCAGATTGGAATTCTTCCCTGTTTCTTAAGGAGAGTGGCAGCACCATCAGCAGCAACAGGAGTTTGCTGACATTATTTTGATACGGTGAGGAATGAGACCCAGATTGTGTTGCCCTTTCCACAATGTTGTGTAGCACTGCGGGAAGCGTAAGGGCCCTGGGCTTGTCCTGCCTCCTGTGGGTATGGCTGCTGGAGCTCAGGGCCTGCTCAGGGGCAGTGCAGCTGAGGGCTGGCCCCCTCCCGCTCATCTCCTCAGGGAGAGCGTTTCTAGCCCCGTCTAACTTCTCACGTACTCTTGACCCATCCCCAGGGGGGTGCCCGACGCATGAGGTTGGAGCTGTCCCCCCCACCCTGACCTGCTCCCTAACTGGGGTGGTGGGAAGGGCCCTGACCGTGCCCCTGTCTGGGGAGCCCCCAGCACATGCAATGCTGTGGCAGGGAGTCTCTGACACGCTCCCATTCTGGAGTAGCATCATTTCATGGCCTTTACATGGGTAAAACTACTGCACAATTTAAAGGGCAGAGAGGTTGAAGATACAAGTAAACAAAGGTTATGTTGTAATACCAACCACTGGTGTGTGTGAAGGAATTTCCATCTTTTGTACCAATATTTTGAACCATGCTTCCCTCAATTAAATGTATATCCTTATTAGGGTGTCAGACACTTGCTTCCCCAAAATGAATAGACTGCTTAATATCTCTATACAGGCAAAACTCAGACCTTTGCAAAAAAAAATCACTTGCAGACATTGTTGTACTTTCCTGGGATGCTTGATCAGAAACATGCCGGAGGAACCGAGAGTGAGATCTATCCACCTGGAGTGGGACTTAACACAACCAGAAACAAAGCACTGAAGTCTTCCCTGAAGCTTGGAATGAAGCCACAGTGTTCCTGAGCCATTCGGTTTCTCCCACACTCTTTTTAACAACCTCTTTGTGAATACTTGTATGAAGAAAGTAAAAGTGCACTGGGAACCATATGGAGCCTACATTTCCTGAGCCATTTTCAGCTCAGTTAGGCCCTTTATCTGCTTAGTCATTTCATAGCTCATTAATCTCAACCCATCCCTAAATTAGCTTCCACCCTGCTCACTTCTAGAACAGTCTTACCACTTTTATGTTGACAGCTCTGGATACCCTCTGTAAATACTTCTGCATTTTGTATTCTCCGCCTTGATTGTTGGCTTGTTTTCCATTTGTACTAGTGTCAGTGGAGCAAAATAAAGGTGTTTAAAACAGCAAACTGGTAGTTCCCTATTGCTTTTCTCAAAAACCAAAATATTCTGCTTGTCTTACAGAGCAGCAGGGGAGAACTGGACATATTTACAGATGGAAAACCTTTGACAGAAAAGCAAAGGTGTCACACTATATTTATAGCAATTTACATACGCTGAAGTGAAAGGTGTCATTTCATCATATCACAAAACCCTAACGCTCTCTTTATGAATCCTTCTGTCACAGACAAGAATTTGCATAACTTCAGAATATTATTAATAAATTCAAATAGAAATTGCCCAGTAATAAATCACAATTCTTGAAAGTCTCAGGAGTATTTGCAATTAACTTTCAAATCAAGCAGACCTTCAGACCACTTTACACTACTGCTTAGCTTACAAAATTGAGCGTCACATAAAGAATATAGCACTTTAGCATTTCATTGAACTGTGAATCCATGAGACACACTTGTAGTGTTTATTTATATTCTCATATAAAAATAAAATGAAGAATCCACTCAGTGCTTTAATGCCCTAGCCACATGTGAATAAAAGAGAAACAGAAGTAACTAGTGAGCAGAACACTAAATTTGCCTCATTTTCTCAGGAAGGCAAATAGTTTCCTAAAAAATGGAAATATATAGATAAAGAGGAATGATCACCCTCACACCCACAGCTATGCTGGACATCATGTACCAGTCTCTTCCTATCTAGGAAGTTAAGAAGTCCCGGCACTGGCCAAGGAATTGTGGTTGGCAATACTCGGCAAGTGTTAAACAGCGAAACCCAAACGAGTGGAAAGACTTAATTTGATTCCATTCTTATTGCTGAGCTGACGGCAAGATGCAAAGAAGCCTGACTGTCTAAGCATAAGTTTTTGTTATTGAAAATAGAAAAATACTTGAGTCACATCCTGATTGTTGCTTTTTAATATATCTAGATGACCTTTCCCTTCCTATGATGACAATAGAAAGTAGTTCAAATTTTCGAAACCTGAAACCTTAGCTTTTACTTTTCCAGTCTGAAACATTTTAAGGACTCTTATGAGTGAGATGTGTTCAAATTTACTAAGAGGGAGGTTGTCATGCTTTAGTTTGAATCAGGGCTAAAATTGCAGTATTGGGTGTCAAAACTGTGGAAACCATGATTCCATTGAGGCTGCTTGCTCTGAAACCAAAGGAATGTCCTGATGAGTTGGGTCTCATGCCTCGCACAACATAACATGACTGGAACTTTGCCACTCACTTCTGCCAATAGGTCAGCAACTCCAGGTATATCCAGCATGAAGAATTTAGGTATGGAATTCATGAGTGGAGGAAACACGGACATCTACAGACTGTAAGGTTTAGAACTAATATAAAGGGCTCAAAACAGGCCAGAGTCAGTTCTATGGCTCTGAAATCAAAATGCAGGTCCAAAATGCTGCACTCCCTGGGAAGCCATATGCAAAATGCCATCTGGGAAGTGTTTTTGGTCCAGATCATCCCTTGAACTGTGCATTTGCGTGGACAATACTAGCTGGCACAGGCCAAAATTGTGGCAAGGAATGTGCTAGGAATTAAATAGTAAAAGTAATTTCATGCCATACTTTCACTTTTGCCCTGGTCCTCTGGAGACTGCTGATATAAATATAGATGGGTGACTAGAGGTGGGATTACACAAGATCTAGATGTGCCCCGGTTTAGAAAGCCAGAGACAAGAACTTCTTGTCAGGATAGACCCACACACATGTCCATTCTTTCAAAGAACAAAGCAGGTCTCCTGTTTTACTCTACTGGTTACCAAAGCTGTCTAATGTTACTAATGCCACTCATGTGGCTGCAGATGATTTAGTCAGTTCTTTCCCTTAAGTGAGAGAATACAAGCCTACATGCCCTATTTCCTACAAGAGTGCTGTAAATATATCCTATTCTGGTTGTCTGTTTCCAGAGATATTTTCCAGCAATCTTATCGGAGATGTGTCATTGTATAGGTAATTCAAGGTCTAATTGATCAGAGACCAATCACAAGTGAATTGTTAATCTATGTGTTACTTAGCAAAGGGAATAATTAGCACTTTCTGCTTCAGAAACTACATATGTTTTACATATTTACCCTTTTGCACATAGTCATTCATTCATACTTAAATGTAATATAGATGCTGAGTTGTTCAGCCGTGACCTCCTGAGGTGTTTCACAACACATGCAGTGAAGTTCATAAACTGTGGAACCTACAGTGAGAAAAGGCTTCAGAACTGGCAAATGAACCTGGGAATTACGAATTCAGGTAGACATCCAGGAAGGACTTTCTTGTTCCCATGATTTGCGACAATTCAACAGGGGCTGGAAAAAAAATCCAAATTTTGGACTTACATATTAACAACTTTGGATACCTAAATTCTTTTGTGATATCAGAGAGTCTTATTCCATGCTAATGTTCTCAGCTACTGATGTTCCTCATGCACTTACTCCAGCCCTGTTGGACTGCCATTGTCTAATTCCTGTTGTTTTTTAAAAAAAGCAGGAAACGGGTCTATTTGTTACAAAAAAAACCCCAACATAGATTCATCCCTCTTCCTACTATTGCTGGCAGTGATGTGGACAAAACAGCAATCTGTACGTTGACCCGGACTGGGGTATGCCACTATAGTAATAAATGTGATGTATGTGAGAGTACTTTACCCTTCAATTTCATTTGCAGTAAAACCACTTCTAAGAAATAATTAAGGGAGACATAAACGAACATGATTCTAAACTAAGTCTATTTAAAAAATTCTAATCAGCTTAAAAAAAAATCCTTATCAGCCAGCCTGTTTGTTAAATTAATTTGTTAGCTTGTGTACCTTGGTGAATTACCTATGGATTCCTCAGAAAAGCTCTGTTTATTCTTCTGATTTATCTCATCCAGAACTATTAAAAGAAGGAAAAAACACCCAACAAACAAAAACAGAACTTACGAAAAGTTTGGAGTTCTTCAGAAAGCAAAGATGCTAGAGAGCTACTGTAGTTGAGAGTCTTGTTAACTAGCAAACCTAGATGTTCACTTAAGTTTTTGCTTTATATAGCTAACACTATTAGAAAAATTAAACCTAAGACTATCTTAATCATGTCACATATGGTTGCTTGGTTTGCATTTGTTTTTGCTTCTATTTGAACATTAATTACTCCAGGGAAAACATTGCTTCCAACATAAGGTAGAACAGTTCAATTATTTAATTGCATTGTTGATACTGACACAGGGACCAGCAGATATCATTGGGTTTTATTTCTTTAAATTATTACCTAATCTTGATAGAACTCTGTGTATTAGAGTTCAAACTGGGAATAAATTTTGATTGCCAAGTGCATTAATTTGAATCTTAGTTTGAAGCTCAGATTTATTATTTTTTGTCTTGGATTTTCAGTGAGTACAGGAGAAAATGTTGCTGTGATGGAGAGAGGGAAGGAGGGGCTTTTCAATTTAATTTTCAAGTATGGTTATATAATATTTGCAGGGACCTAGCAAGACATTTCCACAATTATCTTCAATAATGCTTTACTATGACTCAAACAAATGTCGCTTTAAAAAAGTAATTCTATTAGAGACTATGAAACTCATGAATACTCAGTACCCCTGTTTCTGCCAAAATTTATGCAATTAATTGTCAAGTGATTAACAATAACTATGTAAAAAACTTTCATATTTTATAAATTGGATAAAAACAATTACTGAATATTGGATACTGCTGACATTCTGTTCATTCATAGCTCTAACCATGAAAAAAGAGAGAAACTTACAGGATTAATCTGTATTGTCAACACAGTACCAGAGCAATTATTTAACATGGCATACATTTCAGAATCATGGAAGGATTGAGGTTGGAAGGGGCCTCAGGAGGTCATCTGGTCCAACCCCCTTGCTCAAGCAGGGCCACCTAGAGCTGGTTGCCCAGGACCATGTCGAGGCAGATTTTGAGTATCTCTGAGGATGAAGATGCTATAACCTCTCTGGGCAACCTGTGCCATTGCTTGGTCACACTCAGAGTGAAAAAGTGTTTCCTGATGTTCAGAGGCAATTTCATGGATTTCAGTTTGTGCCCATTGCCTCTGGTCCTGTCAGTGGGCACCACTGAAAAGTGCCTGGCTACACCTAATTTGCATCTTCACTTCAGGTATTTATATACATTGATGAGATCCCCGCTGAACCTTCTCTTCTCCAGGCTGAACAGCCCCCACCCTCTCAGCCTTTCTTTATAGGAGAGAAGGTCCAGTCTCTTCATCATCTTTGTGGCCTTTCACTTATGTCTATCCAGTAGTTCCTTACCTCTCTTGTACTGGGGAGCCCAGAATTGGCCACATGGTTGTTCGGGGCAACTTCATAGAAATCACAGAGAAAAATTAATTTGGAAGGGACCACTCAAGTTTTAAATGCAAGACTATCTTCCAAGTTAGATTAGTTTGCTTAGGACTTTGTCCTTTGAAAATCTCTTAAGGAAGGAGATTTTACAGTCTCCAGCCCACCTATTCCAGTGCTTGACATTTGTTTGTTAAGATTTTTTTCCTTGTGTCCAACCGGAATTTCTTTCTTGCAGCCTATGAATATTGCCTCTCATCCTTTCATTGTGCAGCTTTAAGATTATTTTGGGTCCCTCTTTTGCATCACCCCTCCTTAATGCAATGGATGGCTGCAGTTAGATCCCCCAAGTCTTCCTCATCCATGTAAAATAAACCCAACTCCCTCTCCCTTCTTGAATATCAGATGCTAGCCATTTCAGTGATATTTCAACGGACTCTTTCTACTCTGCTATTTAATACTTTAATTAGTTCAGTATGGCATTATGTGGTCTTAGGGCTGAGCTTGAATTTACTTTGGATAAATTCTATCAGTGCTTTCTTCTTGGATTTTTCACCAGCTTGGAAAGTGTCAGTCTGCAAGCAAGGAAAAATTTGCAGAGGTTGAGGATTGGTCTGCACTCAAAACTTGAACCTTACAAGCAGTAGGGATGTAACCAGCTCACACTGTCTGGCCTAGAACCCATATCTGTGAAGAGATAGCAAATCACTGCAGGCTTAGTAAGACTAGCTGTGGGGACTGTCCCTTGAGGTTCTGGGTGTAAAAGGAAAACCAAAAATAGGACATGAGATCACTCCCACCACATTATTTAAAAAAAAATAATTGGGACAGTAGGTCATTAATTGTCCAACTGAAAAAAAGGCATTCCCAAGAGTACCTGTTAGTCTTTTTACAGCTAGAGTTCTATAAATGATATCTGAGGGTGCTAAGTGTAGGTGATAACACCACCCACAGAAAAGATAACATAATCCTTTTCCTGATAAGAAGCTGTTTACCGTGGGTTATAATATGGCTGAAATCAAAGTTTTGGGGTTAACATTTTTATTTCATGGGCTTAGCTCTGCCTTTTATTGTTATGTACTTGCTTTCATTAAATTGCTGAAATTTCTGCCGCTAAGGAAAGCGAGGAAATACGCCGCTCTATAGGAGTCATAGAAAAATATGCTGTCCTCAGCTGTTCTGTTAACAAACTGAACCTTGCTCTCAGGTCTTATGGTGATCCATGAATTGTTATCAAGTTGTAGGACTCGCAATACTTGGTTTCCTCACACCTAGAAGAGTCTCTTTAGCATTTGGCAGTTAAATTTTTCTGCAAACCCATCTGCAAGAGGAATGTGCCTTTCTAACCAAGAATGATGACAAGCTGTTGTTTAAACTTCCTGACTTTCACTGAAAAAAGTGAATATATATTAAAAAAGACTCCCTTCTTAGGACAAAAGGGCCAAACGAGTGATTCAGTCTTTTGATCTGTTTTGAGTTTTGTAAATACAGGACAAACTTTTCTTTCTGATAAAAAAATAAAAAGTCTTCTATGTGATATTTTCTGTAGGGTCTACAGAGACTTAAGTCTTTCATGAGTATTTGCTTAGCAGTTGTAGCTATCCTTTCTGAAAGAAATGACTCACCATGTTTACCACATTTTGCATAGTTACAGTACAGTCAGAAACTTCTATCAACTGCTTATCTTCCTCAGATAAAGTAGATATTCTTTGTGTTCCCTTGCCTTGAATGGAAAAAAGAAATGCTTGATAAAGAACATTGGAGCTTCTACCTAATTTTTAAAGAAAGTTGTAACATATTCACCTCATGTTTGGGAGTAATCACTGGACAGAAACAGACTGCTGAAAGGTAGTCTTGAAGTCAAATTTCAGATACTCTAAAATGATAATAAAATTTTACTTAAAGATAAGAAGTAGGCATTTGTTTTTGTGACAAACTCAAAAGGAAAATTCATTACCATACCAGCTACTACTGCTGATTTTCAAGTCTCACATGGCCTAGTCAAAGCTTCAGTAGGTTGTGGCATTTTGCTCCTTAACCCAGATAAAAAGAAACCCACAAAACAAAACAAAATAAAATTAATCATAATTAAAAAAATACAGATTTAGGGCCATCTCCCAATAAGGATAATCTCCAAAATTAAATCTCATACAGTATTTCCTAGACTGAAATAAACAAAAAGCACACCTTGCTAGTGTATCTCCTTCAACTTCTATAACACATCACGTTTCTGTAAACTGATCCAATAAAGTCTGGGGGCTTGACAAGGTTTTTCTCCCTCACTATCTGAAAACCTTTCCATTGTTCCTTTATAGGTAACTGCCTGAAAAATGATGAATATTACCTAGTTAAATGGAATCATACAGTTCTATGGTTCGATAGAAGAAATTAATAGTCTGATCACCTTTTAAGGTCCAAATAAGTATGTGATCCTGTTTGTGGTAACATTATTCACAGCAGTGGTACCAGAAAAAAAAACAGTTTTTATACTTATCTTAAATTGTAAAAGCACAATCAAGTGAAAATTAACTATTGTTTCTACTTTATGCAGGGAAAGAAAGCATATTCCTTAGCCACAAAATAATCATTCTATTTGGATCTGGTTCCGATTTGCCATATCACATGGTGGATTTGTCTCCTGTTAAAGTGTGTAATACCTTGCAGGATTCTTGTGGCTGAATTCATAGTCATTTTTAGATCTCTTAGGTATCCTCAGCAGGATGCAATATGTGCTATTATCAATTTTAATTTATTATCACAGTACTGAAATAGCATTGAATAAGCATTTGACAGCAATGTTTTCTAGTTTTAGCTGAGGTTTGCATTCATTGCCTAAATAAAACTCCAGTCTCCATATACAGAACAGAAACCAACTGCTACTTCAGAAATGACTGTTACAAGAAATGCCATTACATTGCAAGGGGTGATTTCACTTATAAATAGAGGAATTCAGAAAGTTAACAATAACAAAACCCAGCAAAATGAAATTTGTGAGAGGAGTGGAAGGCATACTGTAATACAGAAGTTCTATTTACTTGTAAATTATTTAAATGCAAAATAATTGACTTGGTATAGCTTATAGGAAACCTTAATAAATTCTTGTTTTTCAGTATTCCTGGATTTGAGTGATCAATACCCAATGTGACGGATGCTATAGAATCGTAGAATAGCAAAAGGCTACTGTGCTAGTGCTACAAATGATATACAGGGAGACAGGAATTCAGTCAGCAGCAAGCCCAAAAGAAAGCTGGTGGACTAAAGGATTCTCCTCAAGAATCTGGAAAATGTTGGGAGCCATTTAGACCACATCCTCACAGTGAAACTATGCAAGTGAAAAGCCTTTTAAAGTGTCACTGTCCAAATCTCTTCCCCAAATGGAATACTTGAAATAGCTAAACCTAGTCAGAGAGGCAGAAAAGGAAACAGAACTTAAAACTTACAAAATTGGCAGTCCTGTCCTGAAAAAATAGATACTGTTTGCAAATGACCAGGCTGGGACTGCAGCAGGTATAACAAGCACTAGGGGCAGGGTCATGATCCATTTAAATCTCTTGAATTTACAGGACAACTTACTCTGCAAATGAAACTTTACTTTATGAACTCATTAGGAAGGAAAACATACAAACAAGTCAAACAAGATGTGCCGCTTATGGCTGGGGTAGAGTTAATTTTCTTCTTAGTAGCTAGTATGGGACTGTTTTGGATTTGTGCTGAAACTAGTGTTGATAATGCAGAGATGTTTTTGTTATTGCTGAGCAGTGCTTACAGAGAGTGAAGGCCTTTTCTGCTCCTCACACCGCCCCGCCAACGAGCAGGCTCTGGGTGCACAAGATGTTGGAAGGGGACAGAGCCAGGACAGCTGACCCCAACTGACCAAAGGAATATCCCATGCCATATGACAGAATATGCTAATATGCTCAGCATATTAAACTGAGGGAAGAAGAAGGAAGGGGGTATTTGGAGTGATGGCATTTGTCTTCCCAAGTAACTATTACGAGTGATGGAGCCCTGCTTTCCTGGAGATGGCTGAACACCTGCCTGCCCATTCCTTGTTTTGCTTTGTTTGCATGCATGGCTTTTGCGTAACCTATTAAACTGTCTTTATCTCAACCCATAGTTTTCATACTTTCACCCTTCTGATTCTCTCCCCCAGTCCACTGGGGGATGAGTGAGCAAGCAGCTGTGTGGAGCTTAGTTACAGGCTGGGGTTAAACCACGACACATGGGCTCAATCATAGAATCATAGAATCAATTGTCTAGTTTGGAAGGGACCTTTAAGATCAAGTCCAACCATCAGCCTAACACTGCCAAAACCACCACTAAATCACGTCCCTAAACACCATGTCTACCTGTCTTTTAAATACCTCCAGGGATAGTGACTCCGCCACTTCCCTGGGCAGCCTGTTCCAATGTTTGATAAGCCCTTTGGTGAAGAAATTTTTTCTAATATGCAATCTAAACCTCCCCTGGTGCAACTTGAGGCCATTTCCTCCTGTCCCATCACTTGTTACTTGGGAGAAGAGACCAACCCCCACCTCTCTACAGCCTCCTTTCAGGTAGCTGTAGAGAGTAATAAGATCTCCCCTGAGACTTCCTTTCTCCAGACTAAACAATCCCAGTTCCCTCAGCTGTTCCTCATAAGACTTGTTCTCTAGACCCCTTACCAGCTTCATTGCCCTTCTCTGGACACGGTCCAGCACCTCAATGTCTTTGTACAGCCCTTTGTGCAGGCTAGTCTAATGTGAATTCACTCATTCATGACTTCTGTAATTCATGACCCACAAGCTCTCTAAGTTGCAACTCACACACCAACGAGCAAAACGGTTACCTTGCAAAGAGCGGGAGTGCTCATTCTTTATTCTCCCCCACAATGCGGGTGTCCCCCGTATCACACAGGGAAGCATGAAACCCTCAGCAGCTGCTATTGGATCCACTTCAAAATCTCTTTGGGTAAGCTCATGTGTTTATACCTCCCAGCTTGGAAGTTTGATCTATACCATTTCCATAAATTAATGGGTACGGAAGAAACTTTGGGCAATTAATATGCAAGGATGCAAGAGACAATGGCTGCTGCAGATAGCAAGCTGCAGGTGACAACAGCTGCATAATAACCTTTATCCCTCCCTGTCCATCCTGTCCTGCTGACGTGTTGCTCTTGCATTGACCTAATGGTGCTGCTCCCAGCATACATCAGACCTTAGCATGAGCTGTGTGTTAGGCCAAAAACTGGGCAGGAGTTGAGTGAACAGTCACAGGGAAGACATTTAGATTTATATTTCCTTTGGGATATGAATAGAGCACTGGTAAGCAAGACAGGCACTTACACCTCCTTTTCATTTTCATTTTCACTGTAATGCTGCTGTCCTGAGTAAACAGTGCATTTCTTGGTGAGGGCTCACTGATCATTAATTGAATTTATCACTCTTCTCACAAACAAAGAGTGCAAATACCAATCTGAAGTCACAATTGTTGAGATGATTACAGCATGCTGCAAGAGAAAAATAAACCGTGTGATTCCTCCTTTTCTCTGCCTAAGGCTGACCACACCTGTACAGCAAAATATAACTTCACCTGAGAATCAGAAAGCTTATTACAACCTTATTTCTTCATAGTTCTATGATATTATGTCATAACGCTCTGGGCCTTTCTGGCCTCTGATGAGAGAGGCACGTGCAGTCATCAGCTTTTTTGGCTGACAAACTTAATGGAGGTACCCAGCCAAGAGCCACTGGAGTGTCCCTTCTCTGCACCCCAAAGACTGTGTTTCAATGTGCAGAGATTGGTTTGAAGGAATAAGACAAGTTTTGGTTTTTGGTTTGGTTTTTTTTTTNTTTCTATGATATTATGTCATAACACTCTGGGCCTTTCTGGCCTCTGATGAGAAAGGCATGTGCAGTCATAAGCTTTTCTGGCTGACAAACTCCATGGAGGTACCCAGCCAAGAGCCACTGGGGCATCCCTTCTCTGCGCCCCAAAGACTGTGTTTCAATGTGCAGAGATTGGTTTGAAGGAATAAGACAAGTTTTGGTTTTTGGTTTGGTTTTTTTTTTTCTTTTTTTCACAAGACAGGCTTTGAATTTGTGCACTTTGGCCACAGCTTTAAAAGTTAGAAAGCATTTAACTAATTAAAAAAGCAGCCAAATATTTCTGCCATGAGAAAGATCCTGCAGCCAGGTAAGGTATCTATGGCCAAGCAGGCCCAGATGTGAAGACAGAGTCTAAGCAACAGCAGCTTAAAAAAGACCTCATCCAGTAAACACGAATTGCTGTGTCACCTTCTATGTTTTGCTATTGTGATTGGTTTTGCTGTTATAGACTAAGTTATAGTGCCAACAATGTCTGTCCTTAATTTTGAGGCTTGATGGCATGACAAATCAGATCTCAACACTGTCTGTCTGCTGGTTGAATAATGGAGCATTAACTTCTAATATGTCCTTAGACCACATTCTAGTCCTTTCATCCAAACTTCAATTAACGTTTTCTCTGGGCAGTCCCATTTTTTTCTCTAACCAATTGTCCAGAACAATTTTTCTTACTTGCATTACTGAAATTTAAAGCTCTTTAGTCATAACGATAGCAGTACTTTGCAATATTGGTACTCTATAGGACTCTTCAGTAATCATGTTACTGTTTTTTCTTTTTACTCTTTAAATTTTCAATATTTTTCAATATGATTACATTTGAAGTGTGCAGTCCCTGTGGACACTAGGGACTTGTAGTATATATCTTTCTGAATATTTCCTCTCCTGTTATAGGAAATCTTTAATTATATATGTTATACTGTGTTAATTTTTTGTCATACTAACTGGTGCTACAAGTCAGCTCACCTAGGCTAGGTCCAAGCTGAATACAACTCTATCAACTGAAGACGTCCTAACAAAATACCAGACATAAATAATTCTATGACTATTTTCCCCATTCTAACTGAATGACTGCGCTGGTGATCTTTTGCCTCCTAAAGTGCCTCCTGAAAAGCCACCTACATACATTCAGAAAAGATTCCTACGTGTTGTCTAGCAACCGATTTTAAGACTCATATGAAATTAGAAATTTGATGGTGGTAGGGATTTGAGGAAAAAAATATGGAAAGTTGTGGAAAGAATAGTCCTGTATTTTAGAAATCCAAAAGGTTTTTTTACAGAGTACCATAATAACCCACCGTGTCCCAAGCCTAGTAATCATTTCAAAATGTGATTATATGGCTAAATAAAAAATGGGAAAAAAGTCAGAAAGCACCATGCTGTACTGGGGAAGGAGGTGAGGAGGAATTAGTTATGTCCTTTTCTGGTTTTATTATAATTACGAAGTTGTTTAAAACAGTCTTTTGTAGACAAAGCCTTAAAAAGAACCCAGTCCATGCAATCCACCCAACAGTATCGCTACTAGTGGACCATTAGAATATAAAATACACTAAAATTAAAGCTTCACATTTTTGGCAGTACATGCTAGTTGCAGGCAGCAAAGGCTATTTTAGTGTCCGATGTGGTGAAGAAACCAGCTGACTCAAAAAAGTATGAATTTGGGAGCAAGAAGAAAAGATTTGCATAGAAGAGGAAAAAAGATAGGACACAAGAAGTAAAGGACAGGGCTAAGAAGAATTTTAAGAAGAAACTGAGTAGAAAATTATAATTTTTGGAGGAAGACATAGACATGCAAAAGAAGAGGAAGAGAAGTGTTACTATGTAGAGTGGTGCTGAAGATAAGACAAGAGGATGGAATTTGGGTGGCTTGATCTTGTTCCTTTGTGTTCCGTTGTTGAGTTTTTATTCATTCAGGCTCTGCATGTGATCAGTATAAGTATTGTAGGCCCCATACATAACTGATCTACTTGTTGATAAAACCACTGGCTATGTACCCTTCTGGAGTAATCTTTTGCGGGGCAGTTTGAGAAAAAAGGGATGCCCTTGGATAATGCAGTGCTCAGTAGCAGGATGTCAGGCCACGAAGGGAAAGCACAGGATAGGGAAAGTGCAAGATAGGAAAAGGGGATTGATGAAGGAACACAATAAGGGGAGCGGAAAAGAGAGAGCTAAGAAGAAAAAGAACATTGGCAAGCAAAGATATTAAGAAGAAATATTAAAAATATGAAATACTAAAAATACTCCTCCAACCAATGATCAGCTTCCAGGAAATCAACAAGAGGTGTTGGTTGTTGTGATCAGTTAAAAGTCCTTATAAAACATTTGCATTTCTGAAGTGAGGGAGGTGTCAGTTCCAAAGTGATGCTTTTGTCATCTATCAATAAACAGAGCACTTCTCTAGACAGAAAAGTCAGACCAAGAAAAGTTTGAATTTCATGTGAAAGCAGGATGCAGAACAGGATTTGCACATAACCCCCAAGTCTCCTTTGCTTTGGCATAAGCACAGAATTTGTGCCAGCTTATCCTAAGCTTTGTGTTGTGCCAATTAAATACACATCTTATTTAATTGTTGAGTTTAGTTATTAGAGAATTTAAACAGGATAGCTGAAAGAAAGATAAGCTAACTGCATTTAACCTGTCTCAGAGGGATAGCAGATCCTTTATTAAGAAGCTAATATATATGGTGTGTATATAGGCAACATTAGGGTCAGATCAAGCTTACCAGGATAGCCTTGTGAAACAAACATTTTGACCAGATTCTCTGTTGGTAGGACATGAATGTGTTTCATAAAAATACCTTGATTTTTGTGAACTAAACACAGAGGCCGTTCTTTTCCTTTAGGGATCCTGGAGAAAAGTAGTTACACTATACTGCAACACGTATTTATATGGAACAAACCAAATTAACCTTACCCATTCAGCTTCTGGAAGACAAAACAAGTAGTTCTCATTTAAAATAGTTTAAAATTATAAAACTTTGCAATACATGTAAGTGCATATATATATACACACAGAGACAGATCTCACACAGATTTCCCTTACAGAGGCCGTTGCATAAAGACTCAGAAACTGTCACAGCTGAACAGTTTAAGAAGAGAAATCACCAGGTACTGACCCTAAACCCCTGTCCCCACCTTTTCTCTGCCTGTGTTCTTGCTGAAGTGGCTGAGGGTAAACTGCAGTGGTAACAAAGGAGTCAAGAGTGAAGGAGTGAAGTCGAGCCTGGGAAAGGGGTAAGGAAAGGCATTGTTTAAGTGTTTCTCTTTTTGTTTCCCACTACTCAAGTTAGTAATTAAATATTTACTTTATATGGCAATAAATTGAGTTAATTTTCCCTGAGTCTGGTTTGCCCACAATGGCAACTGGTAAGCAATCTTCCAGTCTTTAGCTTGACCCACAAGCTTTCTTATTCTAGTCCTTCCTATTTTCTCTTCCTGTCCCACTGGGAGTGAGTGAGAAGCTGGGTGGATGTGTGGCTGTCAGCTGGGTCAAATCCACCACACCAGTAAATCTCAGGAAGAATAACGTTTATTCTTGTAGAATAAATACTGAAACTCCCAGCAGCTTTCATGACACCCAGCTTTCACACAATTTATCAAAAGTGTCCAGTTCTGGGCTCCCCAGTTCAAGAAAGACAAGGAACTGCTGGAGAGAGTCCAGCGGAGGGCTATGAAGATGATCAGGGGACTGGAGTATCTCTGTTATGAGGAAAGGCTGAGAGACCTGGGTCTGTTCAGCCCGGAGAAGAGAAGGCTGAGAGGCGATCTCATCAATGCTTATAAATATGTAAAGGATGAGTGTCAAGAGGATGGGGCCAGACTCCTTTCAGTGCTGCCCAGCAACAGGACAAGGGGTAACGGGCACAAACTGGAACACAGGAAATTCCATCTCAACATGAGGAAAAACTTCTTTACTTTGAGGGTGACAGAGCACCGGAACAGGCTGCACAGAGAGATTGTGGAATCTCCTTCTCCAGAGGTGTTCAAAACCTGCCTGGACCTAATCCTGTGTGACTTGCTCTGGGTGAACCTGCTTTGGCAGTGGGGGTGGACTAGATGACTTCTGAAGGTCCCTTCCAACCCTGACCATTCTGTGATTCTGTGAAAATCGGTCTACCTAATTCTGTTAATGTTTTTTGTGGAAAAATGTTCTCAGTTTGAGATGCTTTAAAGAGAGATTTTAATATGTGTATTTGATAAAAAGAGTGAGAGAGTTCTAGGTAAGCTCTGCGACAGGAATGAGAAAGTTAAACTCATCTGGTATTTTTAAATGGTTAACAATATGCTCTTTCTCATCCCAGTCACTGAATTATGGGACTCTTATTATGATGTAGTGTTTCATAGATAGAGTAATCTATCTTTTTTTACGGGACACTGTGAAGGACAATGCTTTGACGAGTACACCTGTGCCAGTGATTTTTCTGAATTAAAATTGAAGACACACAGCAGACCTCTCTGTGCTACCCTACCCTGGCCCCTGCCCAAATAACAGAGCACTAGCCTTATGGCCGGCTGCTGGGCCTATTGCCCAACAGATCCGTTTGCTAGGATCTCCTGGGCTTCTCATGGCTGCCAGGCTATGGGCAACGCTGGGTGCTAAAGGGCAGGCAGAGCACACAGGCTGCTGCTGTGGCGCGTTGCCGCCGCTCATGCAGCACGGTGGTGTGCTGCGACGCAGCCTGGAGGAACAACTGGCTCAGAAGCCTGAGGCTATGCGATAACACCACGAAAGACCTGACCAGTCAACACCTGTAGGATCTGGCCCTGCTTCCCTTGGTGTGTTAGCATAGCTGAGACCTTGCAGAGAAGGAGGTTGGAGGTACTCGCTATCGATTTAGCTCGTTAGGTCTCCATTCCTGCAGTAACGAAAAGCTTCTGTCTGCAGTAATCTTAACAGGCTGTTCACTTTATTCCTGGAAGGGTTTGATTCTTGTGTTTGACTGCATTGTACAAAGAACTTCAGACAGCACAATTAAAGAATAATTTTTGTTTCAATGTTCTCACAGGTGTCTTTTAGTTAGCAGTGGCACTCAGCTATTAAGAACATTTGGTAGCTCTCAGTTGTATAGAATTCACAGTTATTCAAGCAGGAAAGGAAGGCAAGCTGTACTTGATACTTGATTTTCTCTTTGCTTGGCTTTGCAAACCACTTAATGGGTGCAGGAAACCCCAGTGGTTGCAATAACAAGGAGATATAGCTTGCATGCTGGCTCACAAACTTTTTGGGTCTAAGGCTTTTAAGTCTGAGTCCCACTATTCTGTACTGCATTATATCTTTCCTGCCTCTACAAAACAGGTTTCAAATGTCCCCCAAAACCAGATTTTTCCATATAACTATCTTGCACTTGCTGGGACAGACATTTGCCCCCACACCGCATAACACACTGAGTCATGCAAAGATAAGCGCAAGGTTTGCCTTACCAGTTCTCAGTGCTCTCTTTTCAAAGGCTCTCACAGACCGGGGTTACAGACCAATGCTAACGCCATTCAGGATAGTTCATCTCTCTTTCCAAACATATCGCATCCTCTTTTTCAACAGCAAAGCATTGCTCTGTGGCAACTTTCCTATGGCTGATGCTTTCTGAAATGAATGTGCCACAAGCGCAATGGAGACCGTTCACACTCCCTCAGCTGACCTAGTTCCTTCACTTTTAACTGAGTATGTAAACTTCAAGCTAGTGGCTGCACAGGCTAGCCAACCATTGAAGCTGTGTTATCTGGGGCATTTTAACTGTTAGCAGACCAAACAGGCTCTGTCAAATTCAACTTCTGGTTTTAGAGTGCATTTTTATGTATTAAGTACATGTATTGTAAAAATATTCCGTATCTGAGAGCATGTATGTGTATTGGGTTTGCGTGGCAAGGTTCTGGCAGAGGGGGGGCTACAGGCGTGGCTTCTGTGAGAAGCTGCTAGAAGCTTCTCTTATGTCTGATAGAGCCAATACCACCTGGCTCCAAGATGGACCTGCTGCTAGCCAAGGCCAAGCCCATCAGCGATGGTGGTAGCACCTCTGTCATAACATGTTTAAGACAGGAAAAAAAAAGCCCTGGGAATTGCAGCCAAAGAGAGGAGTGAGAATATGTGAGAGCAACAGCTCTGCAGACACCAAGGTCAGTGAAGAAGGAGGGGGAAGAGATGCTCCAGGCGCTGTATCAGAGATTCCCCTGCAGCCCATGGTGAAGACCTTAGTGAGGCAGGCTGTCCCCCTGCAGCCCATGGAGGTCCAGGGTGGAGCAGATATCCACCTGCAGCCTGTGGGGGACACCACGCTGGAGCAGGTGGATGTGCCTGAAGGAGGCTGTGACCCCATGGGAAGCCCAGGCTGGAGCAGGCTCCTGGCAGGACCTGTGACCCCATGGAGAGAGGAGCCCACGCTTGAGCAGGTTTGCTGGCAGGACTTGTGACCCCATGGGGGACCCACACTGGAGCAGTCTGTTCCTGAAGGACTGCACCCTGTGGAAAGGACCCACGCTGGAGCAGTTCATGAACTCATGTTGAAGAACTCATGGAGAACTCATGAAGAACTCTCCAACTCATGTTGGAGAAGTTTGTGGAGGACTGTCTCCCATGGGAGGAACCCCATGGTGGAGCAGGGGAAGAGTGTGAGGATTCCTCCCCCTGAGGAGGAAGGAGTGGCAGAGACAACGTGTGATGAACTGACCCCAACCCCCATTCCCCGTCCCCCTGCGCCACTCGGGGGGAGGAGGTAGAGAAATCAGGAGTGAAGTTGAGCCCAGGAAGAAGGGAGGGGTGGGGGGAAGGTGTTTTAAGATTTGGTTTTATTTCTCATTACCCTGTTCTGATTTGATTGGTAATAAATTAAACTAATTTCCCCAAGTTGAGTCTGTTTTGCCTGTGATGGTAATTGCTGAGTGATCTCCCTGTCCCTATCTTGAACCCCGAGGCTTTCCTTATGTTTTCTCTCCCCTGTCCAGCTGAGGAGGGGAGTGCCAGAGGAGCTTTGGTGGGCACCTGGTGCCCAGCCAGGGTCAACCCACCACAGTATGTTTTCATCCTTTTTTTCTCAGATGTGGTTCTGAAGCTCATTTTCCACATGGGGTATAATTAAAGGCTAACTTCAAGCATCCAAATGTCTAAAAGCGGAGGACATTTTTCCTTCAGAATTTTCTTGGAAAGCATAGTAAAGTTGCTGATTGCCTTTATCTTCTGAAAAAATGTATCTTTATGAAAAATGGAAGCACAGGGGACTATGGCACCCATGAATGTGTAGAATCCTAAAAAAATATATGAATAAGGTGTAAGCAAATATCAAATTTGATCATCAAACACTCATCATATACATTGACATAACAAATGCACACTTTTTGTTGTTTTCACCACAGACAGCTAAAGAAGTCAGAAGTTAGAATCATAACCTATTAATTCAAAGAGAAAAATTCAGAAATGAATCTATGGAGAGTAAACGTCTAGTATGGGGCAATAAAAACTTAATGTATGTATACAGGTAAAATGTAGATTTACACTTGTAAAAATGAAAGTTGATAGAAAGCAATATTGCATTTACAGCAGCTGGGAAAACATAAGAACATCCTCTCATCTTTGGAAAAAATGAGTGAGAGACTGAGGATTTTCAAGGTGTCAGAATGATTGATTTCACTCCAAATGAAGTCAGTTGAAGTTGCTCCATTTAACTACAGTATTAGGCCTCCTGTTTACAAAAGTCTTTTTAACTGCAGCCTGATATTTTAAAATTTTCTGGCAAATAAAAAATAGCAAGAGAAGATGAAATGTATACTAAAGAATGGTGGAAAATAAAGCAAGGAGAGAAAAAAAGAAAATTTTACAAGAAATGGGGAATTAATCACCTTACTGAGTAAATAAAGACAGACAGAAAATCAGCAAAACCTAATTAAATATACCTACAGCTAAGCTGTAGCCAGTTTGAAAAAAAATAAAAGGATTAAGTCAGATTTAACTATTTAAATATAAAAAGAAAACAGTAAGACTAATGTTAAAACTTGCTTCTCCCACATCTTGACTTCTCCATCAGCACTTACTGAAAGTAGAGTTTATGACTCTGTCCTGTGCTTTTTAGAGAAGAAGTGAAGAACTGTACAGATAAAAATCACATTCTGATGGATGTATTATGTGCTGAGAGAATGTGATGACTTATGCTTGTACATGTCATTATCTTGATGTACTGCATCTTTAGTAGTGAGAAAACTGTTCTTTACTATGAAATCAAATATATTCCTAGAAAAACAATGAAGTCAGAGAGGAAGAAATTAAAAAAGAGTCTAACTTGCACATATTATGTAAAACATGAACTAGTAGTTAAGCTACACTCAAATACAAATATTTTCAGCAGCTGTGATTTTCAGATCTTTAAGGGGCATGCTCGGAATGAAGTTGAGTCTTCAGTTTTGCCCAAGGCCAACAAAATGAGTTTCCGATTTGAAACTCATCTTAAGCTCTACCCACAAAATCTAATATTGTCTTCACATGCATGTATATAAAATATTAAGGTTTAAAAAGCTGTCGTTATATTAAAAAGAGCAAAGAACACTTCACGCTATGAAGTAATGCCTCTCATTTTCATTACATTCCTTTTTGTAGGAGTTCATTACAGAATAAAACTGTCCCTGACACAGTAAATCTTGAGGAGTTCAAAGCTATGCTGCTCCATAATTATTATGATTAGGCCTCTAACCGCAGCCTGACTTCAGCATTTAGGAATTGATGGGTAAAAGTTAAGACTTCTTCTTGCCTTGCATTTAACATATAGTGAATCCCAACAATTAACAAACCCAAGAGTTCACTCAGTGGAACAAAAAAAATTAGTCGCTGTCTGTATTATTAAAGATAGCCTCATTTTCTTAAGTGTCTGGAAGAAGTGGCTATAAGCACACTGAAGATAAGACACCTCATTGTAGCTCAGAACACATATCTAGACACCTCATATTTTATACAACTCTGCACAAAGGCCTTCTGTCACCACTGAAGTGAAAATTTATTTCTAGAATAAGTCTGTTCTCCAAAAAGATCATTGTTTATATTCAATGCTTTGCTATTTAGACATTGTTCATTTCCTACAGGGCGGAGCAAATATTGGTTTACTCCATGGTTGAGTAAATATTGTTTTCACAGGGCATGGACTCTAGGCTGCCTTATCCCAAAACACAAGTGATGGTGAGCAGAGAGATTAATCAAGCACGTAAGGGTGAACTGAGATGTTTCTATGAATTTTTAGAGGTAATTGTTACAGTAAGACTATAATTTACACAGAAGAGGTGTTTCCATTGCTCGTGGTTAATTGTCAGAATGCCAGCAAAGTGTATCACTAAGCTGGCTACAGAACAGCTTCTAACGACTCTGGGGTTATTTTCCCCCCTTATTGCTAATAGTACCAGCTAAAACTGAGTGACAGAAGCAACAAACCAAAGTCAATCAAGATAAATCAAAGGAGTGTTAATAAAATAAAAAGAATAAATTATCACTGCAGATTTACCTAAAGCTAAACTACAACATCTTGGTAGGACAATGTATTCATTTCTCTTCTATTTGAGAAAAACAAAGACTTAAACAAAAATCGCATGTTTTTTCTCTGTGGCCACCGTTGCCACAATCCGTGGAAATACTGTGGCATTTCTGACAGTTGCTCATTATTACAGTGTTGGAAAAAGAAATGAACTATTTCCTGTTTGATTGTTTTATGGACAGAAATTAAACTCGGTTAAGAATATTTGACAAAAAAAGATATACCACAATCAAGTTATTTGAAGCTTGACACTCTGTGCAAGCTCTGAGATCTGTGCAGTGCTGAGAGTTTTTATACAACAACTGTTTTAAGACCGACTTTGCAAAATCAGAAAGGTTTGTCTGAGGCAAATAGAGACATGCATTTAAGAGAAAAATAAATGCTCTACTAGAAGAAAATAGTATTGCTTTCAGAAATGTTGAAAATGAATCCAAACCCTTGTGCTTTATTTTTTTATTATCCCTTGTTTCCTCCAGGAAAGACGGTTATCCTAAATCATTATCACTGTTCTCTTTAGCTTTATCCTATAGACATCCTTCTGTGAGGACAAAGGATTGAAAGACTGTGTGTGAAGATTTTGCTGTCTGGGTAAGAGCACTTTGAGAGGAAGTCCCGTTAAAAAGATGAATGAATATACAGGGTTTGTTGTGAGGAGCCCTCCCCTTGTGCAGCTCTTCTGTGATTCATGCATGACTTCACGGATCTGTTTTTATTCAGTCTGAAGCCTATTCTCATTTTGCAATGGTTAGGTAAGCTCTGCAGCCCAGGACAGGAGGGCTTGCAAGACACTTGCTAATGACGTCTTCCAAGTCTGGCTCAGCTTTCCTTTCCCAGACTCTCACTCTTTTTCCAGCAAAAAAAGGGCAATCATATCCAAAGCAGTTCTCGCCAAATTAAGTAGTTCTATGTAACTAAACCATCATTAGAAAATGACAAAGAATGATCTATGTATCAGTAGTTATGATTATTTAACATTTTTGAGGTTTAAACACAGCTTCTGGCTGCTAGAAATTATCATCAGTTCGGATCCTGCATAGAGAAATATTTTAATCCAAACAATAGAAATTTTTAGATAGATATGTTGTTTTAGGAGACTGTGAGAATAATAACAAAGGATAGAAATCATTGTCCTTGCTATTGACTCTCCATTTAAAAAGAAAGATTAGAAAGATATACCAGAAACAAAAATTAACTTCAAAGGTTACTTGTTTGAAATAGATGTCTGATATAGTGTGATACCTTGTGTAGAAAAAAAAATAATCTATCTATTCAGAGGAAATAACATGCTGAGTCTATTGAAAATGAACAAAGGCAATCTTGAAAAAAGGGAAATGAAAAGAATCTAGCTTCCTCATATTAAAAGGCAGAAAGACAGAATCTGTATTATTGTTGATCCGGGGATAGTTAAATCAGGGAACAATGGCAAGAAACTATTAAGAACTACTTTGCTTGAGGATATTTTTTGGCCTTGCAAGCAGTCTTAAAACATCTCTAAATCTAGATTATCAGTGTTACAATCTGAATGCTCCTGCAGTACTAGAGATCCCAAGAGTTAACTTTAAAACAAGTTATTTCATGAAGATTGGACTGTAGCACAACACAGGGTTTTCAGAGAGGCTGTGAAGAAAGAAGAAAGAAGAAATCTAAAAGAATTCTAAACACACTTGCCTTAAAGGGACCTCAGGAGGTCCATTCAGTCAGTCTTGTATGAAGGAAAATAAATATACCCTAACCCATATTCTGAAAGCTGTTTGGCTAACTCCTTTTTACAAAAATCTGCCGTGAAAAAGGTTTTATGAACTCCCCAAGAAAATGTTTTTCCTGTTTATAATTAGCCTTGCAGGCAGACAACTTATGTTAATAACTCATCATCTATGATAATTATATTTTACCATTCCACTCTCTAGACAAACCAACCAACCAACAAACATAGAGAACAACTGACTGACCATTTTTAGTAAGCTTGTTTTCTAGGGAAACTTGTGTTCTCTTTTAGTGTCTTCTTTTCCGGACCTAGTAAAACTCGATCTTTTGATTCAGTACTTATAGGTCAGTATACCAAATAGCTTACATTGCTTGTTAGGCTCTTTTTAATTCCCTCTGCTGTCAGTCTCTCTTCTTACCAACCTAGACACAGTATTTTGGCATGGTTTCAGCATTGGCAAGTAGAGCAAACAAATTATTCCACACTGTAACAATGATTCTGATACTTTCTAGAAGTCCGGATGCAATTTTTTCCCCATCTTTTCTTCTCATGTTAATCTAACACTGGGATATATGGGGTGGTGCTCTCTACATGTTCCCCAGTTTCATCTCAACAGAGTCCCAAGTATGTAACAGGATTTTGAAGAAAATGTGAAGAAGGATAAATATTTAATGTGTTTGTGAATAAAATATCTTTAAAATTTTTAGCTACTTTTCTCCTTTGAATGCTTGTCTGTGTATGGATTCACAGTGTGGGTGATTTTTTTTTTCCTTTTTCCTTTGTCATTTTTTATTTTAAGGAGCATTCTTTGGGAAAGACGTTAATAGAGATATCACTCAGCAAGGCACCTGCAATAATATTGGCTCTGGTGGAATATACTTTGATCAATGAAGGAAGATCCAGTTGGGCATAAGATATTTTAACACAGTCCCTGATCCAGTTTCTCTTTATGCAGAGATCTCTAACTATTGATCCAAACAGCCACTGAGGTTTTCAGAACAGTTAGCTCCTTTGCAGTAGGAGGTAATTCCTGCTATTTAATACCTGTAATCAGGCATAAACCCTTTGCCGACAAAGGAAGAGTAGACTACACACTGTTTGACAAAGCAGAGGTTTATATATATAAAAAAAATCCAGATCAGTGCAGTCGACAGGCTGTAGCTTATTGCTTAGTTGTTGCCTACATCAGATGGTTAACCTGTCTTTGGATGGCTGGGCTTTATGGGATTCTTTTCTTACAGCTTCTTCTTGCTGCATTTCAGGGAAATCTCAAGAATTTTGCCTGTGCTCCTGAATTAAAAAACTTTCCTGCATGGCAGGTACATGAACTAATACTCTTTAGCAAGCTTTGTTCTGCCCTATTGACCTTATCTGCTAAATTCATGGAATATACTATTGGACAGAAATTGTAATCTGATCACTCAGTCAAAACAGGAGAAAAAACTTAGTGTCTTATTTCTGTTCTGAAAAAAAATTATGTCTATGATGTTTTCTCACTTCACACAAGTGAAATTTTGGTACAAGCCTTTTAAGTATCAGACACAAATAATCAGTTCGAAATTTATTGCAATGGGACTGAAGATTAAGCCCATGCAGAAAAAAAAAAAAAAGACTTAAGATCAGAAATGTAAAACTAGGAAAACGGAAAAAAAAAAAGTCTGGATTCCATCAGACTTGGATGAGTACCAAGTCAGTTATTTCACCTTAGATAGAACCTGGGATAAATTGTGACAGAGATCTTATTCATAAAGGAAACAATGTAAGAGGGATTGATTACCACCATGTGAACCTCTTACTTCCTAGCAGAAGAAATAGCCTCCAGAAAAACTGTCTTCACAGACAGAAAGAGTAATGAACAATTTCCAATGGTGCAGAGTATCAAGTTTAATTCTGTGGAGAAATAAGGTTTCTTGTTAGCAGTAATAGCTTCACAAATCTCTAATAATCCAGTGAGAATAGCAATGAAATGAAATGAGGAGGAAAGAAAGGAAAAGGAAATGGCTGACACAGGAAAAAGAATTTAAGGCTCTTACCCTAAACTTAATTTTAGCACCTGAAGCCTGAGGTCTGTGGCAATCAGTGGGCCATACCAGCTAATAGGTATTAATAAAACCAGTGGTGATCTAGTAGTGATCTTCCCCCTAACCGGTCCAGGGGGAAGCTATTGCAGTTGGGATTTAGAGGATCTAAATTGGTATTGTGTCCTGTTTTGTGGTATGAAGGACAGAACCTCTGGAAAACATTGTGGTGTGTTATCATTGACAGAATGAAGAACTGAATAAAATCTGCAGTTACACAGGTCTATTCCTGAGCCAAATTGACCATTTTCTTTGGCAGCCAAGATCTTTGCAAGAAAAAAACCTTCCCTCTGTAACAGTTGTTGCAATTGTAAGAAACTGCACTTGCTCACTTTATTGTCTTTTCAGAAAGTCACAGACAAGGAACTACTACATTACGGTGTTTTTTCTTCAGTGCAGAGCAGACACTAAAATCAAATAGGAGCTTGCGTATAATTGGTCTCACTACAATATTTGTAGCTAACCACTAATTTGGATCTTACTTTTCAGTGGTTAAAAAGAGAAGGATCTCATACTCAGAAAATTCCAGTCTTCTGGGGCCTTTCTCCAGCCTCTTATTGCCCTGTGGCCATTTTAATTTCCCATGATGTTACGAACATGGTGCAAGCCAGGCCTAAAAAGAAACATACATTGTGCCTCCAAAAGGCATGATGGTACTTTCTGCTCACTCTTCCTGGTGTTCTGGGAGTCTGGGTTTGGTAGATGCTGAATGCTAGATTCCTAACCACTTTGTTGATGAAGAAGTTTATTTTTTATCTCCGATAAAAAAGCAAAGGACAGCCATGTGAGTTAGTTGGCTCTGTACCTTACTCTCTTTCCTAGGGTTGGAGTTCTCTTCGCCTCATTTTGCAAAGCTTGGAAATGTTTCTTTCCAGACAAGGGGCAATGAGTTTTCAACCCCGAGCAACCCTGTGTGGTCATGTCAAACAACACAAGCAGTCCCTTTCCAAGGGAAAAGTATGAATGCTGGAAATGTATCAAATTGTATACATACGTTTCTGGTTTCCGTGCAACAGTTATACCCAGTTTGGCCAGAGTCCAAATATGACTCTATTGTGACAGTTGAAGGTTATTTTTTGGCATGAACTTGTCTCAGCCAAACAGTATTTTGCCTTGAAATCTGCCTTCCTCAAGTTTTCAAACAATAAAAGCAAATATGCCTTGCCTTGCAGAGGAAGAGGAACTCTAATAGAATCTACAGACAGTACTCTTGCTGCAGCCAGGCCTGGAAAAGGAGAGCGAGCTTTTACAACTCAGAAAGACATAGCAGGAGCCAATGAACTTAATAGTGTCTTGTACTGGAGGGGTGAGCTTTTGATACCTCAGAATCAAGAAGAAGGAAAGATTTTCATTTAGACTTCCTGCCTTTGATTTTTCTAAGGGAGTCACCATCACTGCAGTTGAAGTTGGCACTGGCATCATTGGCAGGGTCATCCCCCTCATTGGCAGGGACATGTTCTTGCTGTTTGCATTCACAGCAGTCCCCAAGTGCAGAAATCCACAAAGCTCACTGCCTGATGCAGAGAGGACTGTTCTCTCTCTGATGGATTGCCTGATGTCTCCTTTCTAGCAAAGTACTTGTTACGTTTTATTTATTTTGATTTTGTGAATATCAGAAGAATTTTGAATTCTTGTTCCTCGAACTAGCGAGTCCTCTTAGACTGGTGTTTTCTGCAAATGTTACAAATGTATTCTTGATTCTTTCTTTCAAGCTATTAATGAAAATATCAATTAGAACTTGGCCCAAGCCAGATCCCTATGGGTATCCATCTGAAATACCTTCTCAGCTCATCAGTGAACCATTACTATTTACTCTAAGAGTACATACTGAGTTGGGAATTTGGCTTATGGCCATAGTATCTAACCTGACCTTCCTAATGTTACAAATGTCATGTGGGCTAGCGCCAGCAAGCTTACTGAGGTCAAAATATATCACAAGTATTGCTTCATCCTTATCTTTTAGGCCAGTTATATTGTCAAAAAGGAATTGCAATGATCAAAAACAGGATATGTTCTTTACTGTTGTTGTCATTCAGTTGCTTATAAATTGATCACTCAATGATTTAGGAAGGGAAGTTGAAGCAATAAATCTATAATTCATCATCTAGGCTTTTTTCCATTGATAGAGTTTCCTTTGGGAGGGCAACATTCCTGAAATATAAGACCTTAACCATTTCTGCAAGAATAATTGTGAGATGGTTTCGATTACTTATCAGATACTCCAGGACGAATTTTATCATTCTCTGCACATTTGAACTTCTGTGACTTAACCTATTCAAAGTCACCCTCCATACATTTTGTAGGACCGTGCCCTACATACTGTTTTCCAATAAATAATTAGGTACTTAGTCCCGCATTGCTGTCATCCTTTGGTTGCTGCTGTTGCCTGATCAAAATTTTCATCTACAGCTTCTTTTTGATAAGGACATTTCTTTTGTTCTTTTTCCTTTTATCTTCACCCAGAGAAATGCAACAAATTTGCCTCTCACCTCTTTCTCAACTTCAGAGAGTGACATCAAAGCATTCTTGATCTACAGTGTAATACTGGTTTCCTTTTTTCCTGTTCGTGCTTCCTGAATAAACTATTTCTATTTTACCAGCCTTCCAATTCTATTGATTTGTTTCACCAGCTTTCTGTGATGTTGGATAACCAAGTTTTTTGGTTGTACAGCAAGATTTCAGATCCTTTCTCTTCAGTTCCTGTGCTGTTTTGAGTTGATGTGTAAGTTATGTGTTCAAACTGACTCTTCTTCATTTAAAGACGGTGGAAGAAAACATCTTTATACCTCTTTAAACCTATATACAAGATCAGTGTTGTGGAGTAAGTCATATTGCCTCCATGAGACTGTATGATCACTGATACTGAGATGCAACTTTAGGAAACTTGGCATGACCAAGCTACCTTTCTTGAAAGTTCACAGTAAGAAGGCAGCCTTCTTATCAGAGGTAATGTTTCAGACTGGCAGATTTTTGTCTCGTCTTCTATCAGGGTGGTTACGAGTACTGCTATTGCTGCCTTTAGATGGTGATTTTGAATGCCTTATCTTTATGGAAATCACATTATTAGATGCTCCTTCACTTTGTGAATTATCACAATGGTGTGATAATTTTGGGGCACCAGGGAGAGGAGATTATGAAGCAAGTTCTTGTACATCTGATAGTTTCACCATAGTACTCTCAGGCTAGATGATCTCTACCATCCTTTTTGCTCGTTTCTGCCCATTTATTGAGTCCTATCATTCTTCTCAGTGAAGTGATCTACTCCAACAGTTCAGTCTGGCTTTCTGAGAGAATACTAGTGCAAACATTTAAATGTCCAATATGTCTTACCTGAATTCCTTCTGTTGATTAGTTCACCACAATCTGATGAGGTTCAACATTGTTTCCCCTGAGCATGGTATTCACTCAGCCAGTAACAATGCTGGAAATACTTTTGTTATCCTCAAAATTCTGTTTCAGTCAAAAGGGAACATGACATACATATGAAGCCATGGATTCATTGATAAACTAATTGAAATCTTGACAGTCTAATCAAAATATATCAAGCGGTTATTTATCATAAGGCCAGTTAACAGCATTACTAACATGTATAGTCCAAATTTATACAGAAAAGCCTCATTAAGACTAATATCCCTAAAACAGTTACATGAGAAAACGTCCAAATATATGCTTCTTTTCTTGGATATTTTGCTTACGCTTGCAATGTTCTAGTGGGTACTAACATCAATCTCTCTTCCTCAAAGAGAGAGACTGTGGGTGACACAGTGAGCAGTCATCATCCCAAATTCTTCACCATGAGACATACGATATTTATACATGGGATTCCTCCCTCCTCAGCCTTGAAGTCAACTAGGTGCTATTTTTATATATTGTCTTGTCACAGTGTCCCTCGTTCTCACTGCTTCCCAGGCAAAGTTGGTTAGCCACGTGCTACGCTTTCCCTAGCGCAGTCGCCCCAGGGAGGCTGGTTGTCCCCCGGTGACTAGATGTACCCTGCAGTGGTTACTCTTCCCCCAGCCCTCTGCCCCAGGCACTCCCAGAGTGAAGCCAATGCAGGGAGGCAACAGGCACACGGCCACCAGGCAATTGCTGCCATGGCTAAATCCAGCTCCTGCCATGGCAGGCAGGCAAGTCTTGAGACCCTGCGCTGCCAGCTCTGAACCAAGCTGGTGGTTATTAGTAATGATAAAGACTTATTTATTGGGCTTTTTATTATTCATTGCAGTTTACCAATAGAGATTCTGATCACAGCACTGGGAATCTGCTTTCCTGTTCTTAATCTGCTAAAAGTTATCTAGACAATTCCTACTTCAGCACATCAGGGAAGAGTGTGTTTCAACCTAAGTGCCACATCTAATATGTTGTCTCTTAAATTAGTCTTGATGCTTTCATTGAGTATTGCTGTTTGTAATGATGGATACCAATGTGCTGTCCTTATGTGCCTAAGCCGAACCTTAAAGATATGAATGAAATCCAAACGGATGGTAAATCTAAGGAAAGATACATTTGTAAGATGTTTGTAAGAGCAGGATCAAACTTTTCCAAGGAGCTGACGACTTCAAATTTAGGGATATGAAATTACAGTGATCTAAAAAGTGATACAATGACTGTCTGAAGTCTCTAGTCCGATATCATGAATCAGTGAGTGCCCTTAACCGTCTCACTAAAATAATGAGTGTTAAGGATGCTAAATGTTTCACTATATCAGGTTTTAATCCTTTGTTTTGGTGATTTCACAGGCTGTGGGTTTTGTGAGAGGTTTCACTACATCTTTTAACTTTTATAAAATATGAGTTTGAAAGTTTTATTTATGATTGAAAGTGAACAGTCAAGATACAGAGGTGCATGCACAACTCAATTGAAACTCAAAATATGATTTGTAAGTCCTTAACTTCTGAGTGTTTGGCACCAGAATACAATTGTCACTGGTGAAATTCTGTTTCTAAATATCCAAACCTGCAACTGTGATGCTAGTATTACACTTGTTTCACACATGTTATAAATCAGGGCATTATGCCATCATTGTGGAAACCTGGATCCCAATTTGAAATTCTCTGTACTGTAGATAGCAATTTTAAGAACTGCTGTGACCTCTCAAATTCTTCTAACATGCTTCATATCCTAAATCTAAATGCAGTGATATTTTTTTTAGGTCTAAATGCGACACAGCTTAAAAACTTTTCAGTGGCAATCATTGGTGCCAGAACAGCAGCAGAAAAACTAGCATGCCTCAACCAGATGGGGATATCCATCAAATGGTTTAAATATTTATACTGAAATTCATGTAAAATCTATGTATACTTTAGAAAACAGTAGTAAGGCAATGCAGTTTCATTTACGAGCCGTGTAAGGCAGAAGTTCAGTTTTATGATTGCCCTTTGACTAATGAGTTGTTTTCATATCATGCGGCTTTTCTAGGTTGCATGCTCTTGAAAAAAAACTTGAAAGATGAATTTACCTCCATAAATAATCTCATTCACTTCAAGCTGATTCTTTTCAGGTCTTACTTTCAAGAAGTTGTACTCAGGTAAATAACACTTAAGCTTATGTGTAACTGTCTGCAAGACCAAGGATTGATAAAATTATGTGTAATCCTAGCCTACCCTGTGCAAACGTGCACATCCCTCTTTGTCTATAGCAAGAGCAATTTTAAAAAATCGTAGAATCATAGAATGATTAGGATTGGAAGGGACCTTAAAGATCACCTAACTCCAAACCTCCTGCCGTGGGCAGGGACACCTTCCACTAGACCAGGCTGCTCAAAGCCTTATCCAACCTGGCCTTTAACACCTCCATCTTAGGGAGAGTTAAGATACCCATGTATAATCCATGGTTTAGATACGATATCCAAAACCACTGCTCCCCAGGTGTGCTTCTGATTGCCTTGAAAGTTTGCTGTACTTTTTTTTTTTCTCACTTTGCACACTGCCCACCTCGTTTGGGTTTGCCACCTCCTTTCCTGTCTCAACCACACGGGAAAGCACATGGAGGTCCAGTGAGGCCCTGGATCATGAGTAGAACCAGAGCAGTTTTGGCGCAAGCCCACATGCAGATTTCCCACTAAATGTCATTGCAACAGCTTCTTTTAAAAATACTGGAAGAGAACACCATCATGGCTATAGCAGTTGCCCAAGGGCTTATGCTCACTTGAGTCGGAACAGGTTTGAGCTCACACTTCTCAAGACAATTTCCTGTGGCTCTGAGAGCTCTGAACAGTCAGGGTTATTTTTTTTCCACAATTGCCATTATGCTACTACTGGGGAAAGGGCATGAAAGACTTTTCAAGATTTGTGGCATCAGGCAGAATAATGGTCATGAAAGCCTGCATCTTGCAGGCTTGCATTAAGTAGTTCCTGAATAAAAATGAAAGTAAATTAGGGAACACTCTTAAAATACATGGGATATCTGGTTTGATTCCTGGGTGGCTCAGGAGGGGGAGTGTTCTGTTTCTAACAGTGATATGAAGTATAGGCAGAACTAATCAGGCCGTTGGATGCTCTTTAAGAAAACATTGTTAATACTGCTCAGTTATGTTCTCCAGGTTACGAGCTGTAACACTATTGTGGTTTGAATTCCTTCCTAAGATTTAAGCATTAGGTGTTGCAAGTCCTAAGTTGCAAGAAAGTGAAAATTCTTCTTTGCAAATGGTGCTGTGTTTATACCAAATATTCATAGGATCATAGAATCATAGAATAGTTTAGGTTGGAAGAGACCTTAAAGATCATCTAGGTCCAACCCCCCTGCCACAGGCAGGGACACCTTCCACTAGACCAGGTTGCTCAAAGCCCCACCCAACCTGGCCTTGAACACCTCCAGGGATGGGACCTCCACAGCTTCCTTGGGCAGCCTGTTCCAGTGCCTCACCACCCTCACAGTGGAAAATTTTTTCCTAATATGTAATCTAAATCTCCCCTCTTCCAGTTTGAAGCCATTCCCCCTTGTCCTATCACTACATGCCCTTGTAAAAAGTCCCTCTCCAGCCTCCTTGTAGGCCCCCTTCAGATACTGGAAAAATGCTGTAAGGTATCCCTGGAGCCTTCTCTTCTGCAGGTTGAAGAATCCCAACTCTCTCAGCTTGTCTTCATAGGAGAGGTGCTCCAGCCCTCTGATCATCTTTGTGGCCCTCCTCTGGACCTGCTCCAATAGGTCCATGTCCTTCTTATGTTGGGTGCTCCAGAGCTGGACACAGTACTCCAGGTGGGGTCTCAGGAAAGTGGAGCAGAGGGGCAGAATCATCTCCTTTGACCTGCTGGCCACACTTCTTTTGATGCAGCCCAGGATGCGGTTGGCCTTCTGGGCTGTGAGCATGCATTTCTGGGTCATGTTGAGCTCCTCATCAACCAACACCCCCAAGTCCTTCTCCTCAGGTCTGCTCTCAATTTATTCTCTGCCCAACCTGTATTTGTGCTTGGGCTTGCCCCGGCCCATGTGCAGGACATTGCACTTGGCCTTGCTGAACTTCATGAGGTTTGCACAGGCCTACCTCTCAGGCCTGTCCAGGTCCCTCTGAATGGTATCCCTCCCCTCCAGTGTGTAGACTGCTCCATGCAGCTTGGTGTCATTGGCAAACTCTCTGGGGGTGCATTCAATCCCAACATCCATGTCACCAACAAGGATGTTAAATAGTACTGAATATACCAAAGAGCTCTGTATCTTATGCATAGGTGATCTTATTATGGAAAATGGTTGGCACAATACCTTATTACTACTGAACATATCTATATGTATTTATTATATATATGTGTATGTATATGATATACATATGTGCACATATGTATCTCTATCAGCTAGAGAAGCATCATGATGTAAATGTTTAGAAGAGTGGCAAATCAGGCCAGCTTTAGACTGTAAAAATAAACTTTTACTCAATTTGTTCATTAGTTACACACTTGTTAATGATCAGATTTTAATATTAATCTTCACCAATAACTATGCAAAACTCTTGTCTTTTGACAGTCACAATCTAAATTAGCTGTGAGTATATAACACCATGGAGCAGATGCCACATAGTTCGTACCAATAAGTACAGTCCTTGGTGCTTCTTGGTTGCAGAGGTCCTGCTGATCATGCTTGAGAGTCAACAAGTCAGAACTGAAGTGCTGAAGTGAGCTTGTCTTCTTCAGTTCCTCCAGTTCTCCAGTTCTCTCTTGTGTTTGATGTGTTTATGCTAGTGTCCTCCCATCAAAAGAGGAAGGGGGTCCTCCTTTACTCCCATTCTGTTATATCTTTTTCTCTTTGTCTTGCCAGTCATCCTTTTGTGTTTGGAAGGATGTCCCTTGTGCTTCTCTTGTTATCTGTTTAGCAGCTTTAGCTGTCTGGACGCCTTCTATGTGCAGCTAGACCTAGCTTTTTTTGCCTTCTTGGTGATTATGTTACTCACATTTCAATAAAATTGTGTCTGGCTATGCCATCACAGAGTTATAAATACATACAACTGTTAAGTATAGCATTTAATATTTTCATAGTTTAGTAGTTATAGTACAGCTAATGTTAATTATATCCTGATTAGTCCATTTATAATTTACCAGTGTCACAGGCCTCTGCATTGGCTACAAGCTCCTTATTTGTCTTGAGTTAATTATTTTCACTTAATTTTTTTCAGTCTACTGTGAAAAAATGTGGCACAAATCTTTCAGAATGAGAGAGCTTTTATGGAGGGAGACCTCTGCTTTCTGACTGTCTGCAGATGACTCAGCCTCTTTTACCCAGTGAGCTGGCCATGGGAAAACAGCTTTGCTTTTGCTGTCTTCAGTTCCAGTGTGACAGCCAAAGACAAAGATGCCATTTCCCATCTACAAAGTGATTGTATCACTGTCTGTATGGAAGAAAGTATTAAGTTCCCACCATCATCAAAATGTTTGATATTAATGCCTCTAATGCTGAAGTGGTTTACTTCTTTCTTTAATCAAAGAGCCAAGAGAAAATATAATTATATAGTACAAGTCTGAATGGCAAATTAATCAAACCTCTTTAAAGTTCTTATTTTGCAGCTGGAACGTTGCCTGCTCAAGCTTAAAAGCATTTTGCCAAGTACTTAAGGTGCTCAAAATTTACAAACCAGGAAGGATGTGAATTTTCTTGGCAAATGTCCTCTGGATCTACTTCAGCTATCCTTCTCTTAACTGTCACTCATTCCAGAGTAACAGTGCTTTGATAGTTCTCACAGTATATGTTTTGCTACCAGAGAAGAAGAAATGCAGTCAGTTATTTCTGCATTCAGATTTCCTACTTGCATGTTCTGAATTGTTAAATTGTAGTGAATGGTGAAGCTGATCCTAAGGAAGGACTCAGTAAAAACTGAGACGCAAACCAAAGTTTGCTTCAGTTTTATAAATGGTTACTCGGTGAGAATCAGAAAGAAATCTATTTTGTAAATATTACCCATTTACTGAAGTGCAGCTTTCTGAGATCATGGCACGCAGACTGCCTAAAGAACAAGCTGTTGTGGAGCTGTTGATCATATGTACTGTTTAATAACCCTAAAGCATTTATTTGGACTTTACCTAGTTTACTTCAACAGAATTTCTACCTTGGGAAAGAATGAGTGGTTCTGAGGAGACTTTCAAAGAGCAGCCCTGAGTAACATTTTTACCAAAGCAAACCAAGTGAATGTCAACAAAGTAATTCAGTCTGGGAACAACTCACCGTAGAGTTCTTCCCTGACCCACCTCCTGTGTTAAGGTGGGAAAGTGAGTGGGACTGCCCCAGAGAGGAGAATTAGCCTGCACTGACACTGTTGTGGCCACAGTTCTAAATTCTCAATCATTAAAAGCTGGCTTGGACATCTACCCAATTCTGCCTGCAGAGTGAGACAGCAGGTGTCTACTCTCTTCTCTCCCTCTGCTCCTCATTACATTCAGTGTTCAGGCTAAAAGACAGAATCTCTTGACTACAAAACTTTTCAGATGCCTTGTTACAATCAACCCCTTCTTCATTTTTGTATTGCTCTTTTACTTGGTTTGCCTGTCTGTATGCAGGGACAAACAGAAGAAATTAATAGCAAATCCAACCTAAATTAACATTAATTTGAATCAAATAAATGTTATTCCTGCTTTCACTATAGTGTATGAAAATAATATAAATTGAGAATTTGAAATCTGTTATGTAAAGCAGTTTGTTTAGTAGGCATTGCACAGCTACCTCAAATTATTTTCTTCTTTTCGTGCTCTCTATGCAGGAAAAACTGAAAATGCATAGAAGGGATGCATTGGTCATTTTATTTGATTAAAAACATATATAATTTAGCAAGGGCCAGAAACTTGCAAAGGCTAACACCAAAGTACTGAAAAATCAGAGTGATTAGTAGGCAAATACTATTAAAATGAAAATTTGGATGAAAAATACCCTTAACATTCATGTGTAAAACAAGATTTGGACAATATAATTTCTATTAGTCTCAAGTAAAAAGTTTCTTGAAATGAATATTTCGGATAAATGAGCTTCATATAAATGCATGAGGTCAGACTGAACTCAACAGGTATGCTATTGCATTACAAATAGCGTATCTCATGCTGGTTTGGCAAGAAAAGATGGGACACAGACAACATATATTAACTTTTTCCAGAAAAAACAGAACCTTCCCCAGTTTTTTCAAAAAGAAAAAAGTCAACAAGGAGAGACAGCCATAAAATTGCCTAATAACCAGATGGTCCATAGTTACTCATCATAGAGCTTGGGGGTGAAGTGGGGAGGAGGGCTGAATGGAGATATCACCTGCACATAAATATTTTCAGATATTTGGAGGCAGGGTGTTTCGTTATATTTGGCAATAACAAAAAAAAAAAAANAAAATAAAAGCCTAGTAACCCTCCAGATCAAATGACATCCATACTGTCCTGTTTAAATCTTTATGAGTTGTGCAAAAAAAAAAGATAACAGAAATGATGTTATACTTCCAGTAATAGATACACAGGGGCATTGGTATCTGCGCTCACTGTACCTTTGATAATCAACCTCAGACATGAGTTTTTCACAGCTAATCTTCAGCACACACACACACACACAGCCAGTCACACACTATGAGGGATCTTTTCAACTGAATACAAACAATACAAAACATAAATACCACGTGGTATTGTCATCTCCATAAGTTAATAAAAATACTTTTTCATTCATGTGGTGGCGAGAATCTAATGACCAGCACAGAGTATCTGAAAACTCCTGGAAACACAACAGTTACAGAAAGAATTCAAAGAGTATAGCATTCTAGAAAGTGGTCAGAAACTCAGTCAAAGACAAAAACACACACTTAATTATTTCCTTTCTTTCCTTTTGAAAGAAAGTGGCCTGTTGGAAGAAATCAAGAAATTATATTTTCTGCTGCTTTAGCAACAAAGCCTAAACCAACCAAGATATGAACTGGACTCAACTCCTATCACTGGTGTCCAGCTTCACAACAAATTGACTCGTACTATGGAAAATGACTTGCACGAGAGATGGTATCTGTGGACATTAAGCAGAACTCAGAAAATTTAATAGATAGCAGAGCTTACTTTTTCCAATATTTGTCTATTTTTTAACAGCCCAGGAAATTCTGAAGTGCTCCTGCAATGAAACATTATTTATAAATAACTTTATCATCTGAGTGGCTAATGGCAGAAAAAAAAGATGGTTGTATTATGCCAGGGCCCCGAAATTGTAATCATCCCTGCCTGTAAGATACTGAGAATAAGAATAAAACAGAGTTCACCTATGCAGTCATGTCAACCGTGGAGACTTCCTTCCACAGAGCTCAGGGGACCTATCCCCGTCTTATCAGGGATAAGAAACAGCATTAAAAACTGTGAGAATTGGCAAAAATTCAGGATCTCTTTTTAGATGGGTTGTGCCGTATCCTACGGTCATAGGTGCAGTAAAACACAAGATGCGAGAAGAGTTCTGTAAAGAAAACAGGACCCTTATCCTTTCCTTGTTTCGTGATCCCTTTTTAGGAAATCTCAATGGGAAATTGCAATGGACCCAGTATACTCTCTCTGTTAGCCTGTTTAATTGCTTACTCATTTCAGTGAGACTGCTGTGTTTCACAGATTTGCTGCAGTTCTACAACAAAGAAAACAAGTCACATTAAACTTTGCTCTTTAACCTCCTTTTTTTTTCTTCCTACTCAACTATAACATAAAGTGTTTGGCAAAAATAATTTTGCCTAGGGTGAAAGCTGATGGAACAGGACAACAAACCTTTTGTGCGGTGCCCGGCTGTGCTTTCTGCGCTACATTTGTCACTGCAAAGACATATCATACTACTGAGGTGAAACAAAGCTAGCTCTCCATATCACCTTTTGCAATCTCATTGAAATAAACACAATGCCTTCTTCCAGAAAAATTAGATTAATTGTTTTAGGCAGGCAGCACAATGTAATATTCATGTAATGAAAACTATCTTAGTCTACTCATCAAAAATATAACTACAGCAGGGAAATAGACTTTTCATTATTTACATAACACCAAAGACATTAATTTGTGTCTTTCATTTATCTATTATACTCTACTAATGAATAAACGACTAAACTGAATACCTCAGTCTATAATTGCAGTAAAAAAAAAGGAAGTCACCACTCAGGGATACTACCAGAATTAACCTTCTTCTGTGTTTAATTTAAACATATGCAGTACAAATAATCTTACTTGAAGCAGCTGGACAGCTCAGAAACATTCATTGTGTTTACCAGCTTTTGAGTTACAAATATGTAAATGTATATATTTATTCTGCTGCAGTTAAATTGGGAACTTGTAGGTCTCACATTTCGCTATTACATTTATTTTCTATTTCTTTAATCAACAACAAAGGATAATAAATACACTGACCTCTCTCTCACAAACACAAACAATTGGTTTAAACCTAAAAGAGAAATTTATTTTTAAATAAAAAAAAAATATTTGGGCTAAGGTATTATTAAAATAAGAGAGCAAAAGTAGTTGTTTTTTTTTTCTAGAGACATCATTTTTCAGATCATAATGGATCCCCTACACAGTTCGCCTTGTTCTAAGTCTAGCTCATTACACAGTAAAGGTCCTGGGCCTCGTGGTTTGTGCGTATATTCAAAGCAAAAGCTCTAATGGCTCAAATTACAAGTAAACCAAGGGACTGCTACTAGCCTCCTTCTATATCAAGTCAGTTTATGAAAAGAAATTTCTTAGGACCAAGTAAGACCACAGGAAGGCCCATGGCAAGCACTATTTTAGATCACTCGTTGGATCAATTCCGAAAGGTGCCTGGGAGCAGGGAGCAAGGTTGAGGCTCTCTCTCCCAGTAGACACTTTAATAAGTAAGCTACAGTCATGTAGGGATTTAGCTTCCCTGAGCATGAACATCTCACCCCTCTCTGGCCTGATGGGCGAGATTCTTCACTGCAGAACAGCAGAGCTTTAGCAGGAGCGGAGGAATTCCCTGGTGCGGGTCGCCGGCCACGCGGGTGCCCGCTTCACCAGCAAAGGAGAGGGGGCAGGCATGGAGCTGAAGGGAAATGCAAGAGTAGTGAGGGGGGATGGCAGTGGGACCGCTTCTGTTAGCTCAGCACTGACATATGCTGACTTGAAGTGCTCACAGAGCTGTTGTACAGTATGTCAAAATGGTTTTATAGGACTTGAGTTTTTGTCATCTGCTCAGCTAAGGTTTTGACAGTCCTATCCTGGTAAGTTTCTCAAAATATGCTTTCCCAAGTCACAAATATTCCTTGTTGGTTTTTTTTTTTTTCAAGTGATCTGCTTTGTTTTACTTGGTTGCTTTTCAGTTTTGACATATTTTTTATTTGTTTCTTTTTAACTGCCAACGCATGAGTAGACGGTTTACTGTTTAATGTAAAGCATTTGATAATATACTTAACAAATTTAACCTACTTGGCAATGTATCTTCTGTTATCCACTCCTATATCTTTCAAATTCAAAGATGAGCAATGAGTGGAGCTTTAATCCCCTAGAAATCAATTGGTTTGTCATCAAGGATAATGCATTTGAGACTGATGCAGCATCCTAAAGCAAGAAAGCTTCTTAAAATTTCATTCTTTTCTGATTAGCAAGTATCTTGAATTCTGTCATATTTTCTCTATGCCATAACCTCCACATTGCCTATATTGGATTCACATTCAGGGCATGTTTCAGGATGGAATATGGACTGGCATTGAGTTAGTAGAAACAAATTACAGTTTCAGTGGACTCAGGATTTCTCCAGGTGCATGCAAAGATCGATGCTGATATACAGCAACCTAATATTTGCCCCCACATCTTACAGGTTAGATCTTTATTCTGACAAAAATGTAACATAATTTCCACTGACATCCAGATGAACAGGTTTTCTAACTCTCAGTGAAGCTTTTAAGTTTTCATTCAAGATAAAAACCAAGTATTTTTCAACTCTCAGCTCTAATTCTGGAGTTTTTGACTGTAGTCTTTGTAACAACAATTTAAAATTAACAAAGTGCATTGCACTCCTTTAGTAGCCCTCACAGACAGTAAGGAAAGGAAAGGTATTTATGGTCCACCAAAGGCAGAGCACAATCCAGCACTTAATCATGACAGCAAAAGCTTTAATCTTTCCATTTTGTGTTTCTCTCTCACCTGCTGCCTGCTTAAGTACAAAATTATATGCATGACATACAACATTAACAGGAATAAGTGACATAAGTAATTTGAAAGAAAATATTGCTGTGGTAATCTCAATTTTAGCATTTTAATACTAGGTTGTTTAAAGAATATAGCTAAGCCAGTACTGTAACCTACTTTTCACCAATGGGTTTCATCATATTTGAACAAACACTCTTACTTTGATGCTAGAATCTAATCTGCTACCTCTCAGCTGCAAAGACCTCTTTCTTTATCAGCAAATTTATGACAATATTTATACAGGTCTGTATCTTATGTGCATATTACAGTTTGAAGAATATAGGTTCTATGATGAGAGAACAATTTCATTGAAAAAATTATTTCTCAGACTCAGTCACCCAGAGTTCATACTTATTATTTGGAAAACAATTAATTTTATTTGGTTTTTTAGCACCTCTGGCTATGCCATGATTTTTCTAAATTACACTTTAAACAGGGAATATGGAATAAATCTTTAACATTTGAAGCTGTGCAGGAACAGAGAATGAAGACTGTGCTGCACTGAATATTTAGAAAGAAACTTACTGTATGGTCAGAATGATATATTTCAGACCCAGTTCTGATTTTCATCACACCTTTATATTGTGACATAATCTATATATTAGAATGAAGACATTCCTTTGTTTTGAGGAATGGGCATGTTAGTGAGCAAACAAGAATGAGCTCCATCAAACCAAAATTACTCTTTATGAGCTAAAGCCAAGGATTTAGTTTCTCTATGGAGATGCAGTGACTGTTTCTTCTTATAGAGGTAGCCTGGTGGGAACCTTGGGTCTTCTTAACAACTAATGTGTGAGACTAAGAAATTCCTCAGTTTATATCTTTTTTTATTTTTAACTGTCAGTTTGTTCTTTAGGAATCTAAGTATGCAGGGAACCGTGAGAAGTGAGTATTGGTGGCAGGGAGGATGATAATGATACTTCTAAACAAGCAGAGGATCAGAAGGGCAACAGCACTGGTTTGGATGTCTATCCTAACCAGACTTTATGTCCCATGCACTAAGAAACATACTGGAAACTTAGTCTGCTCTGGTAGATCTTGGACCTAAAGAGCAGTGACATGCCCTTGCACCCTGACAGAGGAAGACTGAAGCCAAATAGGAATCAACAGCAAGAGCTGTACACATAGGACAGGTGTCCCATCAGGGCACTAAGGTGGGCTATAACAAGCTATTTGTTGGCTTCCCAGCTTTTTCAGAAACTCCCAGAACAACAACAACAACAAAAAGTAAACTGTGAGATTCCAAATTTATTTTCTAAGAGCAGGAACTGTTACAGCATCCTTGCATAGACTGCAAAAGGATCTGAAATGTATGCACAATCTCCTAAGCAAAAACCTGACACAGGGACCTTTCCAATTCTCTATTGTAAGCGTTCAAAGCTAAGCCTTTCACTGTGCTATTATAGTACTTTTAAAGAAGTCCTTTGGTTCAAAAGTATCCCTAATATATACCATTTGGAAGAGTTTAATAGAGCTTGTTAAGACTTAAAACACATCTAAAGGTAAAAGGCACCTTTAAAGGTATTCAGTTTTTCTGTCTGTCTACATACATTTTCTACTAAATAATACAAAGGGTCACACATGACCAATATGTCCTGGAAAGACGTTGTTGCTGGTCTGTTGTCAAAGCTGAAGTTTGCATTTCGTCTCGGAATTCAGTCACAGAATATTTTCTCTAAAATTAAATCTCTTACAGCGTGTATATAAAATACGTATATTATACAAATATATGTATATGTATAATTCATATGTATCTATGTATAATCTATATATGTGTATATATATACATAAATAAAAATTTCTCAGTGATTATCAGCTGTATTTCAATTAGGCCCTTTAAGAAATACATGGAATGTTGTTGGAACACTTTTTTCTGAATGATAATAACTGAATGCTGGAGACATGTCAAACTTGTTACACAGCAGTGTAATGAAGCAATTACTAACATAAAACTTCAATGAAAAGAGGAAAGAGAACAAATACTTTATTGGGATATGAATTCAATTTTTTAATTTTTTTTCTTGTAGTAAGAAAAAATTCTGAAAACGGTTGTCCTGGTTAGAGGAATTTTATTTCATTTTTGTTAACCTATCCTGAATAACTATATAACAACTCTGAATAATGATGTAAGATAATACATATACATATAAATATACATATACACATACATATACACATACACATTCTAACATGCAGCAGTACAAGTTTAAGTTAGTGAGTAGCTGTTCTGAGTAGCTTAGCTAAGTAAGATGGCATAATAAACTCTTCAGGATGAAATTTTTAAATTTTAAACCATTTCCAAAAGAGCTTTTACACTTTTATATTGCACCTTCCTGTCAAATCCATTCAAAAAGAACATGTAAAATATTTGGCTGACCTGAGTCTGAATCTTTCGGTGACAATTTTTTGACTGTGAGAAAAAATTTCACTCCTATCCTTATAAATTAAATTCACATGTGCTAGCTAGATGTTGACAGCTTGCTTTTTTTATTTTTATTTTTTTTTAGGAAAAGGAGTAGTGGATATATAGGGTTATTTTTTAAAAACAGTGAACAGTAATGTTTTAATAGATGATAAGGGGTTATTCTTGGGTCCTTTGCTTTAGCTTATATTTTACACTTTCATTTTAATGTAGAAAATATTATACAGACAAGTCTCTTCAAAATTGGATGCATAAAGTCTCAAGGAAAAAATGTTTGACAATCTACAACAATCTAAGTTGGGACTAGGGTAGTACTGCTCTCAGGCTTTCCTCTTTCCTCCCCATATGCTGCCATGCCCTCCCCTAAATGTTGCCTTTCCGTCCACTGTACTAACATTTGTACTCATAAGATCAAAGTTTGGTGGTTTTTTGGTTTTTGTTTTTTGTTTTTTTTTAATTATTTTGCAGGTACTTTTGTCTGAATGGCTTGAACCAATTACTCTCCTGAACACATGGCAGAGAGGACAGGATTTTATCCCACATACCCAAGAATACCATTTTATCTGCTGTGAAACAGGATCTTAATTTAGTCAGCTGCAATCATTTTTTTGAGTACAGTATGTTGAATTTCTCTTAGTAGTGCACATATACGAGCTCAAAATTACACAGGAAGCTTGCTGCATGTAAACTTTGGCTGATTAATATAGTACCATGTAAATTCCATTCAATGTTCATGCACTTGTAAGAGTCATGGATGATATCACCAGGATATGTGTCCCTTTCATGTAGTTTCTGAAAACAAAGAAAGAAGAAAATCTATTCTTACACTCATTCTGTATAGCACGGCTCATGCATTCTAATGTTACAACTGTCATATGAAAGTATGAGGAGCTTTTAAACTTGATTAATATTTAAAACTTTCACAGAGGTATTGAGTGTTCTCTGAATGATGTTTCTGAAAACTAGATTCAGATGGTAATTTTTCTAAGCTGTTTTAATCCACTTTCTTTTGTATAATGAACACTTAAGAGTTAGTATTAGCTAAATGGAAGTTTAATAATCAATACATATATGTGTACAATTTGTATATTTATGGATATAAGATCAACATATCTATTAAAATTCAAATTATCCTGACTTATGTCTTACCTCAACATATATTTATATTGTTTCAAATACGCAGTTCAAATTTTAAGTCCCTTCAAAAAAAAGACCACCCTGCTAGCACAAAATTATTTCTTTTGTAAATTGTAGAATTTATGTATTGATAATTGCTTTAATTTCAGAAATCTATTTAGCATTCTCCACCACAAAAATTAAGACCTTGAGAAATCCAAAAAAAGTACAAACCTCATTCTTATGGAATATTTTACTAGTTAAACCACAATGTTTTCTTAGCTATTTGCAATATTTTCTATGACATGAATACCTAAACAATACTTGTAAAGGAAGCCTTTAAAAAACACCCATGGATAAAAAAATCTGTGTTATGAGAATCTGCAAATTATCTCCTTTTATCTCATGCAAACAAACATAGTGACAATATTCTTATGTTTTATTGTTTAATTTTGCACAAAATTTGTTTCATGAAATAGTAAAATAAAATATAAAAAACAACAAAGAATTTTATTATATATAGCATTAAAAAAGACAGTGTAACGGTAGTTAGAAACTTGAAAAATAAAAATATTTTTAAATTTAATGTTTCAACACTTTGAACTTGTTCCTCACTTTTCTTTTGAAATTCAATTACAATAAAATTAACCTGAAGGGAAGAAGGTAGGGTAGACTGAGACATCTCCAACTGGCCTTTATCAAAGAATCATGTTCACCTATCTTTTGTTCTTTTGGCACAGTTCAGGTGGACTATTCACCTCCTCCTGAATTTCCCACGTAAAGAAACAAGTTAATTCTTGGATAGCCTTCCTACTTGGAAGACTTAGCAGGTTTTCCATGCTTTTCACTTTACTAACTTCTCCTGACACCTTTCTGTCAGAATAAACTGGATCATGTGCTGCCATTGGACAAGATGACACTCATCTTCTTTACTCCATTGTTCATCTACGAATTTCATATTTGACAAGTGAAATGAATTAAGTGGTGACTTTGATAAAGACAGTGCCTCCAGGAGCAAGCCTGAATTCAGCTAGATGGTCATCTTTGAACAACACTGAGGAAAATCATGACGTCATATTATACTTTATTTTTAGTTTTTTCATTTCTTCCAAACTTGATGCAGCCCTAAAAACAACATCTCTGTAACAAATATTTAGATTTTTTCGGTAACTGCCATTTGCCTAATAGGTCCAGTTTCCTGTCCTGTGTCGTGTCCCCCCCCTAAAATTAATGGCATGTCTGATATTTTGGACTGCTATGTCTAATAACATAAAATAGGATATGTCTGTCTTTCCCAGCAACGTCAGCTGAGCTAATAAAAGATACTACTTTTCTCCACAAATTTTATTGTATTCAACTATAACGATTAAAACATGTAGCTGTAGAGGAGGAAATGCTTGCATTGATTTTTTTTAACGTATGTATATGTATTTATAACATTCTTCTGATTACCATACTTAAAATTAACTGTTCTCTGCAGTGACAGTTACATAATTCAAATGCTCAGGTGACTGTTTCTTAACAACCACCATCTGATGCCTGTAATATTATGGAAATCTATGCAATTAATGTTTTTAAAGGTGCATTGGATTTAAAATCGTCTTCATTAATAGCCCAGTTTCATTTCAACTGCCTTTCATGTTTTGCAAGTGTGATTAATATTTCTGCCCACTAAAAAGACTTCTCATAACCATTCATTGCAACAAATTTGAAATGCAAAGACTCAGTTACACAGGAAGACAGGATGAAGAATTTCACCGTACTGGTAAATACTCTCAAATCACAGATCTTGAATATTGGAGTTTCTGTATTGAATATAGATCAGTTTTCACTGTGGAACATGTTATATTGTTTCCCTGCAGAACTGGTTGTTCAGTTATGATGACTCCTGCTTCTTGCAACCCAACCACATTGAAAAAATGTGTCAATGGAGGTAGCGCATAAAGCTGTCTACTACAACGTCAACTGCTATAAGGAGAAACCTGAGGGCTGCCCAGTCTATGACACGTAGTGTTGTGAGTAGCTTTATTGGGTTTCAGAGCTTTAAAACATACTAGGAAAACCTCTTCATTGAATAGAAGGTCTTGTGGCTGTTACTCTGACAAAGCCACATTAATTTGGGAGAACTAAGCTTGAGTAAAAGCAAATAAGGTCTGTGAAATATCCTGCATATCTGGCAGCTACGGAATCTTACTTTCTTGCTTCAAAGTTTGAAAAAGAAAACCAAACCAAACCAGTATATTTTGTTTTCCCTTTACATAGGTGTATGTACCAGAATTCCTCTCGCTTTTGTCCTACACTTACCTATTTTGTGGTCTGAAGGAAACACAGATTTTAGACGAATTTGCCTCAATCATTTCCACTTAAATGTTAAGATATTTCTAATTTCATGGTAATTTTACTATTACTTATGTTAGATGAGTTTTCCAAACTCTACAGTCATCCTTCCAATAAAAAACCATCTACTATGTCACTGAAACTGGAAATTGCAATCCTCTTAGTCTTAACTGCAGGTATTATGAGATAAGACAGCCACTTGCCAACCATTGTCAGACAAAGTCTCTATTTTTACAGAAACTTCAAAGCCGATATTTGCTACTGGCAAAGTACTGGGTTTGTCTCATAACAAATATTCAGGGCCTTACACCAAGTACAGCAGAGTACTATAAAAGGTAATTCTGTTGCTGTGTTTTACTGATAACCCAGCTGCCATGGTTTCTGGATGAGCATCAAAACTCTTCAAAATTCTGCATTGTTTTGTCATTGTTTTGGCTTGACAGCTGGGGTAGTGCCGGTACCAGGTTGAAACAGCCCCCTTTCCAGAATTTCAAATATATTCTGCGCTCTTATCTGAAAGCAAGCTGCTTTTCTGCTGTATGGATATGAAACAGTTCAGATGGGAACACTCGGGCAATGTGGGAGACTCAGGGGAGTCATGACTCCTTAAAGAGGTACTTCTCCACGTGCATTCATACAGACATTAAGCATGCAGAAGGCTGAACGTTGTCAAAACAGGTAGCGCCAAATCTGCTTGATGCCACTGCCAGAGCCTCCTGCCAGCACTAGCATTTTTCAGTACTTCTCTGTGCTCTGGCCAGTTTAGAACAAGGTTTGAAAACAGCTACAATATTTCCTTGTTCTGAACCGTTTTGAAACACTTTGGCTTAAAAGGCATAATAGCTTCAAATAACTTCTTGATTTTTTTTTATAGTAGCTGGCCCCTTGTAACAACTGTGGGTACAGAGGGCTCTGTTCAGCTAAATAAATACAGCACAATAAAAAACACAGAGGCAATTTTCTTTCTTTCTTTCCTTGTGTTTTTTTTTTTTTTTTTCTTTTTTTTTTTTTTTTTAAAAGCCATTTCAGTCCTATCACTCTCATATGTTGTAGAAGCCCCAAGAACACACTCAGCTCACAACTCTTTCAAGGGGCATTGCTTTGTATTACACGATTAGACATTTGCTGAGAGTTTGATTTCAGGGAGACATCACAGATCACCAAATCAAACTTAAAGCCATTGCCAGCCGCACTTCAGTGTCTCCACTGTGTTGTCCAATTACTTTTGTCATTGAAGACTTGTAGCAACCTTTCTTTTCCAGAAGAAAGGCCGCTTCCCCCACACTGTCTCCACAGACTACTTACACGAATCATTCTTTAAAACAGACAGTTAAATATCAGTGATTTTGCCTAAATTCTTTAAGTTCAAATCTCAGTGAATGCTGTTCTTCACTAAATACAATTTTGTTTAGACAATCCTCTTAGCCAGTTGTGTGTCCTCATTTTGTATTTTATAAAAATCCCAATAACATTTTAACTATATATCATGGTATGGGAGATTTGCCATTTATCATAAATTACAGTACCAATCAGCTCATTCTGTACCAGTGAAGCTTCGGGTTTTAATGCAATAATTCTGTAAAATTTTTGAGAAATCTTGATGGTTCTTTTTAAAACCTCTGTATCTCTGAAAAATGTATCTTTACTTATAAAAATTATCTGCTCTGGAGTCTGTTGTGTTTTATTGTTGATAATTTCGTTTCTCTTCTTTGATTCTCCTGTCTCTTTTGTGTGATTTTACATCTCAGTTGTCTGGATTAGCATTTTCCAACTTTGAGACATTGGAAAGGGTACTGAGCAGTGGTGCCTGAGTTACTTAGAGTATCTTATTACTTGAAGACTCATATTACATGAAGACTCATATTGCATGTGTCACATGCTAGGGAAGAAAGTTGCACAAAACCCCACTTTCTGGTCACATTAAAAAAAAGTAAAATTATGTATGAGAGGATACTCTGGTTTAAGTACCACTCTCCACAGAATATAATGGACAAACAGCTTGCAAACTTCAGTCCTCCTTTGCTGCCTGAGCCCTGCAATGTTTTCTTCCAAAATTTCTTTTAACCTAGTGAGCCCAAGGCTTCAAAAAACTATAAACCTCAGGTCTCTCATGTTGGGAAACAACCGTTTCAGTATTTGGTCCTGCAGTGCATTTTGTTACTCCTTACAGCTGCTACTCAAAAAAAAAAAAAAAAAAATATATTGTAATCCCAGTCCTAGGAGCACAGAAGGATAACCTGGGGACTGGAATAAATTGAATTTTTGGTGTGATTATGCTGGAAGAAGAGTTGCTGCCTGGACAATTTCCCAGTAGGAACACATGGAGAAACATGGTTGAGTAACTTCTGACAGAAACATAGAATAGTGCTGTTTCAGGAAAATGAAAGCTCTTTGAATGAAGGTCAAGGACACCAACCAATGGCCAAGAAAATTTGTCTAATGTACTCATACTGTAATGAGGTCACCAAAAACTTCATCTGAAAAGACATCAGTGTACAACACGTTGTCCACATACTCTCAGTATTGTGAGGCAAAAGAAGACAGTCTGCACTCTGGGCCAACATTGAAATATGGGGTCAAACACAATAAAGGGTAGAAGGGACCACATTCCAGGGACAGTGCATTAATTTTTCACACCTCCCTTCCCTGGCTACTTGAAAATGTTTGTCAGAGCAACCTAACATATCACAACTTGTTCCTTTCTAGCTCAGAGGAAACCTGGCAAAAAAATTCTATGACGACTTCTGGAAAAAATGAACAAAAAGTTGCCCTTAGAAGAAATCTGTGCCTGGCCATGGATGCACGCACCCAGCATTCTTACCATTACCGGCATTACAGACCTCATGGTGCTAACAACCAAAAAAAGCCATGTAGAGGGCAAGATGCTGCCGTAGGGAAAGACATGCCAGAATGACAGATCCCACCTCCCTCAACCACTACAGAGAACAAATGCAATTGTCAAAATTAATCTCTCAGGTGTAAAATTTCCATTTCACAATGCAGAGATTTGCTTAGCTACACGTCGCACCATGGACCTAGTACTGTGTAGGGCATACCAGCTGCCTAACTGGTTAGCATCCCATAGGCCAGCAAGCATCTGACCTCCAGCCATAATAGCAGTGGGAAGTTCATATCCAGGCTTGTCTGGTGGTCTCTTGTGACAAGAACAGAAGCAATGGCATAAGATTCAATAGGAAAAATGTCAGAAGATATAGTGGCAGCAGTAAGATGAAGTTTCCAGACTATCCATTTTCTATAATAATTCTTGGTGTAATGACATAACAAGGTATACAAGTGAACAACTGTAGAACAATTTAAAGAGATTTGGATCATGTAATTGCAGTGGCCCATCATTAACTTGTGTGGAAATGTATGTAATTTAGCAATGACCAATTCAGCCCACCTGGCTGCTTTAAATGGCTTGCTTTAAAACATGAGGGAAAACTGAAGTGTAAACATATCCTACAGCAATCATAGTCTATTTCTCATCCTAATTTCCAGTTAAAACTAATTTGAAGTTAACAACTTCAAAAGATGTTGTAAACAACTTCGTGTCCAAGCCAAAGGTGGGGAACCACTAGTCTAGATTTTCAGTTGTAAATTTCCTTAATTTTGTGCATTTCTTGAAATACCCCCTATATAACACATTTCACACAATTAGCACTTTATATTTCTCTTTCACACTTTGTCAGAAAATAAATGAATAAATAAAGAAATCGCCCAGGACAAAATTAATTTCTCAAATATGTTTCCACTCAGAATTGCATATGGTGTTTTGCTCTTGGCTCTATAGAAACATATTCCTATTATATGTACCGCTGGAGACCTAGTAGGTTCTTCAGAAATGGTCAGGATGGGGTGGGGAAAAAGAATGCATTTTCAAGTGGATTTTCACTCAAGATGAAATATTTCCTTCGAATTCTAACATTGCATTGTGAAATGAATATTTTCTGCTAATCACCACTGCACCACAGGTTGAGATCATATTTATTCCCTCAAGGCCTTGCCTTGCCAAGGACTTGCTGTCCTTGTGTCAACTTCTCTACATCTCTGACTTTCCATGGGTCTAAACATATAGCTGGAACAGAAGCAAGGAGTCCTTGGGGAGCGGGAACATTACAGATCTGGAGGGGGGGCGGGTGGAGAACAACTGTTCCCTGTGGCTCACTGACAATCCTTGAAAAAGTAATACGCCTTTAAAAAGTTTAAACTTTGCCACCCACTTAAGTACTACTGGGTTTTTTTCCAGACAGTAAAAAAGATAGGAGAAAATAAACTTGTATCTTTAAAACACAATGTAAGTCATGTGGTAGAGTCAAAAACAGTCATCATCAAGGAACCAGTTGATCTTTCAACTGATGTCGAAATCAGTACTTTTTTATAGCACACTCAGAAATGTTACTGTTTAGTGGAATGGAAAAGCATAAGGAAGATGTTAACTGCTAATTGCTGTCATCTCTGGAATTGGGTAGTGGGAGTGGGGGGAAGAAAGAAAGGAAAAAAAAAAAGCTTGGTATGAAACATCTACCACATTTAATTATGATTGCATGAACAGATGTTTACTCCAAGAATTGTTTACTCAACATAAGATGAAGTTTACCTCATAAATTGTACTAATTATCACTGTAGGGAAATGAAATAATCTGGTAATGTGCACAATACTAAAAACAGTGTTTGGATCAGGAGAAATTGTCTCCATGCATGCCATTTAATAAATATTATTGTAATACAAGGTAGTGAAGCAGTGTCATCTACAAACTTGCTGACGGAACACTCTGCCCCATCATCCGTATCATTAATGAAGATGTCGAACAGGATTAGACCCAGTGTTGACCCCTGGATACACCACTAGTTACTGGCCTCCAATTAGACTTTTTCCCACTGATTATCACCCTCTGGGCCCAGTAATGCTGCCAGTCTTCAATCCACCTCACTATCTACTTGTGTGGCCCATCCTTCATCAGCTTCTTTATGAGCTTCTTTATGGCAGACAGCTTTGAAAACCTTACTGAAGTCTAGGTAGACAATATCTACTGCTTTTCTAACAAGCCAGTCATTTTATGGTAGAAGATTATCAAGGTTGTAAAGTATGACTTCCTGTCGGTAAATCCATGCTGACTAATCTTGATGATCTTGTCTTTCATGTGCCTGGAAATGGTTTTCAAGATTAGTTGCTCCATCACTTTCCCAAGGATCAAGGTGAGGTTGACCAGCCTGTAGTTCTCTGGGTCCTCCTTGCCCTTCTTAAAGATAGGAATGACATTTGCTTTCCTCCAGTCCTCAGGTGTGTCTTTCAGTCGCCACAATTATTCAAAGATTATGAAGGGTGGTCTTGTAATGACTTCAGCCAGCTCCCTCAGGTGCATCCTGTCAGGCCCTATGGACTCATATACATTCAGTTTGCTTGAGTGTTCTCTGACCTGATCTTTCACCAAGGGTAGGTCCTCTTTGCTCCAGTCTTTCTCCTGGGTCTCTAGGGGAAGGTCCTATCCTTCTCTTTCTTATTTAGAAAATTTATATATGAAAAGAGAGAAGTGCCATGCATTTTGAACTCAAAGGTTTGTGTGGCTATGGTTTTACACATTTCAGATTAAGTGACCCATATATCACTTTGGTCACACACAATGCAAATGCTAATATTCTGGTAGATGTAATTAAGAGTGCTATTGTCATTCTGGTAAAATAGTTTGAAATAATGTCTCATTTTAATAAGTAAGCAAGGACTGTGCAAATTAATCAGATTATTTCACAAGAATGTATACATGTTCTGAACTTATACATATGTTAGGCAAAGACATTCTGTACTGTGTTGGCAATGTACATATAAACCAGAAAATGTTAAAAGCAACATGTGAATTACTTTTAAGATGCCATATGCTTAAGGGTTATTATCTCACAAAGAGGGACAGAACTTATAGATGGTTCAGACAATGCAGAACAAAGTGGAAATAACTGTTGATAAGTACTGCCTCAGTTTGCAAAACATGTCTGGAACTGCTTCTGGCTACCTGAGGGAAGAGTAGCAGTGCAAAGCTTTACTGGCTTGCAACATCACTGCTATGTCAGTACATCACTGATCTTTGAGACAAAGTGTGCTGCTGCCAGATATCCTCGCTGCAAAATAATGTGCTTTGCAAAGAGCTTCAGTGTGGGTAAACTCACAAGGAGCCTGGTGACATACAGGGCCACTGTTTGGTGCACTAATATTCTAATAGCTCAAGGCTCCATTTAATTTCTTCTTCTTTACCTATCCTGTAATCAAATACTAAAAAAATTTCCCGTAGTTCATCAAACTTTTTCTCTTGCTGTCATTTTGCTGTCAAAACCCCATGGATTCTACACAGATCCATCAAATACTTATCTCAGCCTTTACAGAGATGTTCCACAGAGATCATAATAGAAAAGGTAAGGCTCTGAGATTTTTAATTATCTTCTCTTCTCCTATGCTTTCAATCTCTGCATTAGCTAAATTCTTGCATTGTTCCCACTGTCTCCCTCTTGAAGCTTTCCTGTATTTAACTTGGCAATGCAGCTTGGACTACCCTTTCACACCAGAGTTTGAGGAGGTCTTTGAATTCTTGCATAGTCTAGGCATTATGATGAAATTTAGCTTTTTTCTTCCCAGAAGCTTCTATTGTCCCTGCTGGACTTTAAGGGTGCATAGAGAGGGAAGGGAGAGAAAAAAGATCAGAATAGGGCCAGTCTAAGTGGAAGGAGCCAGCCTGTGAAAAGAAGTCAGAGAAATTACTAAGCTGCTGTTCCTCCCCCGTTTGAAGACTGTACAATATATTAACAAATGAGAAGCTGTGTAATATAATAGATTATGAAATGAATGTTTGGAAAAAAAAAAATTTCAGTTGCACAACATCCAAATTAATTTTGGTTTTCATTAGGCTCTGACATTTTTGACTGTGCTTTAGGAAGGTATGTGTGCAGATATGTGCTCAGTAGAGAAAAAAATAATTTTCCGTGTTACTCTAATCTCATTTTTTTTGTAATGTGGGCAATTTTCTTTTTTTTTTTATCTAAGTACATTTTTCATATTATTTGTTGGAATTAAAAAGCATCTCATAGTTTAAAATAAATTCTTCCATTATCCAAAGAAAATACTAATGAATCTTTAAAAATAAGCAGTTAGGAGAATTTTCATACATTGGAGAACACTGGGCACAAAAATGGAGGTGTAGAATAACATTCTCATTTTCCATCTAGGGAATAAGCATCAGATTTCATCAAACAAGAACCTACGTACCCAAGAAACTTCCCAAAAGACAGGAATTTTCTAACATCCTTTAGCTTTCTTCAGCAAGAAACAACCAGCTGATTCTACACTTTAAAAAGCTGTGATTAAACATGACAACAGTTCAGATGATATTGAAGAAAAGAAATTAAACGAATTTAATTTGTAAGTTTTCCTGAAGTGGGTGTGGAACCCTTGAAACTCCGAGAACAACGTTGAACCCCAACACAGGATTTGGGTCAAACAGTCCTCAGAATACAGGAAGTTTGGTTTGCAGACTTACTCTATGACTTTCATGAGCAGAGGGTTGGAATATATGACCTCCTGAAGTCCCTTCCAGCATGAATTATTCTGTGTTTTCAATTTTTACATTTGCGAAGAAGATGCTGATTCAGAAAAAGCTGGTTGTTCCAGCTCCAGTGAGAGAATCCATATGGTAAGGGATAAGCACATACCTATAATCTCACTGAATCAAAAACAATTTTAGAAAAAAATCAAACATTTGGGATTTCTCTGAACTGATACAGAACTCAGATAGAATTAAATTAAAAGTTAAACTGTATTGGTGCTTGTAGTGACATAGTTCATAGCTGCATCTTTGTTAAACTTTTGTAAAAGTATCAGAAAATAGTAAAACTTCCACAGAACTTGAGTATGAACCAGGTACAGGAATCTCAAAACACTTTCTTCCCAAAAAGTATTCAAGAGCCACAAAAGTTATAGCAGTGAAAAAGAGAAAGCTATTCATTTTTTTGTTACCTCTCCAAGGCAAAGTTGGAGAAAATCAAGCCTGATTGCAGAGGAAAAAGTCAGCCTTTCCTGTGCAACAAATGTTGGTATCCGTGAGCTGGATAAAAGCTGTTCTGACCTTATGTTCTTTTCATATAGAAAATCTGTGTCCTGACCGGGCAACTTCTGTGCACATTACCTTCTTGCCATGTAGGGGTAATACCAGTTTCATAGTTGATCTTCTCCTTATTTACCAGATGGTTCTTTTGTGCCTCTAAATTGTCATAGCTCTAGCATGTAATGAATATAAAATATGACTTCCATTTTGGCAGGAAATGCACTGAAATTAAAACTGTCAATAAAGGAAACTAGAAACAACAAAGGGGGCATATGTTACCATTATGGGAAAACAAGCATGTATTTTTCAGGTTGCTATTTCCTGAGATACAGTATATAAGAGGCTCACTTAGTACTGGCGAGATGCAAGAACAACTCTGCACTGAGCTGTTCCTAATCATCTGAAAACCACCTAAGACTCTGAGAAGGAAAAACCAAAAAGGACAATATAAAAGAACTCTGTACAGCAGTGTTGGAGTCCAAATTTATACTCAGTGTTTTTCTTTAATTCAGTGTTGTACAGCATGAAGCATCATGTTGAATTTCCGTCAAACATCTCTTGATCAGGCTGTTCACTGTTGTAATTTACTAGCTCTGTCCCGTACTGGAGAGCTTGATGTAGCTGATGGAAGTATTTGATCTAAAAAAGTACTGATGTACAGTAACTGATCTTTAAAAAAGATCTTTGAATAGAGCAAGCAAGCTCTTCAAAGACAGTAATGCTTTCTATTTTTCTTCTCATACATTATTCATGAATAATCTGAGTGTATTAATTGGCTTATTACTTGAAATAGTCGGAGAATTTATATGGAATTGTAGGCCACTGAGATCTTCATATCACTGATATTTATAATTAGTGAAAGGGTTTCTTTTTTCTTCTGACTTGTGATCAGTCCTCGAGCATTTAGATAGTATTGAGACACCTCTGCTCTGAAAGAATGAATGAAAGTTGGAGGGAGGAAGTTAGCAGTTCTCGTAAAGCCTTCTGTGTGAATATCCTTTTTTAATAATTTTTTTTTTCAAGTTCTGAAAAAAATTGAGTTCCATTTGTCATCAAAAAGTCATGAAAGAGATGGTTATATCTCTGAAGAACACATATAGATTAAAATTCTGTCTTAAGAGAAATCTGTAGAAAAATCATCATGACTTCAACAGGAGCCAGGACTTAAACAATTGTAAAGATTTACCGTATTTTACCATGTCAGCTTAAGAACATAATATGGTCAATACCGAGAGGAAAGGTTGAAAAATAATACTGAATATCCTTTAGCTACTTTATTCTGTGCCATTATTGCTCAATTGACATAACTGCTCAATAAAACATGAGATTAGACTACATCATACAGATGTGAAGGAATATTTGACAAGAATGTTCCATATTGCCAAAAAGCTAAAAATCTTGAGTCAACAAAATAACAAATAAATACAGTCAAAGAAGGTGGGTACAGCAAAAGAGGGGGGGATCTGTAAAGTAATATATAGTATTTTTTAAGAGGCATGGATTATTCATGGCTTGCAAAATGCAAAATAGGGGATTTCTATAATAAGTTACAAAGTTTTGATTATTTAAAAATTGTAAGACATGGGGCTTTCAGTCATATGATCCTATACAAAGAATGTAAGGAATGTTTTTTAAACGATTCTGACCTCAGGTACCGGAAAAATAAATAATTATATTGAGTGCAGGTTTTTGGTAGTGGTGGGGGGCTGCAGCGGCCGCCTCAGCAGGAGAGGGAGTGAGGGATGAAAGTGTGAGAAACAGCCCTGTGAGCCCCAAGGGGAGAGCGGGAGGACGGGAGGAGGTTCTCCAGGTGCCCCAGGAGCCCCAGCAGAGATTCCCCTGCAGCCCCCGGAGACACCCCGGTGGAGCAGGTGTTTCCCTGTAGCCCCTGGAGAGGACCCGTGTTTGAGTTGGTATCCACACTGCAGCCCCTGGGGAACCCCACTGTGCAGGTGGATATTCCCTGAAGGAACACGCCAGAGCAGATTTATCCCGAAAGATTGCAGCAGGTGAGAAATATTGTGATTCTCACATCAAAGGTCTGTGTCACGCATCCTGGTTTTATCAGAGTTTAAGAAAAGGAGAAAAATATAACTCAGTGATCCTTTTGGTATGACTCAATAGCTTCTGTTATTCGACGGTTTAAGGATCATCTAAGCAGAAAGTGAATAATTATTCCTTACTCAGGTTTTCTGTATTGTTCATGATTTTATGATATCCCTCAGTTTTCTGCTGTTTGGACAGAAGCATTGCAATTGGTTTCTGCTCTTCTGTGGAAAGCACTGTATGCTTCTGACCCTCCTTGTTATCTTCCCTGTAGTCCTGGACAATGGGGAAGTCAGGCAATTAAGAACTGCAAGCAGTACACAAGATGTGGTAGCAATGAATTTATATGGTGCGATACTCCTATTTTCTGTTTTGTTCTCTGTAATGATTTTGAACACCCTGTGAGCAGTGAGGTGATATCCACAATGATTAAGATCTTCTTCCTTAGCAGTAGTAGCTACTTTGGAACCATAGTGGTCTGCGTATAATGTTGCCTGTGCTCCCATTTATTTTTCTTATGTGGATATAGAATTTCACTTGCAATTTTTATTCAGCATCATAAGGTCCTGATGCAGTTCTTCAGAGTCAGTTTTAGTTTGGACTACCATGAGGGTGATTTTTTTCACTGCAAACTTCATAACCTTGTTATCCACCCTCTTTATCAACCACTTATATGTGCAGTGTGGTGCAGTATGTTAACTGCACCATTTCCTCCTTCTGTCCCACTATTATTGTCCTTCCATGAGGCAACCTCCCCTGCTTAGCCAGTGCAACCCAGTTTCTAAAGAGAAGAGTAAATATTTACTGCACTACTGAAAGCCCATGGGATTATTCCTTGAAAACAGTGAATTACTTGCTCGAAGGCACTCTGATAAGACAGTGAAATATCTACCTTATCAAGGCAACAGATTTTGGCCTGCACTTCTTTAAGACTGTAAGAAATTCTTCTACATACATCAGTATTCCAAATATGCAAGGTATAACATTTTTATGAAATAATTTATTTTTTTCAGAACCTGTTCTTTAATCATTCTCAGAAAAGTATAGATAATATTACACTTTTTTGGATACACTGGTGATATAGATAGTCATTAAGAGAAACACAACAGTATTTTTTACTCATATCCTAGGGTGATCCCTGACACAGTTACCATCAGAATATGAAAATAAACTAATAGAATTAAAATACAGAACTTAAGCACATATGGAATTGAATGAAATGCTCTACTGGTATTGACTGGGTACCTAAACCTGCCATAATAACTACGGTTGCAATATATGAAACATCTAAAATAAAAACATTTAAGTACTCATCTATTGGACTATGATATATGCAGGGAAAGGATATGTGATAACAGCTCCCCTTCTTTCAAGACTGCCTCTGTCAGTTTAAACTCCGCACTCTGAAATTCACTGAATACCAGCCAGTCTCCAGGAATCCCCCTTCAAAGGAAACCTTAGGACTTTCTTAAATCCAAAGAAAACCTCAGGAGATTTTTATGTTTCTTTTCCAGGTAGAACCAAAGAATTGCAAGAAGAATCTGTTTATACTGCAGAATCTCTTTATAGAGCAAAAGAAGCTCCACGTTTACTTGAAAGAATAAATATTAATAGCAGCATATTCTGAGGTACTTAATAAGCGTATTACTATATCATGTCGTTGCAAAATAATGTTGTGCTGTATCCCTAGGTTCACCTGAGTAGTGTTCAGTGGAGGACTCAAAAAATCTTTCTTCTTTCTTTTCCTCCTCTCCTTAGACATAGGGATGAACTTGACCACAAAATGCAGTGTTTGTCCCACGGTTAGGAAGAATTGCTTTGAAGAAAATGAGGCTTTCCACAGATTCAGGAACCTTTCACATCCAGGACAATTGTGGGTCAAAACATTTTTCTGACTATGTTGCACATAATTTAGACCAGTGTTTTAGCAAATAAAAGATTTCCATTCCCATTGCCAGTTCCCAAAGCCAGATACTCTTTTTATCTTCCCTGGTATGCCCTTTGTCTGAATTCCCACAGCAAAATTACTGTATTAATAATTTATGGAGAATAACTCAATAACTAAAAAAATTAAATAGATGGGGGAAACACCTAGCAAGAATAATAAATTCAAAAGATAATATGAAATACAGAAAACCGAAGTTCAGATATTTCAATTCTGAATGCCTGACAGAAAAATTTGGGTTCCACATGAATGGCACGTGCTTTGGCAACTCATGATCTAAGGGAATAATACAGTTGGTATTACAAACGGTAATTGGGCTCATGATGAGAATCCATGGGTTCGATCTGTTAATCAAAAAACCCCCACACTTTAGTAATTTTGAAGAACAAGTACTTACATGTGAATTTCTAAAGACAAGCTACCAAATTACCTGAAGAATCCTACATGGAGCTGTCTAGGTACCTAAAAAAAATCTGGTCAGTTACTATGTCTTTAAACCCAGTTATTTAAGGAGCAAAAAAAAGCACAAAGAAACAGTGATATTTTACAGTAGATAATTAATCTCAGGGGCCTTTCTGTGTGTCAGAGCAATGATGCCAACTATAAGAGCTCAGCATTCTAATTGTAAATTATTTTTTCTCACTGTTGTTTTAGGAAATAGCTGTCAGAGTATATTTTCCAAAAGAAATCCTATAATGTCTTTCTAGCTTCAAGATATTTTTTCTATCAAAATACATTCATTCATATCTAACAGATGACTGGGACTAACAGGCATAACTGAACATGTATATGATTTACTGAAATCTGTTCAGGACTATTTTTAGAGCTTTATTGAATCAGTCTGAACAGTCCAAACTGTTGAATTAGTTGGAAAAAAATAATAATCTCATCATAGTAGCATGTTAAAAATCCAGTGTGTATCCTGCCCTTGGGGACAGAATGGTAGTATGACAGATACAAGCAAGCTTCCAAATTGTTCATCTAAGTGCATCCATTTTCAAGTGCTGATGTAGATAAAAAATTACATCACACAGTACATACTGTCTTTGACTGAGTCTCCAGGAAGGGTGAAATACCTGAAACACCTGAATTAATTAACCCCTAAAAGTCAGTGGGGGAGGTTAAAATACCTTTTGGTTATCTGCATTCTGAACAGGCAGCTACTCGTACAATCTTAGGTGCTGTGGCACTGTCATGTGACATGATGATAAAATTTGTCAATTTGCTCTCTTTGCCCATTGAGTAAGTGGTTTTCAGTTCTAATTGTCAGTCTTAATGAATAAAGATTTACAAATATATTCGTCAGTATACCTCGAGAATAATCGGGGAAAAGTTTACATTTAAAAACTGGAGTGGTTCTTTTTTAAAAAAAAAAAATTATAGAAAATGAGCAGTTTTAAACTTTTCTACTTTAACCAGAACTACATTTCTAAAATTTCATCAGGTGTCTTTGTCTTTACAGGTTAACTATTTCCTACTAGCACTTTTTTTTCACTGGAATGACTATAGGCATGCTTTTTCCAAGGCATTCAATGTCCTTCCAGACAAGTACTCCAACACAACCAATATCCTTTTACAACCTTGCTTGTCCCAAGAAATAATGATGTAAGTCTATTTAACATTTAATTTAGCAACTTAAATAATTAGGGCAATAAATGTTTCTATTTAAGGAAACAAACACTTGACACTTTCCTGCTACTCATGAAAGCACAAACTGAAATTAAGAATGACAGGGCTTAATAGAAGGGAAATGTTGACACAGATTCTTGAAAAACCCAAAGAAACAAGAAACACTGAACATGTTGGTTTACTGTATCAATGTTTGCACTGGACTGCACATGTGCAACATTCCCAGAGAAATACTCAATTTTAGCTGCTTATGACTCTAAGATTTGTCATCAGTTAATCATAAATCCTGGCAAAAATTGCAGCACCCGAAACTGAAATATTGAAACAAATCTAATAATTTTAAAATGAAATAATTTGGTTCTTTGATGTTTTCCTTCTAGCTGGAAAATAAACAAAACGTAGCTTTTCATAAACTGTTTTCATTCATTTCCTTGTCACTGGAGCCTGAGTAACTGCTCCCACAATTAGTGCTGAAAGGACTTACAATGGAAATTACTTGCTCTAAATGTAGAGAATGACTGCAAAAGTTCCACTTTTTAACGCTCACAGCAATCATTTGTAATTCCTGTTTACCACTTTGAGTCCTAAATCAGTGTGCATTTAAACAAAGGTTAATAGTTTTCTCACAGGGGCTAATCCTGATGGGTTTCTTTTCTGCTGATCTTACTGAGTCAGAAAATCTTGTTGATTAAATCCTGAAGTACCACAAAATAAGGTTGAGTCTTATTCAAGGTAACTGCTTTGACTTTTAAATTATTTGTAATTGTGTTAATGGCTTCATTTTGAACACACTGGTGTCCTGTCGGAGGGCTCAAGAAACTGAACATCGCCAGTAAAAGCTTGAGAGTTTTGCAGAGACTTTCTTAGTAGAACCACCTTTGCAGTCCCCAGTTTAAGCTGACCAGAAAATTCTGCGCTGATTGGCATTTACACACGGCACTGGTAACACCACTGCAATGTGCATTAGCCACTTGCAGGCTTCTTGGGAATTGTTCACTTGTGAGCAAAGAACATTACTCAATAACCAGTAATAATAACTCTCAACAAGAGAAACATCTGAAGAAGGATTCCATAGGATGCTCAGAAACCTCAGCTAAAAGACAGTAAAGGGGTGAAGAAAATGACAAAAAGGGAGTTACACCTCTATAACAATCTAGCAAAGTAAGTACCAAACCACCGATTTTACATAAGGGAGCTAGAAGTTCAGCCCATCGTAGAGGGATCATTCCTACTCAGGTGTGTGAGTGTGTGTGTGGGAGGGGGTGGTAAGGCAGAGGGAGGAGAGGAGAGAGGGAACAAGCTGTCTAATAAGCCTTGTGAGTAGGTTCCTAGCTCACAACTTTTGGGTAAGTCTAAGAATGCCACGCTGAAAATGGTGACTGACTCAGGGCTGAAGGGAAATCCCAGACCTGAGTCTCCCTCAGCGGCACAGTCACGAGTGTAGTCGGTTTTATCGCCTATGTAAAAACCAAACAGAAGGGAAGGGAGAGTGGGAGGCGTGGGCACGATATGCTTGAGCAGTGGGTTTAGTCTGTACATGATACTCAGTTGCCTATCCTGGAATGTCAAATTATTGCAGAGCTAGCTCAATTCAGCATTTTTTGTTTTGATCTTTTTTTTTTTTTTCCCTTCTCCAAAGCAGAATGCATCTTTCCTTCCAAGATAATCCATTTGTTTCGCATACATTCATGGCCTTTCTCAAAGGTTCATAATCAAGAAACAAATCATAAATTAAGTGAGGCAAAATATCAACTTACTGGCATATAAAATTGGAAAACAGGTAACTTATGTTCTGCTTTATCCTTGAAGGAACAGAAGTCATGGCGATTTACATACTTAATTTTTGACCAATTAACATTAAAGTGCTTTCTGTTCTACTGATTCTCACCTGCTGCAGTCAGATTCTCTGTGCAAAGTGATGAAGTGATGTTAGTAGTGAAAAATCTGGCTGAAGTGGCAAAAATAGAGAACATAGATCATATTAATGGCTCAGTAAAATTGCATGAATTCTGAAACCGCCTTGTAGTTCATGTTCTCTCTCCCTGGCCATCGCAATCCTGGGTTGCTGAAAATTTTTCTGAGTATATTTATGTCCTGTTAATGGATTCTCTGCCTTTGTCTCTTGAAAATCTCATAGCTTTTCTCTGATTTTCTTATGAAGGACAGAAATTTAGCTACTGTAATGTAGATTTTATTTATCCTGAATTGCAGAGTCCAAATAAGAAACAGGGTGAAAGAAAATTACACTGTGAAGTTTAGCTGTTTTTTTTGTGTTGCAGACATCCTGATTTTGAAGTTCTGTTCAGTCTGACTGCTTTTGCTGCCACTTTCTGAACTGCTATATTCTAAAAAAATGAAATCTCATAAGATTTCCTCTCTTAATCATTACTTTTAATTGCTTGATGTGAACTGAGAATTCAAAGAGGTTCAGCTACATGCCCTAAATTGTTTGGGGCCCAAAGACCATTATCAGAGCATGCCACATAAAAACCCAGATTATGATTTTAAAAATATATATGTATTTGGTATTCAAGACAATATGTCTGTCTCCAGTCCTGTGTGGATATGATATTACTTCAGAAATTGCTGTGATAATAAATTTCTGATAAGACTGGGAAGACACTTTCATTTCAATCCAAAGTGCCACAGGTAACACTGATTTACCAGAAATAAACTTTCTTTCAAGGGGGTACCAACAAAAATGCACGATAACGACTTGAATTTTGTTAATCATATTACTATTATTAATGTTATAAAAGTTAAAAATTTGTACTCTGCAGGACTGATATTTAAATGTACACACAGAGAGGACATATATGTGTATATACACATATATGTTATCACATACAAGACCTATCCACACATATATGTAAGATGTACACTATACCTGTGTACACGTATATCACATACACATATCATATTGAATATATATTATACATAATACATATGACATGTATAAAGTAAATATTATTTGTAAAAATGTTTTTCTTCTGAATTTAAAAAACAAGCTTCAGGATTTCAAGTTTTTTAGAAAATGAAAAAATAGACACAAGTTTTCATGGTTTGGGCCAGACTGGCCACTGAGGTGAACAACAGATGCTCTCCCCCACCTCTCTCTTCAAGGAGAGGAGGGAGAGAGAGAAAGACACTTATAAGTTTAGAAGGAACTAAACTACTTTAATGAAATATTAATAAGAAAATAATAAAAAGAAAATAATGAAATATATATAAAACCTTATCAAGCTCCCAGGATGTTGATCACATCACCGTCTGGCACTGTGGAAGTCCCACACTGGACTCAGTGATGGATCGGAATTGGATTCTGGCTCTGGATTCAGGAATGCACGGATCTATTTTATCTATTTTATGTGTTTTCCCATCCTGTTTCCCCCCCGCCCCCAACTACTCAATTGTCGTATACTTAATTTTTTTTCCTAAAAGATATATATATCTTTCCATGTACAATTATTCATGACTAGAGCTTGAGTTTATAACTGGTAATTATTTTGGTAATCAGAATGATAGATATTATAAGAAATTTGAATGTTAATTGAAAGTTAGTATTGCAGTTGATATTCTCATTGCTTTGCTGTCTGGTAGCTTGTTTTCTTGTCAGTTATTCTAACTGACCATTTATGATAGCTACTGTAAAAGAACTGCAATTAAAAAATTAATGCAAATAAAAGGGCAATACAAAACAATTTTCCATGTCAATAAATATTAATATATGTAAATATATATTACATATAGAATATGTGTATATAGATATTTAGCATTATTTCCTCTCCTCATATGCAGAAGAAGCGAGGAATTATTTAAAGGGATGTCAGACCGTCCACATTATTCAAACTTTCTGCATAGAACATTTCAAAGACAATTATGGAAAAAAAATATTAAACAAAAGCCACAACTCTCTCCTTGTGATGACTCTGTCTCACCCATCAGTGAGACTGAATGCTGAACTCTTCATTTCAGGAGAATGCCAAACTAGGCAGGTCAAGGCCCTTGAACGCCCTTGGGAACCTGATCTAAGCTGCCCTGCTCTGAGCAGTGAGAGGGGCCAGATGACGTCCAGATGTTCCTGGCAACCCAAACTCACCCAGGACTATCTCCTGTGGTTCTCAGGAGAGGCAGCAGGACACCTTGCTGAGCTGGAGACTGAGCAAAGCCTAGCAAATACAGAAAATCTTAACAACTAATGACATAAACTACTTAGAACGATGAAAGGCAAGTCTCCATCAAGGAACCATCTTTGTCAGTGTTATGCTGACAAAATACAAGCAGCCGGTCTTCAGCACATAGATGTACTCAAAAGAAATGACTCTGCTACATAGTGATAACACAACATCAACTCTTTCACTTTAAGAATAACAGTTGACATGCCAGACTCACATCACTGTTTTTTCTCAACAGGAAGCCATCACAAGTTCACACTATACATTAGAAATAAATAGTGAATATTCACTGGGACACAACAGTGCAAGGGAATGAGTGCAATCCAAACGTCTTCACACTTAGGCTGTGAGCTTTGGCTTTGCAATGCAAGCAGCTGAGGTAAAGGCGGATGAGCGGATGGGTGCACTCTTCTGTTTTTCCAGATTTTAATCAGGAAGAGGAAGCCTTTTTTATGTCTCCTCCCAAACACATCCAAAGAAAAGTCACCAGCATCAGCCAATTCCAGACTAAAATTGCTACCCGGTGTAACACCCTGTGTACTGGAGAGAACGCAAAAGAAGGGGAGAAGCTTTTACAGTAGGGTTCATCTACTGGGACCAAGACCTTTGCCAGCAGCATATGCAGGAAGACCACTTAGCTGAAGGATAGGATTTTTCTAGTGTAGTTGTTGCTGAAGTAAGAAGGAATTTGGGACTGACATCTGTGGTAGGGGTTTTCCTCATCACCCTTTCCCAGAACCTTCTGCATTTGCCACACCTATGATGGTAATATGCCCAAGATAAGTAAAAACCTCCTCCTGATGTGCTGCCGGTAAAGTTATTATGCTGAGGCCTGCCACATTGAGAAGGCTGCACCAGAGTTCACCTCCTCAGTGCTGCAGTGCTACAGTCACCATAGCCAAGATCAGAAATGTGGCCAGGGTCTTCAGAAGTGGTGGCTGTACCTTTGTTGTTGATAAATTTTGTTTTGATGATTTGAAAAATTTTATAAGGAAAAGTTATTATGTTGTCCCTATCCTTTCTTTTTTTTTTTTTTTTTTTTTTTTAACAAGTAGAATCTAAAATTGATGAATGTTTCATAAAACAGCCTAAGGTAGTGCAGTTCATCAGTCCCAGTGTTAATATTTTGAGTTGAGAATACAGGCAGGGCTGAGTCTGAACTCCAAAAGGCATGACAAGTGAAAAGTGGTATCAATGGTAGCTTTGACTCTTTCCATTAGGAAAGGAATTCATGTTTTTTCCAGGCTCCTGGCCTCTGCAGAGTATGTACCCTGAGATAAAGCCCAAAATTCAGGAAACAACATGACACTGAGGAGCGTTTACCCCTTTTAAAAGGGTAAACGGTAGGTGTGAAGAAAAAGGTATGTTGTCTGCCAGAAGACTGGATGGAAGAGATAAAGAGAGCAAGTGGTAGTGTAACACGCTTTCCAAGCAAGGAGAGAAAAGTAGGAAGGCAAAGCAGATTTATTTGTTTTATTTTTTGGGCCAGACAGCTTAGCTGCCACAGTGGTTGAGGTGCCGCTGCTGAGCTGGCATGTGGCATGCTGTGAGCCGTGGGCAGACATAAGAGTGGAGCCAGGAGGGGCTCAGCAGTGCCGGAGAGCCCACTCCTGCAGGGAAAGCTGCCACAGCTTCCATGCACAGTTCGTACAAGGTCTTGAAGGATGCGATAAGTTTTCAGTGCACTGGCATGTGGAAAGTCCTGCAGGCTTCTCCATCTTGTAGCCAGCTGGCCCAGTGCAGTCATGGTTCTGCAAGACTTCAGTGCTGAAGTAGGAGGACATGCCAACTATCTGTCTCCAGCAATATTGAGCTGAGCTCGTCTCCATCCTTTGCGGAAGTGGGAAGGGGATGACACCAAACCCCAGTAGGACCAGGTAGAGTTACAGACAGTGACGCACATATTCATCTCTTCTGCCTACTTACCCTTATGTGGGATGGACACTCCCTATAGAGCTACAAAGTTTTCCACCCAGTGGAAAAATGGGTTGGATTCATCACAGATCCCAGAAACACAACTCAGATGGTGATAACACTTCCCAGTTGCAGAAGCAGCAGAAGCAACAGCATCTTATCATCCCAACACAAGTGTCCTGGTTTCAGAGGGGATAGAGTTCATTTTCTTTCTAGCAGCTGCTGTGTTTCGGGTTTATAATGTTGATAACACATACTGTTTTAGTTGTTGCAAAGCAATGTTTACATTAGTCAAGGACTTTTTCAGCTTCCCATAGAAGCTGAGACGGAGCATAGACAGGACAAGCTGGCCAAGGGAATATTCCATACCATAGACGTCATGATCAGTATAAAAATAGGGGTTGGCTGGGGGGCAGGGATTGGTGATCACTGCTCGGGATGGGCCTGGAAATCGATCATCATGTGGTGAGAACAACTTGTGTTGTGTCACTTTATTTTGCATATTTTATTATTATTATTTTTTTCTTCTTCTTCTTCTGTTACTCTTCTATTAAACTGTCTTTATTTCGACCCATGAGAGGTGGGTTTTGTTCTGCTGTTATTGCTATTTTTTTTTTCTCCTTTTCTCCCTCTTCTCCCTATCCTGCTGGGGGAGGCAGGGAGGGAGAGTGAGTCAGTGGCTGTGTGGTCCTAGTTGCTGGCTGGGGTTAAACCATGACAATGAGCTAAAAAGAGGTTGCAGCCAGAAAATGACATGACAAAAAGTATTTCTCTTATTCTCTAAGATCATGGTAACATATTTAATGGACTTAGTATTATGTTACTCTTTAAGTTCTCCCTAGACAGGTTCAAACAAAAAATGCAGGGGTGGGGGAAATGGAGGGATTAATCTCTCACTTCAAGAATAGTGAAATTCAGTGCCTTGGTTTCATTACAAATAGATGTCAGTTTGACGCTCTCATCCCTGCCCCTTTCACATCTTTTCAGTTTATAAGGACAAATTTATGTATGTTTTTAAATTAAGGCAGTTGGGTCCTGCAGTGCTGAACTGAAATGTAAATCAGAGCTGCAGACATGCATCTGTCAGCATACCTGCATCAGTTGGAATAACACATACACAGCAGCTGAATTCCACTTGAAAACTTTAATCTTTTCATGGTCTTTAACACCATGTGGCTAAGAGGTCAGTCAGGATTTTTTAAGTACAGACCAGTGCTCATCTTGATCATGACAAGGCTTCATCACTTTGTAGAAAGGAACATCCAGGTACTAAATGGGGTAGCAGATTTCCTTTTTCCAACAGACAATGAAAAAAATAACTGGAAATATCAGAGGAATCAGTTTCTAGCCTTATGGTTGAACCAGTTTCATAGAGATAGGAAGGGCTTTGCTTCTCTTGGGAATACCCAGAGAAAAACAATTTCAAAAAACAGGCCTAGGAAAAAAGTCTTAGAGAAAATAGTATTTACACATGTGACGGTGTGCTCCCCCCCTAGACGCCAACCTGATCTGTATCTCCCGTAACCCTGACCAAGTGATAAACACCTGTGGTGGTCATAATGGGTGCGTGTAGCAGTCATGGCGGCATCTGAGGCTCAAAGTGGTTTCAGGGAGGCAGATGACAACACAGTAGCCACGGGCTAACTTGAGCAATGCTGGTACTGTGGTCAATATGCAAATATGACTGTAGGTCATTCATCTTACCCCTATAAATAGTGAACAGCCCAAGTGCCCTTTGAGATCTCCTGACCAGCAACAGGCTGCACACCAGATGTCCCCTTGAGTAGGGACACCACTAAAGGTTACTCCTCGAGGTTCAGAGATTCCTTGCCACAACAAATCCTTGTTAAGTGACTAATAGCCAGCTAAAGTTTGAAATCTCAGCTAAGTGATATAAAGGATTGATTGCACATATATAATCCTTTAGACATAAATCATTGACCAAGTCTGGGACTAGGACTGGATCCAGTCACACCTAGACTCCTCTGTGAGAATGAGTTTGGAAAGCAAGGGGGTCCTTTCTGAACCTCATAACTCAACGGGAAGGTCTCCCTGACAGTTCTGTCTGACCCTGTCCTCTATGCAGTGAATAAACAAGTGTGCATTGCTGTCTCAAATCTTGTTAAAACACTGTTGCATTTACCATCAAACTTTGTTAAATCCCCATTTTATATCAATAAATGTATTGCTGCTTCTCTCTACGAATGAAATGCATCACTCCATCCACGACAACACATAATTATTTTCTTTCTTCCTGTACATTTTGGAAGACTTATTAACATGTTCCGAGTTAGAGATTCTGGCTTGAATAAAATATTTCTTTTACTGTAAGATTGATGGCATTTTTCTCTAATTGACCAGCTGGCTGGTCTCAATGTTTTCAGTAAATAGCATGATATATTGCTATTTTCATGTAGCATGATTAATACAAAGCAAGTATTGGAAAGTTGTACAAAGTATTTGCATTCAGTAAGAGTTAAAATAAGATTTTCTTTGCTATTATAATAAAAAGACAGGTAAAGTTCCAGTGTATTATTGTAGCAGGAGCTTATTTTTAATTTAATAGGATGGAATTTATGCTTAGACTGCAGTACAGTTCAATTTCTTGGACATAAGTTGAAGAACTAGAAAGTTAGGCAGAAAAAGATATATCTTTGTTAAAGTGAAAACAGATGATACAGATAATTTTCAGGATTAGCAATTCTGAGGAAATTATGTCAGAAAAAATATACTAATATTGAATGAATTTAAGATGTTTAAGATCTTTAAGATATATTAAGATGTGTGCTGCTTCATACATTAAAATTATGTAATTATACCTCAACCTTATTTTATAGAAATATTCCAAGTCACAAGATACCGTCAGAGAAAAAACAAGTTATCAGGTAAATGAGCTCCCATCTAGGAAGAAGCAAATAGAGATTAAACATCTCAATGAAACATGATTAGCAGATGTTTATAAAAAAGCTGTGAATAAACTTGTAATTCTGACCTCCTTAAAGTGAATAGAATTTTCCCATTGACTTTTGTATGTGTTATTTTTTTCCCTAAGAGTGAGCCACAGAAACTATTTAGGAAACTCATTTAAAGATCTATCAAGGAAAAAAGTTTATAATTTGCTAGAAGACCATTAAAAAAAAAATCAATTTCTTTATTAAGGAAATAACTTATTGCATCTCACTTGCATTCCAAATTTAGGCTACCTTTCTAAGTTTCACCTGTTGGCTGAAATTTTCTTGCAAGGATCTCCTCTCTTTCATGCTGCCTGTCATCAAAGTACTTGCCACCTATTTCTGTTTTCAAGAATCCTGTAGACACAGAATTGTTTTTAAGGCCTAGATCTCATTTCCACATGACATTGCATCTGTCCACCATGCTGAGAGGAGGGAAGTGACATTTTCATGTAGCTTAAAGGAATACTGCTGTCATTTCATGAAATCCAGCTTTCTCAAAGTTCACACGTTAAGAATCATTTGTCATATAGGACAAATGGATATAGGATGACATTAAAAAAAAAAAAGTGTTTAGTATCATTTGGCATTGTTGAATGGCCATTTTGTAGGGAAGTAATCTGTGCAATATATCTTAGTGCAAGAAGCTACACAAAATTTTCCAGCATTATTTTCCTTATGGCTTTAACAGAAGAAAAAAGCAGTAGCCCCCCTGAGCATTTTTGTCCTACGAAAGTTTATTACATAATAAATGGCTGTGAAGTTTCTTTGTGGTCCTCTGAAGCAGCACTGCAGACAATGTGCTGGACTGGACAGCTGCCTGGTACCATTTAGACTTGCCTCATATCTCTGTATGTGAACAGTGAACTGTCCTCTAAACTTTCTTAAGAAAAGGTCAGAATCAAACCCACAACATTACACCCACCCCCATTTTTTTTGGTGCATGAAAAAGTGAGACAACACTATAGAAAATCCGTGGTAAATATTGAGTGGGGATGATGTAATGAAGTTTTTGAAAAAGTTAATGTTCAAGTGATTTAACTGCAATTTAATTTAGAGGTAGATTCATTTCAGCTATCCCTGGAGTAAGCATAAATCATGAAGTATGCTGAAGTCTGATTTTATATGATCTTTAGATGTGGCTTTACACTGGATTTGTAATCACGCTCTCTTTTCAATTTTGATGCATGAGCCTTACAACCATTTTGATTCACCTGATTTAAAGCAAGAGATAAAAACAATATAGAAAAACTAAAAAAGACACCCCACTTCACAGGTAGAATTTCCTGGAAGAAAAACATGTGTTATATATGTGGTTTTATTTTGGAGCATTACTGTTACTGAGAATATTGAAGATAGATTAACGGGAAAAAATAAAGTGATTTCACAGGGGCATGTACAGATTTACAGCTCTCTTTAATCTGTCTGGTGAACAAGTATAGCTTTTAAAATATGCGTTTAGATAGACATTAAAATTCTGTGATTTAAAAACTTTGACCTTAATTAATTAATTTATTTTTGTCCAGGAGCATAAATTCAGGAGACATAGGAAGGAATTCTAGAAAGAAGGATTAACAAGATAATGTCTGTCTTTGAGAAGAAAAGAGAGGTTAATAGCAGGATGAAGAGGCTGGGAAAGGAACTGCCTTAATATAACGGGAATCTGTGAAAGAGAAGTGGAGTGTTACATATAAAAGTGTGATCTCTGGTAGGTTGATGTATGTGAAAGAAACAAAAGCGCCAGCACTGAATGACAAGATGCGGATAGAAGAAATACCAGATTAGAAATAAGGTAGGCAACAGGACCTGTAAGAACTTTCATCTGGAACACAAAGGGGTAACAGAGGAGTGTTTCTGGCGTGTCATAATTTATCTCTGAACTATACAAAACTACTCTGCCCATTGAAGACTGATTTCATTCTTATATTTCTGTGAACAAACATTCAAAAATGCTTGGCAAAACATTCTAAACACTTCTGTTTGTAAATATCTGACAAAACATTTTTCATTTAATTCAGTGATAAAGCTTTTTGCCCTCTTCTCAAATAGTTCATGAACCTCCTACCACATTTTTATGAAAGGCTGTACTATGTTAGAATGTGTTATTACTTGAACACTATTTTGCTTTATCAGCCATGGTTAGTATTTGCAGATATTAATATCTCCAGAAAGTATCTTAAGTTGATATTTTGCCCGAAAGTTTTTTAAAAAAATACTGAATCTTCAGCAACTGCCTTCAATGACAAGTCCCCTGCAAAGCAAAAAATTGACAGCGGCACAATTTTGAAAGATACAAGATTCATTTAGATATCAGGAACTTAAGTACTATTTTTAGAATTGCTGTTTGAAAACAACAAAATTTTATACACATATGTAGATGCACAGAAACACATCTATGCATATACCCATGCTGTCATGTTCTCAGTTAGCATGCTTGATAATTGTTACAAAGGTCTATGTTCTATTTGTATACTTAAATCTCAGCTGTGAGATATGAGAAACAGGCATTAACTATCTGATGATCTGATTTTTCTTGTTAATAGGAATAATACTTAAACTGAAAACAAATCTGATTTTTTCACCCATGTTTTGGGCACCCCCATTCATCACAAGTGCTGCTATCACACCTGTGTGACCGCTGCACATAAAGTTAATGAACTAGTTTCAAGGCATGGTGCTTTACAGACGTGAATTGGAAATGTTTAAGTAGGTCAGACAGAAATCATTCTCTTTTGACAAATAAACTACCTGACAGAAGCCTGCAGATTGACGGGTAACCCTAAGGGCCCAGGCTGCAGATCAGTCAGCCAATGAGCTGACTGGAGCGTGTCCAGAGGAGGGCCACGAGGATGATCCGAGGGCTGGAGCACCTCTCCTATGAGGAGAGGCTGAAAGAGTTGGGGCTGTTCAGCCTGGAGAAGAGAAGGCTCCGGGGAGATCTTATTGCGGCCTTCCAGTACCTAAAGGGGGCCTACAGGAGAGCTGGGGAAGGACTTTTTACTAGGGCATGTAGTGATAGGACGAGGGGGAATGGCTTCAAACTGGAAGAGGGCAGGTTTAGATTGAACATTAGGAAGAAGTTTTTCACTTTAAGGGTGGTAAGGCACTGGAACAGGTTGCCCCGAGAGGTTGTTGAGGCCCCATCCCTGGAGGTGTTCAAGGCCAGGCTGGATGTGTCCTTGGGCAACCTGGTCCAGTGGGAGGTGTCCCTGCCTATGGCAGGGGGGTTGGAACTTGATGATCTTCAAGGTCCTTTCCAACGTAAACCATTCTATGATTCTGTGATTCTATGAATGCTGTCGAGTGACAAAGCACTACAGGTGGATCAGAAATGCATCAGCTCAGAGATAGCAACTAATGCTTTAGAGGTACTATTTTGAACTAAGATACAAGTTAATGGAATTTAAGTAGTACTGGAAATATACAATGGTAGCTAGTGGAGTTAAGAGCAACTGATTCTTGTTTTGTGGCTTATGTTCACTGTGTCTTCTGTCCACTCAGAACTGAGAGACTGGTACCAGGCAGAATGCAGTTTCTCGAATGTGTTTATGTTGTGTACTTTTGGTGGGGGAGCTTTAAATGGGCCTTTACCTATCCTGAGCCTTTGCACTTCTCACAAAATATTAATGGTATTGTATTTCAGCCAGTTACCTGTATTCTCTCTGCTGAAGGTTCAGAACATGACTCAACTATTTTACGAAAGTAAGATTTTGAGGGATGAAGTATTCCTATGATATTTGACAGAGCTCAGGCACTGAGCTTTATGGAAGAGCTGAAATTATATCTGACAGATTTCATCTTCATTTCTGATATCTACATCAACAGTAAGTTTGGCCTCTGGAATCTCTGTTTCCTTGGTATTTTGCAGCATGCTGAACAGAAAGAAAGACACAACAGAAGGCTGACCTCCCCCTACTCCTGTTCTTGTGATGTGTATGTGAAAGGCCTAGGATACTCAAATCAGATACATTCAGTGTATTCGCTAATGTGAGTCTCTAAACAATTCTGAAGATAATTGTTGGGTGGATTATGATATTCACTTCAAAACTGAGTGAATTCATCTACCTTGCTCATCCAAAAGTGGTTTTTATTAGTTGATGAAAAAACTGCACTGGAAATTATTCAAAATCAAAATCTTAACACTGTGTGTTAAACATATGGATCCTTCCTACTCATTTACTTGCCACTTTACTGACAATTTGATTATGCAATGGAAAATTGTTGGCAATACATGCAACCTTGCAAGTACAACTCAAACGTCACATGGTTTGTCTTTTAGTATATAGATTTAAGCCAGCAGCTACTCACTACAAAATGACAGGATCCAAAATATATTCCTGATTACAGTGTAAACTGATGGATACTTATCACTATTGGAAATGCAAAAATTTTTTCAGGAGCCTGCCCTTTGGCTGCTGCTTGCTTATGCACCTTCTGGATTTCAATATGCAATGAATTTGAGGTTAAAAGTGAGCATAGCATTGTTCTTCAAAACTGGTAATCTGCGTGTCCACTTGAGGAAATTCCACACCTCTTCTGAAATTTCATATTCTTCACTTTGGTTCAGCATATGGATAGAAGGAAACAAAAACCTGCAGGGACAAGTGGTGGTAAACTAGCACATCTTATAAGGTACAACTAGAATGAGAGTTTAAAAAAAAATGTTGATTGTTGAAAGCAAGTGAAAGATATTCTTAGGTTTCTTGAGAGTCAAAACCAGCACAAAATACATCAGTTGCAAGTAAAAGAGAATAATTCAAAATCAGAGTACCTCAAAGAGAATTAGTCAAAATATCATACCAAAGCTAACAGTTATTTTGGCATTTTGGTTTTTTGTGTGATGCCATGATGATACAGGCAAGCATATTTAGCAGTCAGACAACTCACTAAGACCCTGCAATCACATACATCCAGCTAAGTTCCTTCATAATATGGATCAAACACCCTCTTAAAAACAGATTTTTGGTCCTTTTTCATTGATTTGAGAGCTTTTTCAGAACTTCTTTATTCTGATGGTCAGGCATCTTGTGATATCTTTGCTAAATTTAATTACAGCCAGTCCATTTCCATTTGTGTTTGTGCCAACACTGATATTTAGCTTTAACAGCTCCTCTCTTTTTTAAGAGCTTCCTATATGATGTATTACAAGACAGTAATCATACCCCTTTTCAAGCCTTGTTTTTCTCATGCAAACAAGCTGTGCTCTTCTACCAGAATCCACTCCAAGTACAGGCTCTTCATTCCCCTGATCTTGCTCATTGCCCTCTGTGTACCTCTTCCCATTTTGGTAATTTTTTCTTGAATATGGCTGACTAGAACTTTTCAGTTTTCTCGATGAGTTGGAGTGGGACCTTATACAATAGCACTAATACTTCCTTACTTCTCTTGGAAATGTTTTGCCTAGAGCATCTTAGGATTGGATTTGCCTTTTTCACAGATGCATCGCATTATTTCAGGAATTTGATTCCACTGAAAGAAACAATTAAATTAAAATGACATTGAAATAAGCTCATTCCCACCCTGACACTATGTTGACTGAGTAAACAGATTACATTTCTTGCAGACGTCTTTCCTTCATTATGTATCAGATTCCATCGTTTTGTCATAAAAATAGACTTTTCGGTTTAACAGTTTTATTTTCCCCAATAGATCTAACATGATGATCCTCCATATGTGAAATTCAAATGTGGTTTAAGCAAAAACGTTTAGAAAGCACAGAATAAATTTTTATGTAGCCACTTCAGTCTGTTCCAAAGCATTATGTAGGATATGTCACCTCTTTGGAAAGTACGGTTTTCAGAAACATATTGCAAATTACTTTAGGTAGATAAGAACATAATGAAAAACCAAGGGAGTTTTCAAGTGATCAACATTATTATAAGAAACAATAAGAATAGGAGGTAAGTACCTCCTTTGCAAGTACATAAATATGTAAATATCCTATACACATTTTTAAGTTATATTAAAAATATGAAAATAAATACTGAACTATATTAACATTTCAAAGCACATACTTAGCCATCAAAATCCAGTATAACTCCACTAATTGTGCAGAGAAACAGTACTGTAATGCCTCCTCATAATAAAACTGAAGGACAAAAAAGACATTTAAATTCAAACTACATGACGAAAGACAAACATAACTACGTGCTGAAAGGCCAATGTTTCTTCTCAATGTTCATTGTAAAAAGCACCCAAAACAAAACAAAACAAACAAACCCTCACTTTTTTCCCACAGATTGTAGTAGCAATTCCTAGAAAATAACACAATTAAAATAGGACAAGGCATATGTTTTTATTAAAATGCCAAACAAATATATTGGCTTGTATAAGAATATTGGTGACAGAGGAATCTGAAAGAATTCTAGGACTGGAGACTAAATGAGAAGGCAAAGCAACTGCTGCATCAGTCTTCACCAAAACAAAGACTGCTTTTAGTGGTTAGTAGAGAGTAAATTTGTTGTGTCCTCCTCCTGAAATATTCTGGTTTCTGATAATTGTATTATGACAAATTATGACTAAAAGACTTCTTATGAAACGATCATGGCAATAAAATTAAGTGTAAGTGATTTGAGGGAATGAGGACAGAGGGAAGAAATTGAACTCTAAGTAAGTTAATGCACAGTTTTATAAATTAATTGATGGGTAAATAATTTCTCCAACAGATTATATAAGACGCTACTGAATGAATGCAATGCATCAGAGTATTCAAATTTTATTGAAATATTGGAGAATATCACCTCACCAATCTAAAATGAGACAAATTTGTGCCATTGTATCATTATATGATGAAAATACAGAAATCTTGTTGCCAGTTCAATGCAAAGTGTAATGATATAAAAGAGTGGACTGAGATGGAAGACTCTCTAACAGAGGTTGAATGAATTATTTTTTCATTCTGGTTTTATCAAATAAATAAAATAAAATAGCAGCCAGAAATGATTGAATTATGGTTAAAAATAGTAAAGCAAGAGAACTAGTCATAAGGAGAAAGAAAAGGAAAGGAAACATGCTTGGGGGGAGACAGTAATACAGAAAAAAGAAGAGGGAGGCAATGGCCAAGGAGTGAAGTACATCATACATTGAAACTGAAATCTCTCAGCAACACATTCTAACTGAATGTTAGGAGGAATATAGAAAATGGAAAAAAGAGACTGGAAATCAACAGGTGGTATTTGAATTTGCGTTTATGCGCGGTCATTGTGGGACGTGAACTCACAGTAACTGGTGTGAAACCTGTAAGCACCATGAAAGATGGATTAAAATCTGCAACAGAAGGGGAGTTTACCTTTGCTATACATAATAAGAAGAAATCATAGCACCTAAACAATCTACACTGATCGTGGTGGAAGTTTGATTACATATGCACACAGTGGTTTAGATTTAGCACATTAAGTGCCATTTTATTCTACTTTTAAACTCTATTTTAAATTCTTCTAGCAACTTTCTCTATATTCTGCTCCTTGACAGTAAATATAAATCTGGTGCTTGATCCAAAGCCAAATGCTCAGTGGTTTCAGTGGTGCACAATTAAGCTCCCAGGTCTCTCATCTGTAATTGTTACTTTCAACCTTGCTTATGAACTTGTTCAAGTGAGCTGATTGTACCTTATCTGCAGTTTCTTTCAAGTTTGAGACTAGTGAAAATAGAATAGAAGGTAGGACTGCATTTTAAAGTATTGTTGTACTTTAATTAAAATAAAAAATAATATTATTGTAAATTATATGATTCCTGAATGAAGTCACTAGTCCAAATGTTAAGCACTATTAGCTAGATTTTGAGATTAAAGAAATCCTTACCACAGCTATTTCTGTCAGGCTGTGGAATGGTGGAAGGACCTCAATGACATAAATTAAAATAAGGCTTATTAACCAGTGGAATATCTTGCTCCATCCTTTTTTAACTATGTTGGATATTTCACACATTCTTCATAGAAGTGAGTTAAAATGAGCTGACCTCTCTGGGTCACTGAAAAACTTCTACTTACTCTTCTGTAAAGAAACCAAACAATCGAAAAAAAGCCCAAAGCTATGTGGCTAGGCATATCAACCACTTATAGTGGGTACCCAGATAACTAAGGAAAACATCTTCACGTCTACCTTACCTTCAGACTTCTGTACGTCATTAATCTCTTTTCTAAGAAAGAAGGTCCTGTTCTGGCATGGACAACTCAAATCACCTTTCTCATCACAGCCCATTCTGCCTGCAGCCCCACTGCCGAATCTGTCAACACAGACACTTTGTCTTTGTCAATGTAAGTACTCTCCCACTGGGAACTATTTTGAGTTACACACAGATAACAGACAATGCTGTACAATATAAACTCGTAACACACTTCAGCAGGCTACACAGAAATCGGTCACAACAATTGTTCCTCCAGCTCAGAATCTTCCTTCCAGCTGCGCCCATCAGCTACCTCCTCGGACTCTTTTCAGGGAGCAGGGGGTGCTGCTGGGGGCTGTCTGTTTTTCAGGTTATCTTTTTGCCTTCCTCATTGTTCCACTTTTGAGCCTTTGACCTTCAGTTCATTCTGTGCCTCCCATCACCCCCTCCCCCTCAAATTTCTTGTCTTGGACACTTTTTCTTCCCTCCTTGGTGTCTTTCATTAACCTCATTCTCAGGGAGGGCTCTGAGGAGATATTAGAAATGTACCTTCTTTTCATCTGCAAGAGAAAACAAATAAGTAAAGTAGGCATGCACTAATGGTTAGGAAAGAGTAAAAACAGGGCACGAATACAAGATATTTCCTCTGAATACCCTCCGACCTTTTAAGTGTCATGAACTCAGGGTCCTGACAGGATTTCTCCTCCCATGAACCAGACTTTAGAACTAATGTAATCTTCTTATTTTCACAAAAAAACTCTGGAAAGGTTGCTAAATGTTGCATGAAGACTCACCTCTTTGCTTGTTTTAATTTGACTTCTAATAGCTTCATTAATTGGATTTGAAAGGATAAGTAACAGCAGAAAAGCTCTCTATGCCATTACTTTCAGCTCTTATTTTTAAAAGTGAAATCATTACCACATCCTTCTCTCCCAACAAGACCAGTTTTAGTTAGCACTAGTTCAATAATCATCAAATAAGTTAAATGCAACATCTTGCCTCATGTCCTGAACTTGATGCTTCCTTTTGTATAAACAGGGTTTCAATTCTGAGTAACATGGCACACTGCCTGGTTACACCTCTTTTTCTGGTGCTTGACTGGCATAAAAGAAAAGTCAATTTTGAGTTAATCAGAGATAATTAAGATCAATCAAGGAAAAGCTGTATTTGTTCTGTTCAGCATTATTTCTAGACTGATTATTACTAGGGATGATACGGGCTGATACACTGCTTTTTGCAAATATAATTTTCTCACATATTTACCTGTATAACATTACTCTATTATGCAAGTTCATATTTAAATCTTCAAAGGAGAATTTTTCTGAAAACAGAAAAGAAAGTATGGAATACTCCTCTGTTGAAAGGTACTACTAGTACTGTTAAATGTGGGTATTATTAAAATGTAATAGTAATGATACTTGTATTTAAATTTATTGCAAAGCTTCCATCTTAAATCTGTGATACCTAAATTTTGTTATTGTGGAAGTTTTGGTACTACAGTTTAAAGTGTACTTCATATTATAGAATGCAAGTAATTACCATTAAAGAAGTAGTGGTTAGTACTTTTCTGTTTAAGGAAGGAACAACACTTCTTTAATGATGGACATTGATTTTTCAAAACTCTTTTCTGACTGGAAAAAGCTCAACTCATGAATCCATTGCAGGAACAATAGTGTGAGAAATTTCATGGTGCTTTCAGCTGGATCAGGTGAGACTCCGTGAGCTGCTGTGCTGCTTACCCCTTATACAGCTGGCCCACAATTCTGTGAGACTTCTCCACATGCATGATCTATTGCTCATAATTTACTTAAACTATGTACAAACTACTAACTACTTTGTTGCACACTTTTTCACATAACCATTTTTGCACTTGTAAAGCAATTTTCACTGACTGTTTAGAAGTTTCTTACCTATGTACAATGGTAATTGCTGCATCAGCTACTCTCTGGGAGTCTTCGGATAAGATGCGTCTCTCTGTGAGGGCCAGATTCTCCACCCAGGATGTTAATCTGCACTCTGAATCATGCTGGTTGGTCTGGGTACAGCACGAGCTGCCTGGGGAGGATCTCCAGGGCAGTCAGAGGGGCTGCAGCAACTACTCAAGTACATAATTATGAAGGTGGCTAGGGGTTCAGTCAGTCACCTGGTCTGAAGTTGGTCCACTGTCCCAAATTAGTCTGTTGCCTCATCTATTCAGATGAATAACTGGGAAGTTATTAACAGAGGAGTTAATGACTTCAGTGCACTAGATATGGATGCAAGCACAGCCCTGAAACAGCTATGCCGTGATTACAACTATAAGGCAAATTTTAATTTCATCCTTAAATCTCATTTGGAACTTAAGCCACGAGGATGATCCGAGGTCTGGAGCACCTCTCCTATGAGGAGAGGCTGAAAGAGTTGGGGCTGTTCAGCCTGGAGAAGAGAAGGCTCCGGGGAGATCTTATTGCGGCCTTCCAGTACCTAAAGGGGACCTACAGGAGAGCTGGGGAAGGACTTTTTACTAGGGCATGTAGCAATAGGACGAGGGGGAATGGCTTCAAACTGGAAGAGGGCAGGTTTAGATTGAACATTAGGAAGAAGTTTTTCACTTTAAGGGTGGTAAGGCACTGGAACAGGTTGCCCAGAGAGGTTGTTGAGGTCCCAACCCTGGAGGTGTTCAAGGCCAGGCTGGATGTGGTCTTGGGCAGCCTGGTCTAGTGGGAGGTGTCCCTGCCTATAACAGGGGGGTTGGAACTTGATGATCTTCAAGGTCATTTCCAACCTAAACCATTCTATGATTCTATGATATAACTGTGTTATTGTATGCATATGTGCTTACTGTACATGGCACTCGGTCTCCTGGCTCGATTACAGTCATAATCTACATAGACCATTATGAAACTTCATGCACCTGCCACACGTTACAGCAATGCAGATATATCTGTTGAAGTAGCATGTCTTTTGAGTCCTACAACTAATGAGCTACAAAAATGTGAAGATGGAGAATTATAAAAGGTCAGAATATTCTGAGTATTTTCTCCACAATTAATAGCCCCTCATAACCCAACTGAGTTTAAACCTGCACTTATACCATAAACAAGTAGAAGCCTTAGGACAGAGATTTATTTGCATCATTACTTTCCATCAAAATAATTTTAAGAGAGTAATGCAAACTGGGCAACTTAACATGACTGGCAGTTCTTCAACCTTCTTCATTGCCCAACAGAATGTCTCTAAATTGTATATTGAATCAAGCAGTCCACCAAAGAACTTGGCTGATATCAATATTTAAGAAATAAGATTTACTCATACTGAGTCCACTATCTTGAGAACTGTTCTGTTGTATCAACCACTGAATTTTGTCATACTAAATGGACTACTAATTCCCATAAATGCAATTGAAAGTGGAAATTAGGATGTGTTTGGCATCTATTTAATACTTTCTGTAGCAACACACACATATCCTCATACACACAACATAATGGTCTACTTTGACTGATATTTCCATTCATGTAGTCTTTTGCCAAAAGTCAACATAAAGATCATTCAAGTTCAGAACGGACACTTAACTGTGGAGATCATGAAGCTTAATAATAGCACAGAACAAAAACATAGGTGAAAGTGGTTCTGACCAAGGATGATTCTTTTAATTCTCTTTACCTATACACTTGTATCTAAGGACTGTCTTTCATTTTAAACTTAGGAAAGGAAATTATCATGTCAGAACACAGGTGAATATTTGACACTGTAGTGGTTTTGAATAAATGCATGGCAGCTAAAATAGATTGAACATTAGGAAGAAGTTTTTCTGAGGTTGGTGCAACGTTTTCACCTAAGCAGTGCTTTTGGCTCATGTCATCAGTTTCCATGTTGCTTTAAAAATAGGTATGGAAAGTTATCCATAAAGTAATTTATTTCAGAAATTGCACAGTCAATGCATAATGCTCCCACTCTAATTTCATACCTGATGGTCATTCCTGCCCCCTCTTCCCCATGGCATTTTGCTTCTGCAGCCTTTTCACAGAATTTGGGTTGCAATCAGTAAAGCAAAGTAATTTGACGGTGTATTCTCTCTGCTTTTAACCACACCACACAGCAATGAAGAGCTTCTGTATATGAAAAGCAAGTAATTTAGCCCTGTCTGTCATTTTACTCTCCACTTCAGATGTAAAGAAGAAAAAAAAAGAAAAGTCTTTCAGACATTTGCATTTTGACCATCATAAGAATGTAGTGATCATGGTTGGATCCTAACACAGTGACAATAAAGTGAATCATGTTTGCCACTGTCATGAGTGAAGGGCTGGGAGGAAAAGACTGAATCATCCACACATTTTCACGGGCAGGCTTTGGCTTAAGTGCTTGTTCCTCCTTTAAGTTTTGGGGTTTTTTTTTCTACCATGTGAATAAGGACCAGGTCCAGTACATTTATTTTACAGCTGTTTCCAGATAGCTGCAGTACATATATGGGGTATGAAATTCGGGGACCTGGGAGATGGAGAATCAGGGAGATGATTTTCAACCTGTGCTGCATTCTTCCTGCTGCAGGATAGGATTTGGATCTTGGAAGGAAAGTAGTTCAGGCAGGGATTTTTGACTTACAGTTGTCTACACTGCCTTTCAGCTGTCAGTTCAGCTCCCAGTCATTCGTGCGCTGCAGTTTTTCACAGCTGGACATCATCTTTACTACCCTGAATAGCTTAAAAGGATCAGCAACTTCTGTCATTTCGGTATTTCAGTATTGTTTCCTATTTTTTTGATTAGCCTTTACCCTTAAAAGTACTTTCCCTATTTATTTTTTTAGAAAGCCTTTCATGAGGTACATGAGTGAAAGCACTCTGCAAATCCAAAGGAATGATAAGTCAGATCTCCTTTATCTAAATGCATGTGAATTTTTCAAAGAACTCCAGTAGGTTTGTGACATCTCATATTTACCCATATGTCCCTTAATTCCAGTCTTTATTCATCCGTAGTTCCCCTGGAGCTCTTTTTTAAAAATTGGCATTGTTTTAGCCACTTTCCAGTCCTCTGACACTGAGTCAGTTTTCTACACACTACAGTTTGTAGTTTGGCTATTTCACACTCGAGTTCCCTCAGAACTCTGGGGCAGAAGCCATCTGTTCCTGGTGATTTGTTATCGCTCATATCGTCTCCTTGATCCATAACCTTTTCTGCCAATACTTCAATTTTAGACAAAGCCTCTGACACATACTCTGAAAAGAAGGGTCCCTGCTTCTGCACTTCAAACTCCTCCACAGTTAACATGGATGGAAAAAAAAAAAAAGAAAAAAAATCAATGTTATAACCTTTGTTTATTTAGGACATTCTTTCAATATCTCAGTTGTTCTGTTATCTCTTCAGATTCTCTGGAAACCTTCCTTTTTCTCTTATATATGAAAAAATGTGTAGTATCAGTTTTCAAATCTTTCCAAGTTGTTCTTCAGATGTTTTTGTGATCCATCTTGCTGTGCTTTTAGACTGTGACTTTTGGAATTTATGATATTTTCTTGGACACAGATTAATTTTTTTTGAAAAATACCTTCTTAATTTATTAGCTTCCTTTACATTGCTGTTTAGTTATTTCTCCTTGTAATTTCTTAAATCTTTCTTGACAGGTGGTATGTTTGTGCTCTATGCATCCAGTATGGTTTCCATGCTGCTTTCAAAATATTTTTCTTTTTTTGACTGCTCCTGCTAGTTTCCTCATTTTCTTGTGGTTCCCCTTTTGAAAACTGTGTACAGCTCTGCTGGATTTCTCTTTTTGTTAACTTCATGACGGAGTCATGATGTGTATCTAAAAATTCAGCCTTAGCATCATGCTTCAGTGTCACCTTTCTCCAATCTGTAACAAGGTAAGTTAAATCCTCTACTGATACTGTGCTTCCTGTTCTCATTGCCTCTTTGACTTCCTCAGCATGTTATTGGCACTGCTACCAGGCTAGACAGAAATCACACACATTCCTTTTCTATAGATTTTTTGAGTTTGTATTAGGTAGCAAAGGATAGAACTGAAAAAAAAACAAGAAACAGGAGTCTTGGAATAGTCTGTTCAGTTCATCTGCACCTCTTTGCATATACTTCATGTTGTTTCTTAATGACACATTTTCACAAGTGGACTGATTACTAAACAAAACGTAAACCAAATTCATGTCTCTTTTCTCCTTATACAGCAAATGTCAGCTCTCTCCTCCTGTCTCCTTACCCAGCCATATGCCCCTGCATCAACATCCATCCCTTTCCCTGTACCACACCCTTCCACATATGGTTCCTATTTTTCTGCCTCAGTCTCATTTTCTTTCCAGCTTTATTGCAGGTGTTGCGTAACTATAAATTCAACATAAAGGAGCAGTTAGATGCTATGGTTATAATGTGCTGTTGTTCAAACCAACATGCATAGATGTAAATGATTAAATAAGTGCAAAACACTTGTGCTGAAATAAATCAGAACACTTAATAGTACTGAGACAATGAGTTCATATTTATCACTGCAATATTATACTGCAATATTATACTAGTAGGTCGTGCTGCACAGTTGCCTTCCATTTTTAATGCTCTTCTTCAGTGTTCAGAGACTTTCATATAATCTCTTTGTTAATGAAAAGCTAAGTAGCTATGAATATATGATCCTTTATAACTGCAAGATCTAATATGTAAAAGAAAACAATTTATCACACATATATCCCCCTCATATTTTTCCCAAACAAATACATGGTCCAAATCAAAGCAATATGAATCTTTTCCTCTCCTCATTTATTTATATTTACTCCATACTCAGCAGACTTCCCAAACACTATTTCCAAATATATTCTTTCGAGTTGATAGCATTGTACACAATATAAACCTTCAGTCTATAGTGCCTAGGCAAATATTAACTATCAACAAAAATGATACCCCATGCTCCAGACGCAAACCAGCTCCTGGTATAAATGACAGATGTTGTCCATCTGCCCTGGGAAGACTGCCACCTACAAACCTCAGTGACACTCATTCGGCTCTAGAAATGGAATGAAACTCCTGGATTGTCAAATCCACTCTCAACTGCTGCAAGCAACAATGGTGTAGAAGTTTAGTTCATGGGAACACACCTAAAGCCAGATCCATACAACACAGGCTACCAAAGGCTGATTATTGTCTTAAAATATATTTAAGAACTATAGCAATAGGTCTTAATCATACTGCCCACAAGAAAAGTACGGATCAAGATCCTCATCAATATCCTACATTCCTTTGACTTGCTAAATTACACTGCAGTTTCATTTTCTGTAACAGAAAAAGCACAAGAAAAAATTCAGCTGTATCTGTCCTTACAGGTTCAAAGAATATGTAGGAGATACAAATCTAGGAACAAGAGGTTAAGGCTGAGGACAGTTTTAGTACAGGCTGTTAGACAATGCTGCAAAGCAGGCTACTTGCTACAGCGATGAACAAAATCCTTTCTGGTCATCCTGTCACTCTGACCTAGGCCAAAAATCCCATACCAATGTCTAAATGGAATTCATAGAATGGCAGCTACATCATAAAATCACAGCGTCAAAATCGTAGGGAATCAATGCTTCCCATGCTGCAGCAAACATTGAAAATTACCCTTGCAAACTCCACCTCTCCAGATCTAGCATCTTTCAAAGGGGATGGCATCTGTTGTGTCCAGCCTCAACCAACAAGAGCCAGAAAAAATTGGAGATGGTGCCATGTGTGTGGGAATAACTGGCTAGAGAAGATCATGAGAGTTAGGCAGTGTGCTACTGAAAGAAATATGATATGAAAATGTAGTCTCTATCAGCAAAGGAAGACAGTGAAGGGTTTTACTGGTGGTTGGAGTATGTTTTGATGCTGAACCACCAAATTTGAGTAGAACCTCTGGATGACCCTGAGAAGAAGCCAGGAATAGTTTGTAGAAGCAGCATGCCTCAGCAATGAATTCTGTTATCTGAGGTGCAGAGCCTGCAGTGCCAGGCGTTTCTGAAAAGTCCCTGTGAATTGAGAAAAATTGAGAAAGAGACATTCTAATTGCCTCTTTGGCTTAAAGTGAGTAACAAGTCTTCCTTTTTTTTTTTTTAATTGCCTCACTTTTAATGTATATTTCTAAATTTGATGTTGATTTTGGATGTGGCAAATTAATACTTTCACTTATATTTTACCTTAGTTCACTTCGTGAAAGGGTAATATTCAAGATTACTGATTAATATCAAGCCATTTGTCACAAAGGGATATGTTAAGAAAACCTGGGGAATTTGAACAGCGTTACAAGCACCCAGCGTGCTTTTCCCATGCATCTGAAGAAACTCTATGGTCTAGGATGATTTGATATCACAGGAATCAGAAGTATCTTCTGGTGACCACCAACACCCACATAGGAAGGTAACATGCAGTAGAGCTGATAGGACCCCAACTGCTTTACCAGGAGATATTAAAAAAATACTTGAGAGATGTTAATTTCTCTCGGGTCCTAGGTCATCATCTAACTGTCCAATTTTATATCACATTTCTAGTACTTCGAATCAAAAGGTAAAAATGCAAAAATAAAGTTACGCATCAAGGGTGAGAGATAATTCCTGTCTGGTCTCAAAAGATGAGTCGTTGCCTGTGGTTGCAATATTCATTTTTTAATTAATTTCATGACTTCTGTGCTTTTCTTCCACAAATTCTCAATCAGCTTTGCCAGTCTGAATCCTTATAGTCCTGGGAGCTTGATTTTTCTCAGAATAACTTGGAAATACTTAGAGATAGTGCAATGTTAACGCACAATAGAAAAATATAGATTTTCCTTTATTTTTTCTTCTTTTTTAATAAGAATGAGGTGTTATTCTTTCTTCTGACAGATGGCCAATTATTAGCATGCTGCGGATATGTCTCCAGAATGGCCACGTTAACTGTATCTCCTAATAGGACAAGCCACAAGTTCTTATATTTTCCACCCTTTCAGTCTAAGGATTAAGTTCAGATTGAGCTTCTACTACTTCATGCAATTTTCTTCCTGTAAGCAATATTTTTATTAAAAATGGCTCCTCTAACTTAAATTTCTTTTCCTTATGAAAGCATTTTAATAGTTGGCTTTCAGAATTCACTTGCCCTTTATTATTGCTTTCCTAACATCCCAAAGTCCCGTTTCAGTATATCAACCTCATGACTGCTATTAAATTTCAAATATGTTTCCCCAAGATCTGGCTTTCAGCTAATGCACTTACAGTTTCTAGCTTTGGATAGCAAAAGGCAGGAGGTAAGCAGGAACAGAAATTGCTGTAACAGAATTGGCCGACACCCCAACTCTTCTACAATGTTTTCTATTATGGTGGGCACTAATTAAGAGTGAAAAAAAATGAGACAAACAGCTAACAGTCCAGCATTTTAGTACAATACAACTTTTTCTTATCTGTCTTAGTGATCATTACATGTAGTGTAAACTGAGTGTTTAAACATAGATTTACAAGAGTGGTGCAACCAGCACCAAATATTAAAAACAAAGTTCCATTTACTTGCTGTGTTTCTATATCTTAATAAGCAACTGGTATTTGTTTTAAACACCACGCTTCTAGGAGTAAACATCCCCCAAAGGATTTATCACCTAGAAAAACTATGCAGTTTTTCCTTATGTCTAATGTAAGTTACCCTCAGTTCGTGTGAACGAACTTTGAAAAGAAAGTCTTCATTTCTGTAGGAACAGTGAACAAATCATCAATAATTACTGGGAAGGAGGAAGGCAACTCCTTAGGTTAACTTTCAGTCCAAATTTAGTGCCTCTCAAGGTGGAGGCATCTGATTAGAGCTGTTTGGCAAGCAGAATGAACTCCAGTTTAGTAGCCTAGTGCTGCTTTTACAAGCTGAGAAGAGGGGACTGTAATGAACCCAGCAGTTCTCTTGTTGTCTCCACTCAGTTCCACCCAGGGGAGATGCTTCCGCTGATCTCCCTGCCGTGCAGAGGTTTGGGGTTAGGGGAGGGGGAGATTACTTCTCTGTCCTTCTGCTCCCTCCAAAAGTGAATAGAGAATATTACAAGGAGATGAAAAAGGTCAGGACAGGCAGGACATATCACCCCAGGATTGTCGGGCTGATGCGGAATGAGACCCAGGAAAGGACTGAGTTGGGTATGAGGCATTAGACCCAATTCTTTAGCAGAGAACAGCCAGATGTAGGAGCGTGAGCTGCTGCAGAACCAAAGTTTCAAATCTTCTTAGGTAAGATCAAAATAATAATGATTACCAAACATATTAATGTCTGGGTGGCAATGGAGAGTACTAAAAGAAAAATGAGGAAAACTGGAACCCAGAACATAAACTATCCAAGAAATTGCAGTATTTCAATTCAGTGATGAGGAGATTGATTAATTTTTCATCTCTTAAGAAGGAGCTTCTTCTGTCACACCTATTGCATTATTGAAACTTATAAACCTGTAACTTATTAATATAATTTATGAAGTTTTAATGGAAAGAGCAAGGATTTGTGAATGAAACAAGCCAATACCCAAATAAACATTATTCTATAACAGTCTTGTAAAAAAAGTGCTGTGTGGACTCCTCTCCATGGGCTGCAGCTCCTGCCAGGACCCTGCTCCTGCATTGGCTCTCCATGGGCTGCAGNTAGCATATCCACCTTCTCCAGCATGGTCCCCCCACTGGATGCAGTGTAGTATGTTCTTCAACGGTGGTCTCTCCATGAACTGCAAGGAAATACCTGCTCCACCANTGGCTCTCCATGGGCTGCAGTCTCCCTCAGGGCATATCCACCTTCTCCAGCATAGTCCCCCCACTGGATGCAGTGTAGTACCTTCTTCAATGGTGGTCTCTCTATGAACTGCAAGGAAATACCTGCTCCACCATGGTCTCTCCAGGAGCTGTAGGGGAATCTCTGCTCAGCTGGTGGAACACCTCCTCTCCTTCCTCCTTCTCTCACCTTGGTTTCTGCAGGGCTGTTTCTTTCACGTTTTTCTCATTCCTCTCTCTCACAGCTGATGTGCAGCATTTTTTACCCTCTCTTAAACATGTTATCGCAGAGGCTCCACCAGAGTTGCTGGTGGGCTCAGCTTTTGGCCAGTGGTGGGTCTGTTTTGGAGCCAGCTAGAACTGGCTCTTTCTGACATGGGGGTAGACTTGTCTCTTCTCACAGAAACCACCCTTGCTATCCCCCCCCCCCTGCCCCCAACTTTGCCATATAAACCCAATACAAATGCTGAATCCCAGTTCTAGTTGATTGGTTTTAGTCTGAGTGAAGTGTAGCTAGTCCAGACACCAGCCACTCACTCTAATTTGCTTTTCTTTCTCAATCAAATTAAACTAAAAAATGTTTTAAGAAAAACCGGAACACTTCTATTTACTCATTTTACTCAGGGTGTAGCATAATACAATTCTATAGAAGCCTGTGCAACCAAAAATGAAAGGTACAAGATACTAAATGGGGTTCCCTTAAAAAACCCTCAACCAAACCACCAAAAAGTTGAAACCAAAGAATCCTGTGTCTTCCAGTAATCATTTACTGGATTCTAGTGAGAGGATTTTGGTGAATTCATTCTTTATCTATAACAGCTGGAATGCTCAAAAGGAGTTCAAGAAAGATGGCATTTATTGTAATTTCTCTGTCTCTTGTTCTCAGGCTTCACTGGAAAAAAACTGACGTCATAAAGTCATAGAATCATAGAATGGTTTGGGTTGGAAGGGACCTTTAAAGATCATCTAGTCCAACCCCCCCTGCCATCGGCAGGGACACCTTCTGTAAGATCAGGTTGCTCAAAGCTGCATCCAACCTGACCTTAAACACTGCCAGGGGTGAGGCATCCGCAACCTGTTCCAGTGTCTCACCACCCTCATTGTAAAAAATTTCTTCCTTATGTCCAACCTAAATCTACACTCTTTCAGTTTAAAATCATTGCCCCTTGTCCTGTCACTACAGGCCCTGGTAAAAAGTCTCTGCACACTTTTCTTACAAGCCCCCTTTATATATTGAAAGGCCACATTAAGGTGTCCCCAGAGCCTTCCCTTCTCCAGAATGAAGAACCCCAACTCTCTCAGCCTTTCTTAGTAGGAGAGGCATTCCAGCCCTCCGATCATTTTCGTGGCCATTTGTTGAGTCCTAATGAAAATAACAAATACAACAAGTATGTTTAGCTTGTGGATTAAAAATATAATTATGATAAGTCCTCAAACACGTTAAAATGTTGTTTGGTGTTTGGTTTGGTTTGGTTTGCTTTTTTCCCCCTAAAACTCAAATTTTATCCTCTTTATTTCTTTCTAAAAGACTTAAAAACCATATAATGTAGTTTTATCATTCTGAGTTTACAGAATGCTGTAATGTAAGTGCTGGGACACCTTTACAGCCCAGACTTTTACCTGTTTACTTTTGCTTAATTGTGGATTTATCTATTACTCCTCTTAACCTGCTAAATTATTATAACTAGGCTTCTAAACTCACTTTTTAAATTAATTTACGAGTATTTTTAAATTTGTAAACCAACCTAAAAAAAGCAGCGAAGGGAGCTTGTCACGTGTCAAAAGCAGAAAGTCTTCCATTGTACCATTTCTTGGCCATATCTGCTGTATCTCTTACACTGATTTGTTCTATCTGTTAATAGGAGAGCTTAAGCCAAATAAGGCTGACGCAGTTTTTGTCTTGCTTTGCTGTGAGTGCTTTAATAGGATTGGTTCTACCATATATTGTCAATTTTGGTCTGAAGTGATAGTCACTAAAGACAGCTTTTTAGTAATGTAACAAGAGTGTAAAGCTGAAAAAGATAACAGCCAAGTTCATCTCTTCTGCTTAGATGAGTAGAAGCTTCGCCTTCTCTGGGGCCCTTTACCGTTAGGACAAGAAAATCGTAAATCCTGTCTTATTTTGGCATCACAAATAGGTCAAACTGGACTGGAAATAAGTAATACTGAGCAAAGTTGCAAACTGTTATTCTGATTAGAATCAGGGAGGAAAAGTTAAACTTTTAATACATATTTTCAGAATATGTCTCAAAAAAGCTGTGCAAAGTGATCTTTTCCGTATAAACTAAATATTCCAACATTTTCAATATTGAAACAAAATGTTTCTGGACAAGGAGTTTTCTGAACTGGCAAAAATTCTTTAAATAAACTTCATTTTTCTGTCCTGACATGGATTTCAAGAACCTAGCACTCCTAACTGTCCCTCATAGCTAGATCATGTCTTCATAACATAGCATGAAAACCTGAGCACAGAATTTGTCTGAGCATTCATAATTTCCGTGTAGAAAGAATTGAGAAAAAACAGTAGAATCAAATTACACTGAACCAACTTGAGATGGTGTGTACCAGATAAGCTCAATGAAATATTTAATTTCGTGCATATTTAACTCAAAACATAATATTTAACTATTTGGTTTTGGTTTGGTTTGTTGGTTGGTTGTTTTTTTTTTTTAATTAATTATTTTCCTTAAATAGAGGCTTTATATCACCAAATTTCCATTATCCATATAAAATCGTTCCAGAAAAAAAAATATCAGTCAACGTGAATTTTAATTGATTGCCTTTATTTTGTTTTGTTTTGTTTGTCTGGGTTTTTTTTTTTTTCTTTATAATAATGTGAAGAAAAAACGCAAATTCGAGCTCGTGGAAATATCGTAGTTAGATTCAAGTTTCTGCCTCACCCCATAAAGCTGATTGCCTCTTTTCTTAGATGCAGGAAAACAGTCTAATTTCTAACCTACATCTTAAGTTCTGTTTGCATTAGGATCTAAGGCCACTTAATACCTGGTGGTAGAAAACCCACATAAAGTATTAAAAATAAGAACAAGCTTTCTACAGATAAAAACCAAGTAGTTCCTTGCTGAATGAGATTATAATTAAGCAAAAAAAGAACCTTTTTCTTGGTGCTTTCACAGCAGAGGGGAAATTACTGAACAGATTTCAAAACAAGGAGAGACAGCTAGAACTGCTTACTATCTGGTTATTGCTGTAACCTGCAGTATGGCTCTATTTTTTGATAGACTCACTGGAATTACTCTGACTAATGTGAGAAATAAAAAATTGAAACGGACCCTGAAGTCAAAGTATAGATAGAAGATCCTGCTTCTGCAGTCAGATTTATTTATGATGCATCATAATTGCAGTTTCGCATGAAATGTGTCTTCAGGATATACTACTTCTGTAATAGTGGAGTACTACCTTGAGGAAGTTCTAGGAAATAAAAGTAAAAGGCAAAATATCTGAAAGTAAAAATTTATAAGGATTTTTATTTATTTTACCTCTGTCATTTTAGACAAGATTAGATATTATTTAATTTCTTCTTTTAAGGGGAATGTTTATTAGCAGCTATCAGTTACTTGAGTTATATGAGAGAAAGGCAGACAGGATTTGCAAACAGAACAAAAAAGCTAGAAAGAAATATAAACCAAAAAATCAATGCAAAAATTTTTGGCTACAAAGATGAACTTGACAAATTAAATATAAAAACCCCAGTGAAATATATACAAATCTGCTGAAACTATACCCTTTGTTCTTCAGGAGAAAATTTCAATACTTTAGTCAAAAAGTTAACATCACCTGAGCCACCCAGTTTTATAGTATACAGGTCTCTGAGGAAAGCCCAAGTGTGGCATATAATAGTATCTTTCATGCAGACAGCCATTTGCATTAAACATTTCTGCTCATTTGAAAGAGATAAAGCATCATTATTAGAGGAACAGATGATACATTTCAAGTCTTTCTCTCCTGTGGATTCAGCTAGCTCTGGCACAGAAAGAAAAACCTTTTAAACCATCGGCACGATATCTCCCCTCCCAACAGCAAGTAGCTGATATAGTAATAATGCTTAGATACTTCAATGTTGCTATGATAGAGGCCAGCAGTCCTCTGGCAAATCTTAGGTGGAATTTAGTAGGGGCTAGGAGCACTGTGATATTTGCATAATAAATTGCTCCATGCCAAGAAAAAGCAGTATTCTTTCTTAACCAGAATACGAACAGCAAAACTGCCTTTCCACAGCTTTTACTGAGACATCTGCAATTTTAACAAAAGATATGTATTGGTTCATTTATCCCATTTGATAAAATGCCAGTTAAAATGCAAAATATTTGTTTAGTATTGTTTGTGCATTAATTATGCTAATAGGCTACAGTAGTTTGCTTCTCACTCAGAACTCCAGTTAACCGCAACCGCAACACACATGGAAAATTCCCTAGATGCTCTTTTCCCAGTAGATGATCAATTGCTTGAAAAGAAATTAAGAGAACGAAGAAGAAGAGCACAGCCATAGTGCCATCTCTGCTCTCTTGTGAGCACTTGCATCACTACAGGTGCATCAACATCATCAGGTATTTACCTGATCCTTGCGTCAGTGGTCCAAGTAAACAGATGTTACCTTGTCTTTGGAAACGACCTCTTCCTGCTTGTTTGACTTACTATCAGCTTACACTCAGGCAAGAACTATTTTGAAGAGATATTTTTGGTTCTTTAGTGGCAAAGGGCTGTCACAGAAATGACTGGAATTGCAACTGAGACGTGGTCAGAACAGAAGCAGTTTATTCCTGTAGCTGTGGGAGAGCGCACAGGGCAGCAGAACCAGACTCTGCCAATGCCCTCTCTGCCCCCGTGGGGCACTTATAGAGCTTATGTGTACCTTTAGGTTACGCAACACGTTCTTCACCAAAACTCTGTCAGATACACAGGATAGATATCTATATCTATATCTATATCTATATCATCTATATCTATATCTATATCTATATCTGTATCTGTGTCTGTATCTGTATCTATATCTATATATCTATATCTATATATATAACAACAGCAATTGAAATCTTTCAGATACTGAGGCTCCAGACAATGCATCGTTTCACAAATAACCCACTCCTTTTTTGATTAAATGGTGCTGACTGACAGACCATTAGCTGCAAATGCTTATCAACTAGTGAGGCCTGAAAAGGTCTAACTAACTAACTAGCTAACTGACTAACTAACTAACACCAGCTGCTTTGCTTGCACAGGGCACGTGCTGGAAATGACAAGGAGAAGCGCAACACAAAAATGTGCATTCAGTGGAAAGAACCAGGCTAATTTACATCAGTATCTGGGTTTTGGCATAGTCTCATTTCATTGATTAAATCCCAAACATTTAGACAGGGAAATAATCAGTGATGGCTCTATGATTTTGTTCTATTGTATAATTAATTGACGTGTTAGGGCACCAACATTCCTAGATACATGACTAGTTACAATTTTATGTCAAAATCCCAAATGAATTACTGACTAACACTCATGCACAAATACTGTTGTTCTCTCTCTCTATATGCAAGCACACGGTTCATATTGATATACTGTTGAGACTTGGGAAGAACAGAAATTTAGAAGAAAGAGCACATTTTACCACAGGGTGTGTGAGGATGTTCTTTATTCTTCCTTTTTTATTTCTGGGCTTAGAAAAGCAGCAGATAGAGAAGATGGAAATAAATGACAGAAAGTAGCCTTCACCTGCAGTCCAGGAGCAGACAATATTTGTCCATGCCTAGGAGCATAAGGAATTAGTGGAAATAAATAACCCAGTTCACCTTCCTTACCAAAGGAAAATAAAACCAGTGCTTGAAAAGTTCATGTCCTTTGGACATTAAAAAGTTCTTTCTAAACTTCTAATTCTCATAGTAGTTCACCTCTGTACTGTCAAGGAACAACAGGCTGGAGAAGAAAATGAGAGCCAGTGGTTAAATCAGGAATAATTTGTATATATATATATAGACTCCATTATATAATTTAAAATGTACAGTGATCTCAAGGCAAACTGTTTTCTCAGAGAGATAAAGAAACATCACTGCTTACCAAAGAGTACCTCTGATTCCAGCATGGGAGCAATAAATCCTTCTTTTGTCACTGATTTTTTAAACAGTAATACAAACTGGCCAAATTAATTGACAGATTTCATCACCTATTTATGATTACTTCTTGAAGGTTTTTTGAAGGGGAAGCAGCATATAGAGGAATTGTTTGGCTGACTTGCTTTTTAAAAAAGGCAGGTTTCTTTCCCTAAGGCTCACATTTTGACGATAAAGGATGAATTAAGAAATGAATGCAAAGTATTTTCTTCCATTAGTATTTTAAGATACTATGCTAGGAATGTTTATACAGCATTAAATATATTATTTCATGATATTTTTCAAATATATGTAAAGTTTCTCTTTGGGGACCAAGAAAATCTCTAAAATATTTGAAGTCCCCTAGGTAGCCTGTAATCTAAATATGGGAGTAAAACATACCATGAAGCATGGTTCAGGGTTGTTCAAGTGCTGTCCAAAGAATGTGAGCACATAACACATTTTTTTTTTTTAAATTAAAAAACAACAAACAAATTGGCTTTCTTTTAAAGAAAGGCATTAGCAACAAAGGTTGTAGCATCCCTGGGCAGTCTTTAGTTCAGGGTCAAATTTCAATTCAGATGAGAAAAACATTTCTGAAGTGAATCTCATTGTCTCCCTTTGCTGTACTTTGGTCTCAAGTGAGCAAACTCACATTTTGCAACCTTTTGGTTGCAACGAAACTAGAAGGTGTGCTCCAAGAGCACACCAACTATTTTTTCTGCATGCATCCACTCTTTTGCACTACATGATTTGCTAAACTAAACATAATTTGAGAGTCCCACAGCTCTGAGAACAGGAAGGATTTATAGAAAGTCATGAGAAGATCCTGCCCCTGACAATGTTGCCAAGGTATAGGAGTAATGCACCTCTGCACCACGTAGCGGAACACTTCCTCCCACTTGTCTTGTTTCTCACCTCTACAGGTTTTGTTCAATACTCTTCATGAGGATTTTGGGTGGGTGGGGGATGGAAAGGCAAATTCAGTTATGCACTTAAGGAGGACAAGGAATGGATAGAAAATTTGTATTCTTTTTTTTCCCCCTAACTTTCCAAAAGATACTACACACAATAATATAGTCATAAAGTCTGGAGAGGGAGATTTAGGTAAATACTTGGCAAGCAGGAAACTTCACAGTTTTCTTACTGTGCTTGGCAAGTATTTGGGAACAATTTGACAAAAGAATTTGCTAACCCAATGCAAAAGTGCCGACAAATCCTCCCTGAGCTTATTTCACGTTAATAAATTGTGCATGAGAACTTACAGCTACATCTTGGTATGAGGAACTGATGACCCCAAAATTAAGCAGAATGAGCTTTTCTATCCACTTTCCCTCTAAATGCAAACTGTAACTAAATAAGCTTAGATAGAAATGTTTGCTACATGCCATGTGAGAAAGGCTGAGCCATGGCTGTGTGTCTCCAACAGCTGAATCAGAGTTCTTCCACAGGCAGAGATGTCGTCAGGAAATTCTCTCTTTTCAGAACATGGATGTGGGTTGTAAATCACAGCTAAACCTTTGTTCTTAAAAAGAAAAGAAAAGAAAAAAAAAAAAAGAGGAGGATTTCTGTGACAGTGTTTGTTAAGGGAAAGCTCCCTGCACAGCACTCTCCCCCTCATTTAATAACTACTCACAACTTGCCCCTTTCTTCCTGCTTGGGCCTGTTTGCCTCTAGGCCTAGGAACAAGAATTGACTTAAGTGCTATTTCATATGAGGAATTAACCCTTCCGTATGCCCTTCCTCACATATATAAAGGCAATGCCACTCAAAGGCGTAACTGCTAGCTCGAGCAGCGTGTCTGCGTGTACACAAAAGGGTGTATGGGGAGCCCTTTGGGGAATGTATTTTCTACAGTGACAGGCACTTACATAGGCACAAAATTGGTTAAGCGTGTTAATAACACAACTTGGAATATGCTGTGAAACAAAAGATGTCTCTGTGAACTGACTGGAAAAAACAGTGGAGCAGTGCAGACCTGTAATCATCGCAGCTCACGCCACACACCGCTGGTCGTTGCCACGGCAACGGACGTTGTTTCATGACATCACTGAAATCAAGGGGGGATAAGCAACAAGGGCGAACTGATACCAAACAATTTCTGGAAGGAAGAAATTTGCTTGAATATATACAGCAAGCTATCTACAATGTCATGCAAACTTAAGGGTAAAGGAAGTGGGAAAAAGAACGCAAGATGCATGTACAGTAATTTCCAGTGAATAAACCAGCTTCATTGTAATCTTACAATTTTACCTCAGAAATTGCATTTGTGTTGAACATCTTTAGTCTTCTCTGATATTTTTCAGAAATGTGATAGGGGACAATCTGTAAAACAAGCTACCCAGGGCAGCTGAAAAAAAGAGCAAGGCCTTTTATGATTTCGCTTCAGGATTATGCTATTTACTTATTTGTTTCACACTAGGAATGTCTACAGCATTACCAAAGGGATAAAAAAAAAAAAGTGTGAGTTACGCTTTAACAGTGGGAGAGATATCTTATGCGAATAGAGAACAAGAAAAGAAGCAGTGTGGGGAACTGGAGCCAAAGTACTGATAATGAAACTGTGAGAGTCAGCGGGCATGACAGCTCGCTACTATCCAAGTGATGAGCATGATGCTTTTACAGAACTTAGCTTCATTGAAGTATAAGTCTTTTCATTGATTTCCAATGGTTTTGTACCTTCCTAAAGAAGTGAGTGCTTTGACCTCCGAGATATGCAAGAAACAAAACTAAGGAACTGATCCAAAACTCAGATTTCCCACGTTACTGGTACCTTTGTACTGTGCTGTAGGTCTAAAATACGTGAGTGAGCCTAGAAATCTAATTTAAGGTGATTCTTGTTTTCAAGTTTGTTTCCCAAACCAACTTCTTCATTGCAGATTGCTTTGTGGTAGCTTTTTTCGTTTACTGCTAGATTTTTACATTGCTGTTTGCTGTCACATTTTTGCATGGTCTTGTACAAACTACATAAAAGGAGTGATCAATTATCAATAGAAAGAAAAGTAAAAAAGAAAAAAGCAAGTACTTGAAACAAAAAAGTGTAACATACCATAGGATGCTGAATATGAAAGGATTACTTCAGTCACCAGTATTCCCTTGGACGATGAAGTAGTGTCAGTTCAGCCATAAAGGTGAATAACACCTTATACAGATTTACTTGAATTTGGCCATGTATTTTTTCTGTATCATGATTGCTTCTACATCTTCTCCCATAATACAAAAGCTATGGGTGCAGTTAAGCCATGGCAAAAATTAATCAAATAAAGACAAATATAAAAGAAAACAGGTAATAAGAGTTTCAAAAATGTGCTTGGATATTTATATGCATAAGAAAAATTATTCAGTAGTTATGGGTACATAAAAATTTTGAAATGTGTCAGTTATGGCACTTACTGAAGAAAAATGTACAATTTTTCAACAGGTACTCAGGTTCCTAAGCTTTTTTTTAACACCTATATGGATATATATCATGTAAATTCAATTTTTATCACTGGTACAGGAAGACTGGTAAAAGTATGCAGAAAAATTACAGAATATCTGATTTCCAAGGTGTAAGAATACAAAACTAATGGTCAGCTTTCTAAACTAAGCTCCCTTAGGAAAGCAGGATTGGCATTACAAAGGGAGTAGATTTGAGTCAGGCTGACAATGTTAGCATGTGATGACATGCTAATATGATGACATTCTTCTTTTTATAGCCAGCTGATCATTTTTCCTTGAAATAATGCAGTCACTTTTTTTTTTTTTTTAAAAAAAGATAATTCACGGTATTAATTTTACTGGTTTATATTTTTAAAAGAAATTAAACTGTGGCACTAGAGATGCAGTAATTCGGTCTGCTCTTGCAAAAAAAAAATGATAAGTTCTGGTTATGCTTAAAATAGTTACGATATAAATTTGCTTATGACTATGAGTCAAGCTTGAAAAGGTTTACGTATTATAAATATTCACAAATCATGTAATAGACAGATCATCTATTTTAATAATACCATTTAAGACTGATATTGTGCTTTCTCTTGAGAGCACTCACAAAATTAACCAATTAAATACAGTTTAGTTCATGCATTAGACATTTTTTACGGAGCTGACAAAGCCTTTTTAATTCAATTGACACGTGCATACCCTTTTCTCTGCGTCCCAACTTTAGTTCCAGAGACCATATCTTTACAGACAGAGACGCTATAAAGCTGAAAATACAAAAATATGTTACAAATTATGTTCAAAAATCATCTTAAATACTGTCATCACAACAGACGCTCAAGGAGCCTTATTTGCTTTATTTTAAGGGAGAAAAAATCAAAGCTTGTACAAGTTCACTGTCAAGTCTGTTCAAAATTAAAATAATTTATTTCCTTGGTGTTTATTCTGATTACTCCATAACAGTATGCCAGCAGTAAGTGTTTTGTTGCTTTTCCTTTACAACAGTTTCTGACTCTACCCATATGTTAGCAAGCTATAGACAATGTTTCTAAGAAACCGTAAAAAGTGAACCTAATATGCCTAGTGATGTACAAATACATCAGTACAAAGTAGACAATAGTAAGAACCATAGCAGTGGCTTAGCAACCTGCTTATCTAGATAAGCATCTTATCTAGATGGCAACCTGCTTATCTAGAAGAAATTACTAATATTACAGAAGAGAGTAGTTGACCCACAGCTACTGTTTTACTGATAAATGGGTAGACCCTAGAACAGTGTAGAGTCCTCTCAAAGTGCTATGCACATACTAATCTATCAACAAATACTCTTACTGACTGGAGTGTCACAGTTCACATGGTTAACACTTAGTCAGAAGGAATTAATCTCAATTGTGGGAAAACCTCATAGGGGCAGCTCCTGAACATTCAGTCCATATCTCCACAGTGCTCACAGTGATGCCTACACAGTGCTGAAGTTCACTAAAATGAATGTAAAGAAAGTTTTATCACCTTGCGGTAGTGAACTATTAGTTTTGTTGTGGTCTTTATATGCTTTGACTTTTAAAGGAAAAGAAAAATAAATTGAAGAGGTGGTAAGGTTATACATTTGGAATGAGTCCTTTAAAGTACCATGAAATTTCATTTTATTTGCTTTCTTTTTACAAAATTTTTTATTTCCATAAAGAGAAAAGTTGTAATTATTAAATTAAGGAGCTAAAAATCCCTTTCTTTTAAAAGAAACTTACAATGAAATTACCTGTAAAGAGCACCAGTTCTTACTTCTGGCTGTGTTTTAAAATGCATCTTGAGTTCCAAGTATATAAATCAAGAAAATGCACAATAACCCTAGCCTCTTTTTTTTTTTTTTAATCTATTGATTTAAAAAATAGCCTGGTCTACTGGTCAGAGCCCTTAAAAATTGTGAACGTCCTTTTGTATAAAACTGAAAAATAGAAAGAACAGTAAATTTTCAGCACCGTGATCGAAATATTGTATTATTTTCCCTTTGAGATTCCTTACACAACAGTGTTTCAAAAAGATGAACAATAGTGTTCATAAAGCCATTTGATCATATTTGGCTGGCACAAAAGTATTGTTTACTAAAATCAGAGTACATGACAGGATTCCAACCGCTCTTATGTTGAACAGTTTTATTCCTTCACATAAGAGACGGTTAATTATCAATTAGAACACCAAAGGCAACTAGATATCTCTCTTGTAAAATGTCTTGATCCCCACTCTTGTTTTCCTGCTATTCAGCTTTTAATATTGCTTTTTAAATGTCCCATCTGTCCTGACAATTTATAACAGAATCTTTCAGGATCCAAACTGAGATACACAACCCAATCTGATGCTCATTTTTTAATATGAAAATATGTGAGGATTAGGACAAGCAATAAGAAAGCTCCTAAAAATTTTGGGAAGGCTTTTCTAGAAAACAAAAAGATGAGCTGTTTGTTTGTTTTAGTTTATTTCATGTTAACCATCTTTGGTCCAAATTAATCTTAAATTTCAGGTGCAAGCAGGGATGCTCCTAAGCCAGGAGAACTGAAATGAATTTAAACATCATTAAGCCCAAGGTATACTGAATCCTAGCAGGATTTTGAAAACAAGTCTCTAAACATAAGATTATATTGGTAAGTACCAAAGGAACCTCCTAGAAGACCTCTCTTCAGGTGCTCTCTTCAAGTTTTATAAAAGATTTTGCTAAAGGCAGTGAACAGGACAGAAACAGAAAAATACATTTTCTCAGACTGCTCAGCATGGAAAGCGTAGTTTGATTACTAATCCGGCATAGCTAGCTTTAAGAATGAGGTGAATTATCGTTAACAATAGAGATTACCCTGTACACTACAATATAATATACTTAAAAAGATAAGATTATGCATTAATTGTATTACAGCTGTGCCTTTTTCATGATTTAAGAGAAATGCCTGCAACCATTTCACATCAGTCAGATGTTTGTGGGACAGCACTGTAAATCTTATTGTGTTGCAGTTTTTTTCCAGTGCTGAGGCATATATGTCAATGCTTTATCTACAACAGAGGCTATACAGCAACGTTTCATCTGATTAAATAAATAATAAAAGTATTTCTACATAAGAAGAGTTTTTCTAGACGAAAAATACTGCAAGCCGGCACTTCACTATGTTTTCAACTGGAATGCATTACTAAGGTTGTTAATAATAAATATTTTGTGGGATGCAGGACAGATCTAAGGTATCAAAACTTTCAGAAGAAGAAAGCTCTGCCTGAAAATTTCATTCAGAGCTTTACTTTTCTAAGGCAGTTATTTGGAGAGGTGACAATACTTTTTTTTTTTTTCACATGAAGAGGATACCTTTCATTGGTAACTGGTCTGAGATCAAAAACTCGTTCAATCATGGTCACTACCCACACAAGAGACTAAGAAGTGATCAAGCCTGGGCTTGACTCAACAATGCTTAGTCAGAAGACCCATACTTGTTGTCAATATAGTGCATTTTTAATCTCTATGAACAGGAAACTGTGCTTGAAAGAAGAAAAGCTTCTTGTAAGGAGCTCCTGGGGAAAAAAATAGTAGTTTGGTCATAAGAGGAGATCTTAGAAGTGTTTTTTAGAAGTAAACTGATTGCTTTTGAAGAATATGCACAAGTCTAGCATCTGGTGCCTCTAACAGGGTTTCCCTAGTGATGTGGATGCTTTTATTTTTTAGATTAATTTAGAGCAGTTTAAACAGCTTAAAGAGCCAAATCTGAATCTAATGTAAAACAGAATTTTTACTATTTCAAGTAAAAAAAAACCCAAACAAAAACAAACAACCCCCCCACCCCGCAGAAGCTAAACTTATTTTCCTGTTGTGCTTATGTTTAAACTAAGGTTTTAATCCTTCTGAAAAGGGTTGCAAAATATTGTGTTTATGCCAATTAAAAATAGGAGTGATATTTGTATTTACAAATTTCTCTGTGTAGTAGCACACAGCAAGCACACAGTTTGCTGCATACTGACAACATCTAAGCAGAGTAAGTTGAGACTTCGGTAATGACATAGCAATTTGTTTGCTTTTACTGCTACCTCATTCTTGCCAGCCCATGCTGTGTTTTCACATTTTCCCCACATTCATTCTAAGAGAGATTGTCTCTTATGGTATGTCTGTACAGTGGCCAAGAAAATTATATTCTGACAGGTACCTCTGGATACAACCCACACACAAGTTATAAAGAATCGTGTCCACGAATCTGAAAGCACAGTTTATTTGATCTATGTACTAAAAACATTTCTAAATGGTAATTTCTATATTGGAAGTGTCAGGCAAGAGACATACAATAGCCATATTAAAGCTTTTGGCATGGCATAAGAAGGTTTTGCAGGTTCTGTATATGTAAAATGACGCCAGAAAAAGAAATTGTCTTATGAGGAGAGACCTGCAGAGGACACTCCAAGGAATGATTGCAGTTTCATAAGACAAATTCAGAAAGGGTAGCTCTGTCTGTAAGTACCCTGGAGGGCTCAGATTCCTGGGTAAGTTCATATGAAGGTGAGACCTTTCTCTTTCCTCCCTTCCTTTCCACAGAAGGAAACGGAGGAGGCAGGAGGACCACAGTCCAGCAAGACTGCTTCTGGTATGGACGAAACACCATGATGCTGATATCCACTTTAGTGTTCACTCACAGGTCAAGTTAAGCACAGTGTACAGGGTTAGGTGCATTTAATGAACCAAAAATGCTAAGTCTCTGTGCAACAGCAAACAGCTAGGAACTGTGCCTCTAGGGCTGAAAGGTTTGCATTTTAAAGAAAGAAAAGCCAACCTTGGGGAAGTAGAAATTAGTTTTCCTATGTAAGATGTGTTGTGCTTGAACCCACCGTGTCTCGCACCAGCTCATGACTAATTTATCCCACATTCTGTTGGAAGCATATTTTAATTGTATTGAAATGTGCTTGGCAAATGGGACCATTAGTGTATCTAATGAAGTGTCCATATTCACACCTGCAGGTGCAAGCTCCCTTCATTTTTGTTGCAGGGTGAGAATGTAAGAAAGCTTAACAGTATGTAGAAGACTGATGCGTTTCACTAGACAAACTACGGCCTCTCAGGCTTACGAAATCTTTCAAAAACTGATTCAAAATAAGAAAGGAATAACTGTTCTTGAACTTGCCTAATCAGAATCAGTACCAAGTATTTAGCTGTTAACTCCAAAATCCTGTGTTTGATAAACTATCAGACAGAAAGTTGAATCAATTTTTATCGTTGTCTATCTATTAACGGCTTCCCTTTTCTTTAACTTCATATTTCCTCATCTGTCTGCCTGAACATAAATTAATTGAAATGCACGTTAATTTCTTTGTAAGAACAAGTAGATGTATGAGCTGTTAATCCACCTTCTGTGACTTTTCCTGCCTTTTTTAAGAGCCATATGTTCCATAGAACCCAATGCAAAGCAGGCATAAAAATATCGTCCCTTCTCCAAAAGTGCAAGTTGTTTTTTGTTTGCTGACAATAACCTACCTTTGAAGGAGTGTTTCACTGGAAGTCCTAACTCAGTTTAACTATGTAGTTATAGTAACATAATACACAAAGGTACAGTTAGTACATACATGCATAGAATAGCTCTGTCAGTGTAACATAACTATGTTTAAGTAAGTCTAGTATTCCCCTTTCCATCCAACAAGGTGACGTCACTTTACACACTAGATGAAATCATGAGCTTTCTGTCTCCCCTATTTCTGTCTGGAAATCCCAGAAGATCACATGAGGTAGGTGAAGTTAAAGAACACAGGAAATTTGGGTCTAGGACTAGAGCTTAAATTTCCCACTCATCTACCATGTAGTTTTTGCCATAGGTGTAAACACAAGTAAATCCTTCCACAGTTCAGTGTTTAGGCTTTGGTGAAAATGTGTAAATATGCATCGCCATAACTTATATTATCTTGGTGTATTTATGTCTGAGTCTATTTGCATAACTTAGAAGAAGTGTGCTTCTACTACATGGGTGGAGTCATCTTATGCTTTGATTAAAGAACACAGTCATAAATATATAATTTTCCAAAGCAGTGTATTATAATAATACCTGTTTTTTTGATCTTGAATGTGTGAGTTTGGAGAAAAAAAATCACACAAATACATAATAAAAGCTGCAAGGTGAATTGCCTGAAAATTTACCTGAGTGCTAAAAATGTACTTGGCCAAAAGATATTCTGTTATTTCTTTCTAGATTGGGAAATATAGTTCATTGGTTTTACTTTTATTTTATTGAAATTGGAGTTTTAATCCAATGGTTACATGAAAATTAATATCAGGACATGGAATTCATTTAGGAAACAAAAAAATAAGACTAATATTTACTGACACTCAGAAAAATAAACTTAAACAATGTTATGCCTTATTTTGGAAGTTAAAGGTGGTTTTAGTAACCTAATTTTTAGGCATCGGGATCTGAGACGTCAACTGCAAAAATGTTTTATTATAGAGAGAACACAGGTTGCTAAATTACAGTACAAAGTCAAGGGGTATTTAGGGTATATGATTCATCTATCAGTCCATTAAAACATATGAACTAAGCACTCTCAGTCTAACCAGAAGAAGCAGCAAAGTGATGGCTGAAAGGGTGGGAAATGTGCAGATCACCTTGGAAGGCTGTACCTTCTCTTGCAATTGAGCATGTTCAGACAAAAGACAAAACATAATTCCTTAAGTGCAGGGTAGGGGAGCCCAGGAATGAGTGTTCAGCAAGATGTGCGCCTGAAGTGCAACAGAGACTGCTGAGAGAAACAGGCAGGAGAAACACAGCCAGATCATAAAGGTGATGAGAAAAAAAAGAAACTTTATCTAGAAACTTAGAGGAGATGAGTTTGTGACAATCCAAAAAAATGTGCAGATGTTCCTGACTAAGAGGAAGCCTGAAAGAAAAGAACTGGCCTTATTCCTGTTCCAACTCGTTCTGGTTGGTCTATTTGCAAAACTCGGTTTTTTAGCTTGCGTTCTAATAAAAATTGATTTCACAGCTTTCGGTCTAACAATAAAAGTCTACTCAGACCCATCTAAAACTTAGGAGTACTCAGGATCTTGTCACACAGAGACAGCAGTGAAAGTTACCATGTAACAGAGCCACGTTCGATCAGTCTGTCTGGGTGGCTGCAAATAAATAAAATCAAACAAGTGACCTCTTCCCTTTCCCTCTTCAAAATAAATGTCAAAACACAAAATCAGTATTCCCACTAAAATCTGTTTTGGCATCCAGTGAGCATGACAAATGACATCCTATGACCTATAAATATAAATTGCCAGGCATTCTGGAGATGTAACAAAACCTTTTCAATCTTTCTAATTACTAGCATGACAATACATACAATTAATTTTCAATTTCATTGACAGCCTTTAACACTCAAAGTGCTGTGATCAAGATTAATCTAGTCTCCTCCTGCAGCCTGCAGGGAACAGAACTTCATCTGTTAATTTCATTACCAAATCCTTAATTTCTGATTTAGCTCCAACAAGCGTTTTAGAAAAATACCTTGAGTGAGAACAATGAAACAACAACTATCTTGCTGATTCATTTGTTTCCATGTTTAATCTCTCTCACTGTTACACTTCACAATTTAGAATTAAGTGAGGCAAGAATTAATGTGCTAGCAGGAGGAAAATTCACATAGCTCTTTTCATCCTTCATTACGTACAAATGTATCACTCTACCATGCGTCGTCTACAACTTGCATAAGTCAGATAATAAGATGAAAAGTATGCAGCTGAAGTCCAAAACACTTAAAAAAAAAATTCACGGTTAGGAAAAGTTCATAGAGTTCATTGTCATGATACACTGCCATTAGCTGGAGAGCACCCTCATTATTAGTCACCTCACTAATGGAGAGCTTTGCAAAGAACCACCCAGAAGTAATTTCTCTCTGTAAGCTGATGGGGCACCTAATACAGCTTACTTCCAAAGGTGAAGAGATATAAATATTACTAGATTTATACTGAAAAGAGATGAAATTATGAGCAAGCAAGGGCAGTTGGTCTGTAAGTTATTTACACTGCTTGAAAACCCTTGCCTTATTCCTGTGTAACATAGGAATCCACCTATGTCAGTGAAATATACTCCTAATTAAAAGTGTGCATGAGACAGAACCTGACTGGAAGTGTCACGGCCCTGAGGGCACTGCCAGGCCTGGCTGCCCCATCCCTCTGGGAGTAGCCGGACCAGAGCTCCTGCTGCACCAGTCACCACATGGCACTGGGTGGGGGAGAGAAGTGGCAGGAGAGAGAACCCATCTCTGGTCAGAAATGGCTGATCTCCCTTCCTTCATCATGCCCCTGTTCTTTCACCAAGTAGGAAAGTCTTCAGGCTGGGGACCACGACTGTTGTGGAGGTCCTGGGTCATTCTGCCACGTTTCAAGGTTAATGATCTTTCTCGGTACATTTTAGGCCATGTTATTTTCCTCCATTCTTGACCTTGACACAGGTGAAAAAACAAAATAAAAAATGGCACTTTCATTACCAATACACGACCAGACTCAGCTGTTGCTTCACCTTCGCAAATATTTCTGTCTTTCCCTACATCTTCCTCCATAACTGAAAATTGTGGTTGTCGTGTTTGAAAAATTGGTNACCCAACCAACCAAAAAAAGGGAGCAAAACAAAACTAAACAAAACTTCAAGACAGAGAAGGAAAATGGCTTCAGTCCTAACCGCAGCTCACTCCACAGTCCCAGAGAAGCTCTCGCTGCCTGCGGGTCATTCTCACAGCAACACCCATTGCTGACCAGGCCACTGCCCTTATGATTAAGTGTTCACTGTTGTGTTAGCCAGCTGCATTGTAGGAGGCCTTGTAAATACAGGGAAAATTTCAGGGGAACATGATTCAGGTCTTTTCACGGTAACAACTGCAGGGTAACATTGCTACTACAATAAAATAGATTTTGTTAATGGTACAGACGCACAGATCCTCACAGCATGGAAGAAGACACTCGGTGTTTGCCCGTTACACAAAAATACACAGCCTTTAAACTTCTGCGTGGACACATGGTGAGCAAAAGACTATTGAAAATTTCTTGGTATGTGGGTAGGCAATGATGTATTTGAATTAAAACAGAATGCACCTCTTCAGAAATAGTTATGTTATTATTCTTTTGGCAGCAAGCAACCTTCCCATTTATTTGCAAGCTAAATTCTGAAAGATATCCTGCCCTTCTTTTCAAAGACTTTGGTGGCAGTTAAAATTCAGTGGGAGTTATAATTCACCCATGGGAGAGGAGGGAATCTGCAAGCCAAGGTAAACAAATCTTCTCCAAGTCATGTGTACAATATTTCTGAATTTGTTTTTAATGTCATCCAAACACAGGATTAGGGATGAAACAAGAACAAACAGCTAAAACGATGCAGGAAATACGTTTACTATCACAGGGCCAGACTCTTTTTATGTGTAAATCAGGTTAGCGCCAAACAGTGAAAGAAGCTGTACCAATTTGCAACAAATGAACGTCTCACTTTATTCTAGGTTAGGAGCAAGGTCATTAATATCTTTTCAGGTTTGTATTTGAAATCAGACAGATATGTTAAAAAGCTTATTATCCGTGAAAACCCTGGTGACATCTTTCTGCACATGCTGTACTATTAATGCACAATTCCAACAGGTTGTCTGTGCATTGGGATGAGTGATAATCAAAGGCAGATGTCAGTAAGGGACAAGTCACCATTTTCAAGTGTAAAAGACAGAATAGAAAACCAAAATGTTCTTTTCTTTCCTAAAAACGTACAATGCTTGTATGATCGCAAGTCTTGCATAGCCATTAAACAACAAAAGCAAATCAAACTTTTACAGCTGCATTTCTAAAAGCAAGAGCAGGAAAGCTGATATGGTTCCTTTTGATCCTGAGTATCACACAAGGGAAGGGTACAGAACTTTTGCATCTTCAGTTAGCACAGTGTCTTTCCTTTAAGTCTTGTGTTTAAATATATCTAGCAATCTGACCCAGACTGCTCACCTTTCTCCACAGAAGAAGTCAGTGCTGAAAAATCCCAGACTGAGAAAGACTGTATTTAATATCTATTACAATGGTATTTCACAGATCTTCCACAGCAATTAAGCACCTAACTACCCTTAAACATCTGCAGTTGAAAAGCTTGAGAAAAATGTAACCAGAAAAAGACCCTGAAGTAATCAGATAATGGCAGGAACCAAACACAGACTGAAAGTGTTCACATAATCATGAATATGAATAAATTACTCCAGCACAATCCAGTGCAGAACACATAATAGTGCCTTCATAGCTGGAAGCTTGGCAAGAAATAAATGGCTCCGCTAATTTATGTCCTTCAGAAACCTTCTCTGTACTAGGTGAATCCAACACAGTACAATTTCTTGAAACACGGAACTAAAACATACAAAAGTCATAAGCAACCAATTGTAAGCTAGCTAGTAAAGTGTTAATAGTAGTCAACTTCTTGTAGAGGTGCTCTGCCCATATATACAGTTCCTTGGCAGGTCCAGGTTGCCTTTTTAACAGGTAACTAAAACATGTAAATAGTTTGTGCTGTATCATTCAAGTGCTAGATAATACCCTTGTAAGAATAAAACTCTTGGTCTGTGCAGTTGGGATGCTGCACCTCAACTCTCTAACATCATCTAAAGAACTCTTGACAGTCTTCTCTTCAGCCATATAACACAACAGAGAGTATTTGACGGTAATCTGCATGATTCATGCCTCACTTTTCCTGTGGCTTCTTCTCCTGTTATGCTACTGCTCACTTTTAGTGTTTACCACCAGAACTTACTCACTTTTCCATAGCTATCTACTGCCTTTGGTCTTTTCTATATCTTACTGATGCAATTCTTTGTTCCAAGGAGTTTCCACTCCACTTTTCAGGGCCGTCTGTTACACTCTAGATACTCCTATTTTTCCATTACCCAAACAATTTTTTTTTTTTTAAGTGGAATCAGTTCTTTCTGTTATCACTTAACCTATTGATCTGCTACTCTGTCCTTTCCTTCTATAATTTTCATCTTACATTTAAATTATAGTTATTCTTCAGCTTTGTTTTACTCTGACCCAACATTTTGGAGCACATTGGCTCTTATAAGAGCTCAGGCTTTGCTACAGGGAAATAATATACAGTTGTCACCAGGACAATTTGTGCTCATGCAATTCTCAGTAATATTTTTAGGGGGTGTCAAAGTTAGAATGAGGACAGACAGAAATACAGCATTTTTATTTTATGATGATAGGACAAAGTATATGGCATGTCTTTCATTTGAATCTACCATCTTCATTGAGAAGAACGCACAGACTAGAATGCTTGAGGTTCAAAAATACCTCTTCTGTCTTGTGCAAGAGGGTATTTTTATCTCAGTGAGGTAAACTGATGGCTGTAATTTCCAATTCAAGTTTCAGCAAGTTGCATACAAAATTCTCAATTCAAGGTGTTGAGAACACACTTCTAAGTATGCCCCACATACCTCATTTATGCTCATACCTCTATTGCCAAAGAGCAGATGGGTAGTAAACTGAAGCACAATGCATCTGTGCTCTGGGCAGCTTATTCAGTTCTAAATAAAGTTTTCATTTTATCATAATGTTAGAAAATAAATATGAGAAGATAAACCTGTATGCTACTGTTATATTAGTAGCTGTGTTTTGTAGCTGTCAATCAAAAGATTACTAAAGCTGAAACTCAGGCGAACATATTTAATGCAGTTAACATTGCAATGCTTAAGAAAATTCTATGATTGAAACAGAAAGGTGTCATTTTATCTCAAACAGTACTAAACTAATGACTGTTGCATTATATATCCTATTATCAATGTAGTAAATACACTGAATCTTATCACAATAGCTGAAGTTAGTAATTCATCATGCACAAGGGAAAGAGTAAATTTTAGAAAATGTTTTTGTTTTGGACAAACGTTTTATTATTTAGGGTGCAAAAAAATAATTTAATAGGGGAGAGAACAGAGGTAACATTTTATTTCTCTGTTAAGTCATGTTAGCAATTATTTACAATAAAATAAATCCTGAAATACTGTACCAAGAGATTTGCAACTTGCCTATTAGACATAATAAAAGAACATAATTTGTTCTTCAAGCTAGAAAATAAATTTGGTAACAGGGCATCTCAGACTGAACTGTAGTCACCTGCTTTCATCATCGACATCCTTTTCTGAATAAATAAATAGTAAACAATTTTATTTATTTTATGTTATTATTTAAGTTAGTTCCCTGCCAGAATCATTCAGAAATCGTTTGAGAATAGAGTATTAGAGGTAATAAAATCTGATTTAAGGAAAATTATCTTAATCTCTTCAACTGCTGATTCAACAGACTGTGATCTTATTGGTCTTGGGGGTAGAGATGGTATCACCCCCCCCCCCTAAATTTCCTGGAGAACATAAAAGTGAACTATGCACAGTCAAAACTCTGTAAGTCAAGCAAGATGAGGTCTGTATGCAGTGATTAAGCTAGGCAGGGTAATGATGCAACCCTGAAATATTAACTGATGCCTAGGGAATCCAGTATGTTTCTAGCCTGAATACTGCCCAATAGTTAGTGCCGTTAGTGTTGCTTTGACACAGCAGTGGGGCAGTATTGACAGTATCACATGGACTTTTGTTGATATTACCTCATAAAACCAATGTTTCTGGTGATAGTAATTAAAAATCTATTTATACTATAATTAAGCACACAGATTAGAGTGCGTACTTTTCCTGTTGGATTAGATGAAACATGCAAACATTAAACACTACAAGTAGCAATGATTGTCTCCCTCCTCTTCCATAGCCCCAAGTGTTAAATGTCAAATGCTGATGTCAAGGGGAGACAAACCAACCAATGAACAAACCAGCTTTAGCTACAATTTTAAATTGCAATGTTATAATAGCAAAGAACAGATGGGCTGCATTTCCAAGGCTGCAGCAGGAGAAAGATGGGGAAAGAGGGAAGAAGGTATAGGCTGAAGTGACAAATTGAGATTACTGGAACTGATTCGGGAGACAATTCAGGTAAAAGAAACTTCATATACTTCTGTATCAGAACTGTTAACTGGACAGCTATTGATCAGGTCAAACAACACAACATTACAGACTTAACAGAAGAAAATTTCACTTAGGCTGTCAAGCAAGTAATCTGAAAAGACACGACATCAATGTGAAAGTCTGAGTTGAGTAACAATGAAGATTTCAGTGTCCTAGTTGGTTATGGAGAAATTAAACTATAAACAAAACTGCCTTGTCTTCTACCCATGTTGGAGCTGAATACATCATTCTGACGTATGCAGAGAGACAGAAAATAGTGCAGATTGCCTATAATCCTTTCCTGTGCACTGAATGCTATATGTTGCTTAAGCCAGATCTCAGAGGTGCTTAAGCTGCTTGGACAAGAAGTGGTGACTTCTTTGGTACTGTTGCCTAACTTCACAGGGAGTGCTCAAGTAAAATACCATGGGGCTGGACATAAGAGGCAGTGCAGTCCACCATGTGAAGTCCTTGGAAGCTGTTAAGTGGCGGTTGCTTGGTGCCATAAAGGCACGTCATGAATGTGTACAGTTATACATATGCAGAGCATCATCTAAAGGAACTTTTCTGATGACGCTTCAAGCATGTTTCTGCAATGCAGTCCAGTATCATAAAACATATCCATACTTATTTACACAGTGCAGGGCTGCACAGAGAAAGGAACTCAGGTCCAAAAGTAGATAGTCAAATCAGTTCAGTCCAAACTGATGAAGCTTTACTGCTTCCAACCCCAGAGCTAGCTTTTTGGTGCTTTCTTCAGGATCTCTGATCTTCATCATGCTGTACAATATAAGCATGCTCTGGACAGTCTAGGAAAGTTAGATGGCAGGGAAGAAGAGAACTTGAGAAGTTATGTTTTCAACTTGGCACTCATCTCTATTTTTGCATCTGGTCAAGACAAGTTCTACGCTAGTCAAGATTTTTGCCTGACATGATATGTATTGCCCCGAAATGCTCAAAATCGAAAATCACATAATATTTTGTGTACTCTTTCCATTTCTTCAGGTGATAGAAAATGTAAAGGCTGATTGCTACCCTTGTTTTGACAGTACTTTCACTATCATTCTCTTCTGCAATATACTCTTTAGCAGCCAGCAACTAAAAGAATAAGGCCCAGGAATACTATTTCTTCTCTGTCTGCCTCTCTCACACTTGCCTATCTGGGCCATTTTCCACTGCTGTCATCAATTACAGAGAAAGGCTTGTTCAAACAAATACCATTGCACAAACATTATTTATTTAAAGCAATATATTTGGACCTGGTGCCTTAGCGGGAATCCCTACTTATGGGATTCTGACAAAATTAGGGAAATAGTAGATTACCCAGAAAATCAAATTGCTTTTTAAAAAGAAGTAAAGGCCTAGTTTGATATCATAAAAGTTCCCATTTCCATGTGAACTGAACTGTATAATAAATACATAGAAGTTAATATGTTTAAACACTCTGAACAAAACTCTCTACATGACAGGAAGTTATCAATGCATTTATTCACATTTAGATTCACAAGAGGTGCTGAAGGAAAAAACATATGCTTAGGAACAGTAAGAAATGGGAAACACACAGTTAACCAATATACTTGATTTTAAGTATAAACAAAAATGATGTATATCTGACTAGCTCTTTTCCTCCTAGGCTCCCTACCATTCTTGATCTCAATGGGATTATTTCAAAGGTCATTCTTTAAAGGTCTTGCTTTAAAGGTAAAGATGCATGCATATTTTGGTAGGATATGGGCTTAAAATAATAAGCTCCTAAAAGAAAGAATTAGCTTAACTCTGTTGTCTAGAATATGGACACTTACTAAGCTCAACATAAAACCATATTGATTAAATGCCTTCATATTTTCTTAAGCATATAAAATCTAAGAAGTTTAGGATTAAATAGAGAATGGTTCACAGGGTATATAAGATCATATTGATAATTTTTGTAAGTATCCATCAGATGAATCAAAAGGTTTGTTTCATTGATTAGCTAGCCAGACTTAGCCACAGAAGGCTTACTACACCTAGCAACAAGTGTGGCAACAGTAATTTCCAATTGCAGTTTCCTGTGCAAAGACCTACCATTCCTAAATCAGTTAAACCAAATAGAACCATCCTGCCGACTCTGCAGTTTGTGAGCAGACAACAGTCTTTCTACAGAATGGTCTGAAAGAACGTTTGAATAATGTAATACTACAACTCAAGAGTTGTTTGATTTCTAAACTTCATAAGACTATTCTTGTTTTGTGAAATTTTCGTTTCTTGCTATGCCTAGAAAAGTTTTATTGTTTAATTTTTTTAAGAGAGAGGAGAATATTGATTAAACTTAAAACTGCCAAACCTCTGCTAAATGCTTCAAACATTTTGCTGATCAAAAGAACACAACAGTGAAAAAGCTCTTTCAAACAATAGGACTTTTTTGTTGTTTTGTTGTTGTTGTTGTTTAATTTTATTTTTTTCTGACGTTTTTATTTCTTTGTAACTGGTAGCTACGGAATATAGCTAGGCTGACATCAGGTAGGCTATCAGAGTCTATGTGACAGAAAGGTTAACACACATTTAGCACTTCCAACAATATGGAAACCAAGCAATCTCTAACTGTACAGTGACAGAAAATAATAAGAAACACGTTAGCGGTTCTCAGACCTTGCTATGTACTAGGATATTCTCACTCTTCAACAATTTCTTTAAGTGACAGTCTAGCAAGTCTTCCAAGTTTATGCACAATTTAAGCTTTCTGAATAGGCCAATGGATGTCAATATGATGTTACCTACTTAAATCTATAGATATAATTTTGCATATTGTTGGGATTATTGTAGTAATAGTTTTGTAATCAGTGCTACACCTCTTCAATAGATGTTATTCTCAAAACTGTCACAACTGTCAAAGCCAGGCTTGCCAGAATATTAAAACTTTGAGGAAAGACTAGAAAAACCTTTCTAAAAATTCACAGCAGTGAATGTCTATTTTTCATGAAATAGAGTTCTGCAGGAAAATTGTGGAAAGAACCAAATAGTCATCAAAGTGTTATGATGGAAGATAAAAATACTGCAGGCAGATTACATCGCACTTTATGGAAAGATCTTTGTCACAGTTAGTTTCATGAGAAGTAAAGAAAAGCTTTCCATGGAAGCTCCATTGAGGTTTCCATTAAAGAAAGGGTTTCTCATCAGGCAGTAATTCAGTCCTGATGTTAAAAACACCCATACAAGTTTGTCTGCAGTAACTTGAAAACTTATATAATAAATCAACTGTAAAGCATTTTACCCTATGAATATATGAAACAATGTCACTACTTTTTAAAAATTTCTAGTATGGCAAAAAGATGAGAGAAGACAAAGTCCTGAAATGCTAACTTCAGGATATCTTTTTCATTGCTAGGAAGCTTAGTGCACCCTCATGATATCTTAAAACCTTCCCTTCCCTTCCCTTCCCTTCCCTTCCCTTCCCTTCCCTTCCCTTCCCTTCCCTTCCCTTC